>JAJOZX010002046.1:0-147500 GCA_023014485.1 Bathynomus jamesi | reverse complement strand
ACACCCACACACACATATATATATATATATTATATATGTGTGTGTGTGTGTGTCCTAAAATGAATATACCAAAAATAAAGTTGAATAACTTTTTGGTTATTTGATATAGCAATATAAATTGAATATAAATACATGCATCGGACCTGTAAGAATTAGTTTATTTAATTTTGTTAAGGTATCATTTACATTGGTTTGATTAATTAATGAACTTCTACATGTCGTTCATTATTCGCTATAATCAATCTAATTCTGCGTTCAAATTCTAAGAAAACATTTCCAACACAAATGTAGAGATGGATGAGATGGTTGATGAACAAATGGTTCATTCTTCCATTTCTCTCTGTTTGTTATGATAGACTTTAGTTTTCAAGAAACCCCAGAGATAAAAATCTGAAGGTGTTAAATCGGACGAACGAGCGGACCATTTCAAAGGTCCTCCCCGACCAATCCAACGCTCTGGAAAAGTTTGGTTTAAAAACACCTTAACAATTTGAGGAAAATGGGGTGGTACTCCATCCTGTTGGAAGAAAGCTCTTTGTCACAAGCCGGGATTTCTTGGAGTTGTGGAATAAAAAACTCTCGTAGCATGTTGAGGTACGAATTGCTGGTGACAGTTCGTTCAACAAAAAAATACGGCCCATAGATACGGGAACGTGACATGGCACACCAGACGTTTACTTTAGGGGAATCCCTTTCGTGTTCATGATTTTCTTTACCTCATATCCTGCAATTATGACGATTAACTTTGTCTGATATGTGAAATGTAGCCTCATCACTAAAAAGGAAACTTCATAAAAAGTGTTCATCTGATTCTAGCCTTTCAATTAATTCTTGACAAACATTTACTCTGGTCTCATAATCCTCTTCTAAAAGTTGATGAACTACCTGCATTTTATAACATTTGAACCTCAATTCTTTATGAAGGATATCATGGACAGAGCTTCTCGGGATGTTTAACTCAGTTGATGCTCTCCTAATTGACTTTTTAGGGCTTCTGACAAATGCTTCCCTAATTGCATTCGCCCTTGCCTGAGACTTCCTTGGCCTTCCGGTAGATTTCCCCCTTCAGGATAGATCCACTAGCCTCGAATTGGTCTAACCATCTTCGTATTTTGTGTATTTCAGGCGCTGGTTTGTTCATCTCACGTTGAAAACGCCTTTGGGCTTTAATGATCGAACCACTTTCATGTAAAAATCTCACCAATTTTTGTCTTCTCTTGAGGAGTAATCATTTCATTAAAAACTGGGGTTTCTTCTGAAACAAAAAGAAAACAAAAATTATTAGCTACAACAAAACAAAACTTATAAGTCTACTGCATGTATTTATTCCCAATTTATGTTGCTATCTCAAATAACAAAAACGTTAATCAACTTTATTTTGGGTATATTCATTTTCTGTACATATATATATATATATATACACGGTGAACCAAAGTAGGTGGACAGTAGGTTGAATACGGTTTGTGTTATATTATATTATAACTATGGTGTTCATTATAACTATGGTGTTTGTGTTTTATTATATAAATATTATAACTAAATTTATTTAAATTTTATTTTGTATTATAGTATACAAAAAAATTAAATATGTATTCTCAAAATAAACGTTATCATTTACTGTCCACCTACATTTGGTTCACCCTATATATATATATATATATATATATATATATACACAGGGCGTCCCAAAAAAATGTGTATACACACTTTAAATAATTATAAAGGCAGTGTTTATTAAAATACATTTCATTTTCAAAATGTAATAGAATCTACAGACATTATTTAATTGTTTTGTCAACGCCTGTTTTCAAACTGACGTCCGTTCTGGTCCAGGCACTGCTGATAACGAGAGGGCAATGGAATCGCAAACATCACGAAACATTTCGTTTGGTATTTGTGTGCATTCTCGTTCAATGGCTGCTCTCAATTCAGCGACTGTTGCAGGTTTTATAGCGTAGACTTTGTCTTTTAAGTATCCCCATAAAAAAAGTCTAGTGGTGTGAGGTCTGGTGAACGCGGAGGGTATTCTACGAAACCCCTTCGTCCAATCCACATCCACATCGTGCCAAGTACCACTCGCAATACTCCACTCTTCGGTCCGGATCATCTTCATTAATAGCATGTACTAATCTTGGAATGTAACTTTTCCATTGACAGCGCTTCAAAATGCGTTGGACAGACGATTCTGAAATTCCTACCTCACGACTCGCTTGCCGCACAGATTTTCTTGGACTTTGGTGATACGTTTCCAGTACTCTTTCTTGCTTTGTGGGGCTTGTCGATGTCCGTGGTCTTCCGGAACTCTTCTTGTGGACATTCTGAACAGTTCCATCGGCTTCAAACTTATCTCTAATTCGAGTGATGGTAAGTCGCGTTGGTGGATCTGTTTGAAACTCCCTCCTAAACTGTCTTTGCACTTCAACTGCGTTTTCACACTTCCAGTAGCATTTTAGAATGAATTTCCTTTGTTCAAAGCTTCTTAGTCTGACTGCCATTATTAATTCTAATGGGTTTAACTTGGAAAGAAAGAAACATCAATTGAGCTATCAGCTGTTAAAGTGTGTATACATTTTTTGGGACGCCCTGTATATATATATATATATATATATATATATATATATATATTATATATATATATATATGATAATCATAATCTTTATTGACAGGCGATAAATCCCTAAAAACAATCCAATATCTATGAAGGTAATAAATAAACGATACAATTAATTAAACAATAAATTTAAAACTAAAAAAAATTATGACTAAAAAAAAAGACAAAAATAATACACGTAAGATTATAATAAAACTACCCAAAGCTTATACTAAAAATAATAATAATAATAATAATAATAATAAAGCATATCATTATCATAATATATATATATATATATATATATATATATATATGGTTGACATATAAAAAGTTCGATGCAAATTGAACTGTAAAAGCGCATTAAACTTCGTAAATGAGTTCGCCATTAAGGAAAATTCTAACAAAATGAACCCAGAATAGGAGTAAATGCCAAAAAGTTTTCTTTACTACCCACTTTTGAAAGCTTTCTAATGACTCGTACATAAAGGAGGAATAAATCGTACTCGCTCAAAATAACTTTCAAATATTCTTAAACTAAATTGGCCATTAAACACTTACTCAAACATTCGTTAAGAGTTTTTTACAAAAGATAAGCAAGTTGGAGCTATTCATAACTGTGGAATACGGAATTATGTTGTCACACATTAGGCGCCGTTCAAAAATTATGTAGACCCCCTCCCCCTGTAACGTTCCGTAACTTGTGGGGTGTAGGGTGGGAGAAGTGTTACATAACATCTTAGTGGGTGTTTGGTCTAGTGTTACAGAACGTTCCTGGGGGATCTGAGGTGTCAAGTTTTAGCAAAAATAGCGTTACCTATTTTTGAACGGCCCCTTAACTTTAGAAACTTGTTTTTTCGTAAATGATGTCTTTTATTGTACGTTAGTTAATGTTTATTATTGTTTAGTAATAATAAATTGTTTAATTCAACCTAGAAAATGTAATTTCCATTATGGGGTTACTTAGACCGAACACTAGTCTCTATGTGTGTGGTCCCACACTAACCTTCTACTGTAAATTTATATTTATTAAGTCGGAGAAGGAGGAAAATCTATTTAATTTTTACTTCGGCGCATGAAACTAATTTGTTCTTTGTACGATCAAAATCCTTTAAGGAATTTTATTCAATTTCTATCTGAAATTCGGTGCTATGAAAATTCGGTGCTATGAAAAGTCGTTGCTATGAAAATTCGGTCGTAGGGAAATAAAAATATGTACTAAAAATTGGTATAGTTTATTAATAAACTACAAATATGTACTACAAATTTCTAAGATTTATTTAGTAACGAAATTAGCTTAAAATATGTACTAAAAATTGATCAGGTTTATTAAGTATTAGGACGAATTAAAAATTTGGTCTTAAACACAGAAACTAACGAAAATATCACAACTTAACCTAACCAATCATCAAGGGCGTACACAGTTGACCTAACCAGGCATTCAGTTGACCTAACCGGGCGTTCAATTGACCTAACCGGGCGTTCAATTAACCTAACAGGTTAATATTGGTTATTTCACCTAAATATCTTCTGATCTTTTCGTATTAGGCATTCACTGTCATGTATTAGGCACTCACTGATGTATATTGAACATAACGAGTAAACTTTTCTTTTTATTTTCAATCGTTCGGCGGTGGTTGGTTGGTCGCGGGTTTTAAACCAAGACCGAATTTTCTGAGACTGAATTTTCTGGCCACCCTGAAATTCACGTTTCATATCAATTTTTAATTAAATAAATTTTAAAATTTTATATTTTTACTTATAAAAAATATATAATTAAAAATGTAAAAATAATTTATAACATTTTTTTGGAAAGGAATAAAAATGTTACGGAATTTAAACAAATATAGAAGCTTATAAATAATATTTTAAAACCACTGTTTTCAACCTTTTTCATAAACGGAACTGATGAGGAGACTGTGATTTTGGGGTTCGAAACGTTGTTTGTTTTTTACTCTCTTGATTTTTAATCTTTTTAAAGTGGCTTTTAAATTTTACATTTATTTGAAACACGGTTCTATACAGTATTTTTAAATTTTGCATATATATGTGTATACGGGTGTCCATAAAGTCTTTGTGCAGTTTTAAAATATTAATAACTTAGGTTCTATATGAGATAAAAACAACCTGTGAAATGCATTAAAGGTAATTTATTCCAGTTTTTGTTTATGAACAAAAATTTATTTATTCTAATTTTGTTTTTTTATTTTTTTGGAAATGCTACAGAATTACTTTATTCCTGAACTGAGGCGATTAAGACTTATAGCCAATACAATTTTTCAGCAAGATGGTGCACCTTGCCACTTTGCTCGTAGTGTTCGACAGTTTTTAAACGAAGTTTTCCCAAACAGATGGCTTGGAAGAGGTGGGCCAATTGCTTGGCCAGCTCGCTTACCAGATTTGTCCCCATTAGACTTTTTCCTATGGGAACATGTTAAAACTGTAGTTTACTCATCAAAACCTCGCTCTTTAGACGATCTTCGTGCTAGGATAACTGATCAATGTCATAACTGAAACACAACTGCAGAACGTGTTTGTGGAACTTCAAAATCGTACTGTGCTTTGTATCCGTAATGATGGTGGATATATTGAAACTTAACAATGCTAAGATTAAACGTACTAAAACTGGAATAAATTACCTTTCCAATGCATTTCACAGATTGTTTTTATCTCATATAGAACCTAAGTTATTAATATTTTAAACTGCACAAGGACTTTATGGACACCCGGGTACCTATAAAGAGAGAGAGAGAGAGACAGCTGGAACACCATTTCAGAGGAAATAATGAAAGGCAAATAATAAATTAAGTTTATTGACTCAGTTAATTGGTGGTAGTTGACAGTATTATATGCAAGGTTGATTGAAATTAGTTCCTAATTCCTCTTTCACTCAATTACGTTCAATAATGAATAAACGATAAAAAATGATAAAGACTGAAGAAATTATAAAGAATGAATCAAAACTTGCATTATAATGTAAACATTTTCATATCAAATGTTTGTATGTGAAAATATGTTTGCCTTACTATAAGGTCAGAAACGTATTTGGCGTAAAATTTTTAACACTTTTGAACGTTTTGTTGAAAAGTGTCAGGTATACAAAACGTGTTTGGGTTTATAAAACATGTTGTAAGAAATTCTGTTACATGTTTCGTCATAAAATAATTTTTTAATTGTATAAACCCATTTTGAAGCTCATGTTTTGCATTTAAATGTAATTTTAAACATGTGTATATTTAGCAATTAAATGTGTTACAAACGATAAAAGTCTGAACTGCTTGACCTAAGACAAAATAAGCAGTACTTTTGAATATGCGTTACGTGTTATGGATTTTGTTTAGCATTATATATAGCATTATGTAGCATTATATAGGCCCTATATCACTTTTTAACGTAAATCAAAAGCTCTTAAAACTTGTTTTCAAATTTGCTGTGACTGCTCATGCGCGCTAGTGTTGATTGTCAGTTCAAATATTTTAGTTAATTTGGAGAGTGTTCCATGGATAATTGCTCTTTAGAAATTAATTTGAGGCATGTTGATTACGGCCTGCATTCGAACTGATAAGCCCAACAGATAAAGTCTGAAATGATTAATTACATATTGAAACTATGGTTACTTACGAATTTAAGTTGGAATTAATATGCCTAAACATGTTTGAAGTTCCCTTGGTTTAAGTTTGGTTACGTTTAATGTGCTATTGTTAAATTTTGTAATATAAGTTTTTTGGTATTTTAAAATTTTCTTCGTAAAATAAAACTTATAATAAATAAAAAATTAAAATTCATAATAAAAATTACACTTCATAACTTTATTTTCCATTTACCTTCAGTCATATGAAGGTCATATGAAGGTCATATTGTAACGTCATATTTAACATGTTAAATATTAGAAAAAATGTTCAGTAGTAAATCAGACGTCAAGACACGGGTAATCTTGAACGATTTACATTTCTCTCAGTGTTATGCCCATTCTCATTCCCGGTCCGAAAGTGGGAATGCCAAATCTGGGGAAAGAGTGTCCTGATTCGGGAAATGGTAGACGAGTGTGACGCAACTGAATGCTCGAGAGGTATTTTCCTGTGAAAAATTTAACTTCAGGGGAAAATCGTGCAGCGAAGTGGAAATGGATCAATTTGAAAATTGCCTCGTTTGAAATTTCCTCTTCCGAATTTCTCATTCTTGAATGAAGAGTGAAGTGGGAAGAATATTAAGTAGCAAGAGACCGCCTTCAATATGTTTAAAACAAAATGTGTTTATAACTATTCATTAACTTCAACTATTTTTACAGTGCAAATTAGTCTATTGACCCGATGAGGACAACTAACGATTTTGGGAACTATTGAAGAATAGGGACCCCAGCCTTCTTTAGTTAGGCTTATAAAGTTAACTAACGAAAATATCACGACCTAACCTAACCAATCGTTAGGTTAACTGTACGCCCTTAACGATTGGTTAGGTTAGGTCATGATATTTTCGTTAGTTAGCCTTATAAAGTTAACTAAAGAAGGCTGGGGTCCCTATTCTTCAATAGCTCCCGATTTTGTAACGTTTCAAATAATTGGTTTTGTTCTGTGACATGCATAGAAAATTCGATAGCAACAACTGCGCCGAATTCATGCAATTCTTCAATTTGAGCACACAGGTTTGCCTTGCTCTCGATAAGACCAAGATTAAGAAATGCTTCTGTTACACTGATTACTTAATAATCTATGGTCATCTCAGTCATTTTGACTTTAAGCAGAATCTCCCAACAGATTTTAGTGTATGTACAGAAAGAACATGTCATTATGTCATTTAGTGGTGTATATAATGATGCGACGTGTTTGTTCTTTTTGGAGGTCGTCGTTTTTTAAGTGTATGTAGTTCACGAGCCTGTCACCAAGAGAAGTTGTATTCGCTGTCTGCGCATGCTCAGATCGCTTCTTTAAATAAAAAATAATAACATAAGTCTGTAATTCTAATCAAAAGTGAATAAAAAACAATGCACGTTAAAAGAGCAGTGTGTAATTGTAACAAAACTAAATAATGAACAAGAAAGAAGCTGTTGGATAAACAGTAACATGTTTAAAAACAGTTCATTCAGGTATCCGACTTTTTCAGATATCCGACCATCTACAGGTCCCGCTAGGGTCGGATAATAGGTTGTTTACTCTATGATAATAAGTCCTTCGGTTAAACTTTTAAATGATTAAAGAAAGGGTTTGCATACTTAATCGGTGTCTGTGAAATTTATGCAGAAAACTGTTCATCAAATGTTCAATGTGAATGAAATGAAAGTTACGTAGTTATGTATACTTAATTTAAACAGTAAGTTATACGTACTGAACAGATACACTAAGTTTAGTATACCTTTAAAGGTCACCTAAATACAGCTCCTTTTGTAAAAATCCTGATTAAAAACAAGGAAGAGTACCATAATCGGATCACCTGAAGATCAGGGTCCCAGCCTTCTTAGGCTAACGAAGATATCACGACTTAACCTAGCCATTCGTTAGGTCAACTGTACGCCCTTGACGATTGGTTAGGTTAAGTCGTGATATTTTCGTTAGTTAGCCTTATAAGGCTAACTAACGAAGGCTGGGGGCCCTGATCTTCAGGTGATCCCCATAATCTTTTAGAGAAACATAAGAAACTTTGAATATTCGACAAACAAAATCAAGACTTACACTTTCTAAACTTTCTAAACTTTCTACATTGGAATATACTGTCAACAACTGTGGATCACTGTCAAATGATAATGATGAGGCTATTATGCAATAATGTGCTCAGAATGTTTCACTGTGAAAGGAGTTTTGTTGAAAGTAGTACAGGGTATAGAGTTTCGTACAATTTCTGTCATTGTTTCCTGTAGACTCAGGATTAAATGGAGTGGAAACGTATTTAATTTAAGTTCGGTTTCGCAGTCAATCAAAGCCAAATGATTTAGAGAAGTGAAGTTAGTACAGTACCCTGTAAATCTTTATCTCAGTTCACATATTTTATGCTTATCTTTTAGGATCACCTGAAGATCCGTCACCCCAGCCTTTTTTAGTTAGCTTTATAAGGCTAACTAACGAAAATATCACGACTTAACCTAACCAATCGTTAGGTCAACTGTACGCCCTAGACGATTGGTTAAGTTAGGTCGTAATATTTTCTTTTATGAAAATTTAACATTCAAAACTATGTTGCAGCTTTCAGTGCAATTTTACACAAATTTATAGTGCTTTTTTTTATACAAGTTATCATTGTTCTCAAAACAATAAAAAATTTCAGCGCATTTATATATATACTGTATATAACACACACACACACACACACAGGGTGTTCTAAAATTACCTAGTAAACTTTTGTCTTCTAAAATTACTTAGTAAACTTTATATGAACGCAATATCTAAACAAAAATTATGCAATGATCAACCATTTTATTTCATATACAGCAACAATAGGAAAAGCAACAATAATTATTTATTTTAGATGTTCAAGGTGTCTTCCTTCAACTTGAACACATTGTTCACAACGTGCGACTACTGATCGACAGACATATAAAAGTTTACTAGATGATTTTAGAACACCCTATATATACAGGGTGTCCATAAATTATTCACCCCATTATAAGCCTTAATAAATTCGTTATTATAGGAGCTATCTTAAAACGGTTTGCGGCAATTAATAACACAACTCAAGAAATTTTTGTTTTAATTCAGTAAACCTCCACGTGAGCCCCATTGGTAGCACGCAGAACATCAAGGCGATACATGATTTCGTTCCAAACATTAAGAAGCATGTCTTGCGTGATGGAAGCTAATGTCTCTTCAATCCGGTGTCTTAATTCTGTGATGTTATTAACCTTCTTTGCATACACTCTGTCCTTTGTGTAGCCCCAGACAGATGGAATGTCGCTTTATCACTGAAAACGACATTGTTCAAAAAATGCTCATCTTCATCAATACGGTCAAGAATGTCAACAGCAAACTGTACCCGTTTGGATTTGTCATTTGGTAGAAGTTTCTGCAAAGTTTGCAATTTGTAGGCATAAAGTTTCAACTGTTTGTGAACCACTTTATGCACTGTTGAACACGGTATTTGCAGATCTCAGCTTGCTTGGCGGATGGATTTTGTAGGGCTTCGGATAAACGCCTTCTGAATTCCTGCTATCTTATCGTCAGACACACTAAGCCTACCAGCTCCTTTCTGATGTAGCACACTGCCAGTTTCTTGAAATTGTTTCAGTCATTGCTTGAGTGATTGCTTTGTTGGTGGAGTTTTCTGATATTCCTCCCGAAAACGTCTCTGTACAGTAATTGGAGATTTGGTTTCCCACATCCACAGCAAACACATTGCTTTCTCCTTCACTGTCGCCATTGTGCCACTAGTGGATGTTCTGCGAAATAAAGAAAAAAATGTCTTGAGTTGTGTTATTAACTGCCGCAAACCGTTTTAAGATAGCTCCTATAATAACGAATTTATTAAGGCTTATAATGGGGTGAATAATTTATGGACACCCTATATATATATATATATATATATATATATATATATATAGAGAGAGAGAGAGAGAAGAGAGAGAGAGAGAGAGAGAGAAATTGATAGGTTTGTTTCTAGGAACCTTAAACGTATAATTGAGAAGGAAGACCAGGACGCAACCAACGTACAGCATGACTTTAATATAGTTCCGACGTTTCGAGGAATACAACCTTCATTTTCAGGGTAAATTGTAAATTCTAAAAACTAAAAGATAAGCAAAATTTTTAAACAAACTAAAAAAAATATTAAATAAGTCTTACAATAAAACATTCAAAAAGATAAATTATAAATTTAAAAGACTATAAAAATAGAATAGGTATTATAATAGCGTAACTGTAAAGGAATTTGAGCGTAAAAATATCGGTGCTACTGTAGTATGCGGTCTACCGTTAAGTTTCTACTGTAGTATGCGGTCTACCGTTAAGTTCCTACTGTAGTATGCGGTCTACCGTTAAGTTTCTACTGTAGTATGCGGTCTACCGTTCAAAATATTTAAAAGGAATTGAAAATGAATTGAAAGGAATTATAATTTAATTTACACTTAAGGAATTATTAAAGAAGTTAAACATACTACTACCGCATACTTAACGGTAGACCGCATACTACAGTACGCCCTTGATGATTGGTTTAGGTTAAGTCGTGATATTTTCGTTAGTTTTAACGAAATATCACGACTTAACCTAACCAATCGTCAAGGGCGTACAATTAACCTAATAATAAAGAAGATAAGAAGCTATAATTAAAAGGTAGACCGCCGAATCGTAGGTAGACCGCATACTACAGTTGCACCAAAATATCCTTAGCCGACCTTACCATGTTAATTTTCAATATCTTCTGACTTTACTTAAAGCAATTGGTATGAACGTAGTCTTTAAGCATAATAATACTGTTAAATCACGCCCAATAAAAAGTAGCCTGGATAATGCGGTTGGCTGTGTGTATTCGATTGGATGTACACAATGTAACTCAGTATACTGTATATAGGCCAAACGGGTAAAACGTTAGACATTAGGGTAAAACAGCATAAATATGCGTGTGGAACAGCAAATATTTCTAGTGCATTGTTTAACCATATGTATAGATGTAATCATAGTATGAAGTGGGATAAAGCGCTCGTTAAAAACACAGATATAAATGAAAGGAATATTCTAGAATGTGCATTTATCCATTTTAAAAATAATTTCAATAACAGTACTAATCATGTACTAATCTTTTTATTTTTCTGTCCCGTTGTACATATGTATATATTTCCGTCATCTCGCCTTCTCCCTTCATTCCCTGACGAGGTGTACTTCTGAATACACGAAAGGCCTTGGAATCATTTTTTTTTCCTTGTGGTTTGCAATATATATATATATATATATATATATATATATATATATATATATATACAGGGTGGGCGGAAAGTAGCTCCCTATTTTGGATTGGTAAAAAATACGTATATTATCCATTTATTTCAGAAGAAATAATATGAAAAGGTAGGCATACATGGTAGGTTTTCTCTAAAATTCAATGTGGGCTCCAACTCTTTCCACCAGCTTCTGGAGCCGCCCAGGAATGGCGTCCACTGACTTTAGCAGGAACTCCGGCGGGATGGAGGACATGACTTCCCGAATTCGGTCCTCCAGTTCTTCCAATGTCCTCGGTTTGGTGCGGTAGACTTCTTCCTTTACCCACCCCCAAAGAAAGAAGTCGCACGGTGTCAAGTCGGGCTCCTGGCTGGCCATTGATGTGGACCATGACGACCCATCCAACGCCCAGGGAAGTGGGCATCCAGCCACTCACGGACAACAAGAGCGAAGTGCGGAGGGGCGCCATCTTGCATAAATATCAATCGTCGATGTTCTCCCATGTGCTGACAACCGGCCAGACCTCGTTTCGCAACATAGCAAGGTACCGCTGCATTCATGGTGTTGCGCAGAAGGAACGGGCCCACAACCTGATCTGAGGTCATACCACACCACACCCGTTACACTGAACCGATTCTGCCGTTTTTCAGCGGTAACCGTGCGACTTCTTTCTTTGGGGGTGGGTAAAGGAAGAAGTCTACCGCACCAAACCGAGGACATTGGAAGAACTGGAGGACCGAATTCGGGAAGTCATGTCCTCCATCCGCCGGAGTTCCTGCTAAAGTCAGTGGACGCCATTCCTGGGCGGCTCCAGAAGCTGGTGGAAAGAGTTGGAGCCCACATTGAATTTTAGAGAAAACCTACCATGTATGCCTACCTTTTCATATTATTTCTTCTGAAATAAATGGATAATATACGTATTTTTTTACCAATCCAAAAGGGGAGCTACTTTCCGCCCACCCTGTATATATATATATATATATATATATATATAATATATATATATATATATTATACTCTAATAATATAAAGTAGTAATGAATTAGTACTTTGATTTCTATACGAAGGAAAAGTATTACATATACTCATGAAACAGCGAGATACGAATTGCTTGGCTAAAAGAAATTCCATTTTCCGAGCGAATTTCCAGTAAAGTTATCAGTAATAAGTTAAAAGCTTTCCCAGTCCTCGAATGCACTCTTAAATTTCAAAACTGAGTCTACGTTTATATATATATATATATATATATAAAACATAACATAACATAACTTATATTAGATAATAAGAAAAAATCTCGTCAGAGATGTAGGTTAAGTAATGAGTAGTTTAGTTAGAAAGCAGCGAAAACTAATAATTTTTTAAACGCCAAAACTAGTCTATTTACAGTTCAGGCCTCGTTAGTACATTTAAACTTAAGTAGTGGAAGTGATATCCAGTAATAAGTTAATATCTTTAATTAACATACATTTGAAAAGCAAAGTCACTCATTAATTACAATCGTCCTTCAAAAACAAGGCAAAATTCAGTATTTTGTCCCCTCGTTTTGTTGGTTCACAGGTGAAGATTGATGATGTTTTGGTCCTGAGCCTTATACAATCGATGTAATAATCGTACCTCACTGCGACTGAAGAGAAGTTGATCCCTGAGGAAGACTATGAGCTTTGATGACAGTATCGCAACGGCTAGCTTTTATTCAAAAAATTCACTTTCTATCGATTTAACCCTCCCACGATTAGCGGGACTTACAGACAGACCCACCTGAAGTAATAATCTAAATTGTATTACCATGCAACGTTTCTGAAATGTTTCTACATGTTTCTGTTGATGTCGTTTGGTTGTCGGGAAAGGAATACAAAATGTGTCATTTAACCTTTTAGGGCCTGAATTTTTGTAGGGTTAAGTTATGAATGCATGTATTTGAAACGCTACCAATTTGTACCAGTCGTCCTGAAAGAGTTAAGTGACTAGGTACTGAAATATTTAGTTCTGAATAACAATAAAACTTATATTTATGTTTCGGGAAACACGTACCGGATGTTAAAGGATTAATTTGAACATTACCCCTAAAAATTGCAGACTATGGTGGATATGATTGTTTGGTACCTCTCTTTATTTCTTTTGTTGAAATAACTTGGCAATAATAAGAATCGCTTACAAGCTTAGAATGGTTTCGTGAAAGAAGCAAACTTGAGAGGTATCTAATTTTTCATGTTTGCCGATTCAAAAGTATATACTGTACTCGAGAAGAGAATTCATAAAAAGTACTGGTACTTGTAGGTTATCTCCCCCCCCAACCAATTTTGACAGAATATTTTCGTTAAAACTAACGAAAATATCACGACTTAACCTAACCAACTATCAAGGGCGTACAGTTGATCTATTATTAATTATAACATTGTTTGTTTCTGGAATAGTATTTACTATTTACTAATAGATCAACTGAACGCCCTTGATAATTGGTTAGGTTAAGTCGTGATATTTTCGTTAGTTTTAACGAAAATATTCTGTCAAAATTGGTGGGGGGGGAGATAACCTACAAGTACCAAAGTACTTTAAAATAATCAACAATGTCGCTATACAGAAGAATGATGCCCGAATCTGATTAAAAAAATGTCTTAATCCACCGGACGAAGAAATTTCACTTTCATTTCACAAGACGAGTAGCGAGGTAAAGGTATTCCTCGAGGCATCGCCTTTTGTTAACAGAAGGCGGCTTTTAGGCGAATTTATCTACAATAATTTGTCTACAGATACAATTTGTCTAGAGAAACTATTAATAATATTATTTAGAAAAACATACGAAAAACTGTTAAAAACTGTTAAAACATACGAAAATATCACGACTTAACCTAACCAATCGTCATTTTTTTAAATAATATTAGTAATAGTTTCTCTAGACAAATTGTATCTGTAGACAAATTATTGTAGTTAAATTGTATCTGTAGACTAATTGTTGTAGATAAATTGTTGTAGACAAATTGTTGTAGATGAATTGTATCTTTAGACAAATTGTTGTAGACAAATTCGCCGGACACCCAGAAGGCGATGCCTCACAGGATCTTTCAATGATTCCCTCGGAGACGTCATCAACCGAGATTACATGTGGATTAGTGATGCCTGTCAATGAATATATTATGACTATTTATAGGACATGTTGAATTTATATATATATATATATATATATATATATATATATATACTGTGTGTGTATATATATTTTTTTTCTTTTTTTAAGAATAAAATTTAAAAATACTTTTTGATAATTCTTTCAAAAGACTGCGAATTTCATTTGAGGAAGACTTTATAAAAAACTGATGATTGGATAGATACAGTGAGAGTTGAACGCCTTCGCGTCGAATCTTATAACTAACATAAAACTTATGTGGTCGCATAAAGAGGAAGCTATGCGGTTTGCATGCGGTTTTGTAATTTACTGTGTAACATAACCGCAGAAGAAGACAATAGATGATGTAGGCAGAAAAATGTTTCTTTTTCAGTTTTGAGCGATCAGTAAGGTTGAAGTTTGTCTGCCTCAACATATGTACATATTTGTCTGTACATATATATGTGTGCGTACGTGTATATGTGTATCAGTGTGGATTAGATACTCTCCAGTTATTAGTTATTGTGAATATAAAATAAATATCTGTTATTTATTGAAGGTAAATTGATTAAATTTTGAAAGCAAACGATACTGATGGCTTCATCATTGATTCCATTACTGGAATTATATGAGGCCCTCCTAGGAAGAAGTGGCTAAGCGACAAAAGTTATGGCAACTTTCAAATTGGTTCACTTTTAACTGCGTTTTCTGTTGTTTTTAGTTTGTTGCTTAGACACTTCTTAGGAGGGCCTCACGTACAGGGATTAATATATATAAGATTAACTATTACAGAGACTGTTTTATCTAAGGATTAATGGCTATTATGTACAGTGTTTTAATTTTGTATTTACCAGATTTCAAATAAAAATATTTTTTAGGTACTAGCAGAGGCCCGCAAAGCATTTACATTGCGATCAAATTAGTATCTTTATCAAAGCAGCCTGAAAGCAATGCAGCAGAATATGAAGACGCAATTGCACTTGTACGAAATTTGGGAAGCCCGATCTATCTATTAGTTTACTTACAATCCAAGAGGACTGAAATCGCTGAAAGCATTGAAAACTTATCAAAGACCAGAACATAGGCCAGATATTGTTGCAAAATATGAGGTTGAAGTTTTCATATATCCCGCACCACCCCTACACCTTCACACACACACACACACACACACACCACACTCCTCCCTGCCAAAAAATGACAGGTTGGAGTTTCCCACATGCCCCACATCACCCCCACACCTTCCACACACCCCCACATTTCTGGTCTAGTTTGTGTAGAGCAAGCCTGGACGTGATATGAATGTTTTGTAATTCAAAACGCGTACGTTTGTGTACTTTTGGGGAGGAAATTTAAACATCTGTGGTGGATCTTGCTTCTGATAATTTATGTAACCATACTCCTGCCACACCGGTACTATGGGGCTATTGCTTCAGTTCTTGCAAGGGAATATAATAATTAAGTGATGTGTATACCAAACTAACATCGCTAAATTTTTGATGAGGCGGCCATGTTGCTGTAATATTGATTCACAAGCAGAGAATCAGTGTTGTCAGTGAGTAATGGTGAACAATAAAC
Source organism: Bathynomus jamesi (assembly GCA_023014485.1). NCBI lineage: Eukaryota > Metazoa > Arthropoda > Malacostraca > Isopoda > Cirolanidae > Bathynomus > Bathynomus jamesi. The sequence goes on along the minus strand of JAJOZX010002046.1, from coordinate 131,377 downwards.
ACGGAATAAACAACGAACTATCAATAATTTTATTGAACGAAAAACATTCAGTGTTGAAGTTCAAATGTATTTACTAAATATTTGAGGTTTCCGTGTTGAAATTATATTGAATTGTTGAACTGTTAATTTCATTTACTGTTATCAGCCAGCATACTTCGATCTTGTGAGCATACATCCACACTAAAGCCACAGTAAAGCCCAAAGCTTAAGGGACAAATTAACTACTGTAAAATGAATGGTCCAGTTTCACATTATATTTTATGTTAAAATTAGTGTAACAATAATAATTGTAAAAATTGTATTTATTATATATATATACATATATATATATATATATATATATATATATATATATATATATATATAGCGTGTCCCAAAGAAATGTATACCCACTTTGTTCGATAATACCAGCTATGAGGATAATAAATATATTACTTTTATATGTTTTTTAATAAAGAATTTTCCTGAATCTAAAATATGTAATTATTTTTATTAAAAAATGAAGAACAAAAAACGTTACAGATGTTTAAATTATAATTATTATTTTCGAGACTTCATGTGCGATATTTTCTAATATTTTAACCGACTGTTTTGAGATACTTATGTTTAGTGTTGATATTGAAACATAAATGTTGTAATTATTAGTTAATTCAAAAATTTACAAATTCCATGGTTAAATGACACTTTATCTAAGATGTTCGACGTCTTCCAGAACGTGTTTTTGTAAGTTTTGCACAGTGCCGTCGGTTTCAAAACTTATCTCGTATAAGTGCAAAAAATATTAGAAAATATCGCACATGAAGTCTCGAAAATAATAATTATAATTTAAAACATCTGTAACTTTTTTGTTTTTTCAATTTTTAATAAAAAATAAATTACATATTTAGATTCAGGAGAAAATTCTTATTAAAAAACATATAAAATGTAATATATTTATTATCCTCATAGCTGGTATTATCGAACAAAGTGGGTATACATTTCTTTGGACAAACTGTATATATATATGTATATATATATATATATATATATATATATATAATGATGAATAAAAACCACGAAGGAAAGGAAACACAGAATGGTGTCACGCGCTTCGTCTAATGACATCCTCATGAACATTGAAGTAAATAAAGAGTTCAAGGACAATATACAGGTTACAAAAATATATATATATATATATATATATATATATATATATATAAATGTTGGAGGAGCCTACAAATTTGTAAGGTAAAACTACCAATTTTAGCACTTGCCCGAATTCAACACAGATCAAATGGATTGTTTACAACCAATTTTATAGTTAATGCCTGAATGATATATAGGTCCCACAAAAAAAAAAAATATATATATAGTTATATATTTTTTGTGACCTATATATCATTCAGGCATTAACTATAAAATTGGTTGTAAACAATCCATTTGATCTTGTGTTGAATTCGGGCAAAGTGCTAAAATTGGTAGTTTTCCTTACAAATTTGTATGCTCCTCCCACAATTTTTATTTATATATTTATATGGTATATATATATATATATATATATATATATTTTTTTTTGTAACCTGTATATTGTCTTGAACTCTTTATTTACTTTAGTGTTCCTGAGGATGTCATTAGACGAAAGCGCTTGAGCACCATTCTGTTCCTTTCCTTCGGGTTTATTCAGCATAAATATTTTCACGTGTTACTTTCGTGAAATAATTTTCATATATATATATACTAGCTGAGGTACCCGGCGTTGCCGGGATAAATTTCACATTAGATCTTCAGGGGGTGGGGTTAATGGGGGAGAGGGGTGGGGATAAGTGGCTAATGGCGGGCATCCAATTAACCTACCCGGGCATTCAATTAACCTACTCGGGCATTCAGTTGACCTAACCGGGCATTCAATTAACCTACCCGGGCATTCAATTAACCTACCCGGGTATTCATTTAACCTAACTGGGCATTCAATTAACCTAACCGGACATTCAATTAACCTAAACCGGGCATATACTGTGTGTCCAAATAATTAGTCATGAAAATCTTAAGATTCAGAAATCTTGACACAATGTGAAGCTCAAAATTTTCACGGCTGCGTTCTTTTCCGTAGTTAATCGTGGTGCTGGGCCTTCGGGCCCAGTAATTTTAATTATAACACCCAGGTGCACAACCTGGGGACCTGTGTTGTTCCCGTGCCAAATTTGGTAGCTCTAGGTCAAACGGTTTGCGCTTGCATAAAGGACAGACAGACAAACAAACAGACAGGCGAAAATATATATATAATATATACACACGCACACACACACACATATATATATATATATATATATATTATAATATATATATATATATATATATATATATATATATGAAGAATTATTCACTCATTTCACTCATTCACAATCGATCGATTAACCTTGCTGCTGAGGATACTTTGCAACCTTGCAGATGTTCTGGGCGTCGGTCTCTTTTCACACGAAGGACAGGCTGGTGGGCCCCACCTCTAGCCCTAAGTTGATGCAGGTGAGTTACTGTCCTGAGTTCTCCACCTCACATAGCCAAGCACATCCGGCTCATCCGGGATCGTCAGGCGTCTAGTCTTCTTTTGAAGACTGCAACTTTGACATCACTGATGTTTCTGAGGTCTTTGGGTAGCTGGTTAAATAGTCTTGGCTCTCTAACAATAAAGGTATTTTCTTTCAGGTATTTTCTTTCAGGATGCACCTTGTCGGGCCTTTAGTTTGGGAACATTACCCATTCTACCTTTCCTACTTTCCACTTTGTTTGGGTGGTTATGGAGTTTAGTTTCAGGTTAGGTACAAGTTTTCCTATTATTTTCCATATTAAGCTGTACTTCTCTCTTCTTTTCCTTTCCAGCGAATGTAAATTTAATGCACGTAGTCTTTCCCAGTAATTTAAATCTGTGCAGCCATTGTTGATCTGTCTGTAAACATTTCTTTGAGTTTCTTCTAGTTTATTGTTTCCTCTTTTTTCGTTATATGATGACGTCATGTCTGAACAGTATTCCAGTTTTGGTATAATCAGTGTTTTCAGCAAGAGAATTATTACTCCTTGTCCTTCTCTTCAATGTGTTCAGCATCTATCCCGTAACTCTTTTGGCTTCATTTATCACTACCTGATTCTGTCTCAAATTTCGCATCGTTGGTCATTCTAATCCTAAACCTTTTTGCTTTTGTATTTTTTTTTGTCCAGGGGAGGGGATTTTTCTCCGTATTTCACACATAATATCCAGCAGTTTGTTTCAGCTCCTAATTCTTTTATATCCTAAAAGCTACACTGAAGTACATAAAAGGTTACGGCCTATAGATAGGTTACAGAAAAAAATAAAATAAAAAAATAAATAAATAAATAAATAACATACACACAAACACATATATATATATATATATATATATATATACATATCTACACACACACATATATATATATAATATATATATGCAATAAACAGAGAAGTAAAAATAAAAATTAAAATTAAAGGATTAACAAAGAGGCATACAGATTTGTAAGGAAAAATATAGATTTTTAGCACAAGATCAAATGAATTATAAAAATACAAATTTATACTGGAAATCTGCCCGGGTTTTAACACTTTGCCTTTTATAGTCAAGTTTCGATATATATAAAAATAAAATGAAGATTAAAGTTAATAAAGTAGCTACTTTATTAACTTTTAATCTTCATTTTATTTTTATATATATCGAAACTTGACTATAAAAGGCAAAGTGTTAAAACCCGGGCAGATTTCCAGTATAAATTTGTATTTTTATAATTCATTTGATCTTGTGCTAAAAATCGATATTTTTCCTTACAAATCTGTATGCCTCTTTGTTAATCCTTTAATTTTTAATTTTTATTTTTACTTCTCTGTTTATTGCATATATATATATATATATATATATATATATGTGTGTGTGTGTATATATATATATATATATATATATATATGTGTGTGTGTGTGTGTTGTGTGTATGTTATTTATTTATTTATTTTTTTTTCTGTAACCTATATATAGGCCGTAACCTTTTATGTACTTCAGTGTTCCTGAGGATGTCATTAGACGAAAGCGCTTGAGCACCAGTTTTGTGTTTCCTTTCCTTCGTGGTTTTATTCATCATATATATATATATATATATATATATATATAGAAACGCATGTGCTCACGCAGTTTTGGTTATGCAAAATAATCCTCACCAGGATTCGAACCCGGGACCTTTGACTCGAAGTCGCGGGTGCTGAACACTAGGTTATAATATGATTAGAATGAACAACTTGGCGCATATTTCCTCACCCGAGGGAAACATTACTGCTTTCACACCCAGAAGTGTTTTCACGTATTTACACACTGTACTTCTGGGCGTGAAAGTGGTGTGTTTCCCTCGCGAGTATGAAATATGTGCCGGGTTGTGTTAACTTTTAGCCTGTCGTAGCCTAGTGGTCAGTGGCCGCGACTCCGAGTCAGAGGTCCCGGGTTCGAATCTTTTTAGGGAATATTGTGGGTAATTTTTTAAACATCAGACACTTTACAAGGTTTGTATTTTTATTAACTGAAATAAAAGCATGAAATTTGTATTGTACCTTCTCTACACATGGGGATTTAGTCCCTAATGCCAAACATGTTCTGTATTATGTCCTCTCAGCTCATTAACTCTTTGCACACAGATAACAAAATTTTGCATTACTCTGGACGGAGTATCCGTTAAAATCTGACAAATTTTTTGTTCAGTTGGTGCTTTTACTTCAGCTGTGTGTGGATTCTGTTAAAATACTCTATCTTTTAAATAACCCACAGATAAAAGTCACAAGGGTTCCGATCTGGTGGTGTTGGTGGCCATGATATTTCTTTATCATAAACTGGAAGAAATCTGTTGGACAGGACTTTTCGTCGAAAGTATCGTGTAAAAAGTGAAGCGTCTCATTACTAGTGTAAGGTCTGGTTTTAAGCTATGTGTCGGCGGAGTAGATTGGCCTCTTCTTCGTTAGACAGCCATCGCCTATATGCAGGTAAACTCAGTATGTCGCTTCCTTGCACTGACAATGAAGTTTATACTGCTGACATCCACGGTTCTTTTCAAACTTCCTTAATCTGACTGCGAGTTACGGAAAAACAATTTATACCTTCGCTCAATGGCGTCCCCTCCCTCCGTCCGTTGTGGGAGTGGAATGCTTCTCTCGTGGAAGGATGTAAATGACAAATTACCTTTTCAGTCTTTATTTCACAAGGATAGATCACTTTTAAAATATTAGATTTCTTTTAAAATGAGGAGTAATTAGAAAATCAAATCCTTAACACGACACCAGAGGCGTACCGAAGGGGAGGGCGACAGGAGAGATCGCCACCCCCTTGAGCTAATAAATTATTATTTTGATTACTTTTACATATTTGATTTACATATTCAATTAAATATTTTACATATTTAATTTCATTATTATTTTTATTTTATTATTAATTATTATTTTGATTATTTTTACATATTTAATTTACATATTCAATTAAATATTTTGCATACTTAATTTCATGCGCCAATCGGAAAATGTTAGTTAGTTTTCTAGCGATTTTGTCTTTCATGAGTATTGCGTCATTTTTCATGGTACCTGGCAACTGCAGTTTATCGATTTTTGTTTACATTCATTTAAATATTTAGTTTGTGAACTTTCTAAATTTTTATAATTTTAAGTATTGATTAAAACTTTGTGTGTATGAATGTGTGTGTGTGATCATGTGTGAAGGCGGCTTGGTCTCAAACATGTAACTAATAAATGAAATGAAACAGTAAGTATGTTATTTTTAAAATTTGGTATTCAGTTTTTTACACATTTTAAAATTGTTTCAAAGTTTTCATTTAATTTACAATTTTTCACATTGTATTGCACACACAAAATTTTGTGTGGATTTTGTTTGGATTTTTTATTTCATTATAATGGACTTTAATGTTATGGTTAGTAATAATTCCTATTTCTATTTGTAACTTTGTAGAGTACTATTTGCGGGTGTCACAGGACTAAAGATAATGGACTTTTATAAATTTTTCAAAAGAAAAAATGTCCAAACTGACAGTGGTTCTACAGAGCATGATGATCAAAGTGCTGTTAATCCCCGTAAAATTGTTAGGTTACAACAGGATGAGAATGAAAGTGAAAAAATTTCGGCGCCTTCGACGCTAGCTCTTGCCTCCGCTACTACTAAAAATTAAATAGCTTAGGATCCCGAAAACTCTTAATCCGGCCCTGAGAATAATTTTCTTTTATAAAGGTAACAGTCCGAGGAAATGCTTAATCTCGAAATTAGCACTTTTTTATTCTTATGTTAATACAAATCTGAGCATCCTAATTGCGGTTTGCATTGAATATTATGTTACTAATCAGAGTTTTATCATAATTTTTATATTTTTATTCGTAATGTGTCTTAGCAGTAGCTAGTTAATCATCTCTAACTGAACGATAAGCTCATCATGAACGTACATAAAAATTATCTATCTCTACTTCAATTATACTTCTACGATTAGTTCCAAGTTCGCCCCCCTTGGCAAATTTCTGGGTACGCCCCTGCACGACACTTGCTTAGAGAGTTAATAACGAACCAAGGACCTGAGCCGAGTCGGCTGCCCAAAGGGCGAGGCACGCACTCGCCAGAGGGGTGATGCTTCGCTTGCCTTCTCAAAGTGTTTGCACTTTGCCCTGGAGAAACTCCCATGGTGCCACGTTTACAAAGATTCTTTAGGTTGCAAAGATTGTCTAACAATGATATTAGCAAAAGAATTTATATAATTTTGGTTCTACACTTAACTCCTTTATGTGATTTATATTAACCGAAAAGAACATTTAGAATTTAGGTATCTCTGTTTAAGATATAGATGTGGTACCTTTAAAGAGCGTCGTTAGGCTTATCGAAAAGGATACCAGAAAATCTACTGAGCATTGAGCAATTTATACAAATATTAAAAATTTAAAGGATTATATACTTTAATTTATACGAATAGAATAATATCTTTTAAAGATTAATACTTTAATTTATGCAAACAAAATAATATTTTTAAATTTTAAAAAAATTTATTTCCTGTCGAAAACCTTTTTCCAGAGATGCAACTCGTAATGCAAAATGATTGTAATATTGTACAAATTTAAAACAAATAAATATATTTAATTTTTTTCACTTCAGTTTTAAAAGAAAAATATACAGTGGCACATGTTTTATGAATTACCCAATTGTTATTAATTGCTTGATTTATATAACCTCCGTATTCATAGCCAGAGAAGCATATGACACAGGGGGACTTACAGCTTAACCTGAAATCTCAAATACGCGTCACTACATCATCACCTCTCCAACTAATAATCAATTCAATGTCGCTTTACTTTGCTGATTCGTCAGGAGGCGGTGTTACGACATGGCCACGACAGTTAAGACGTTCTCAAAACGAGTTTCGGGTTAAGTATTTCCATCATTCCATATCGCTGCGTATACCATTATACATACATTAATTTATACTAAAACCACACCACATCAATCTACACTACACTAAAACTACCGCTCTGAACTGCATGTAATTTGCAAACAGGATTCCTGTTACGCTTGGCTAGCCACGTTCTATATCCATGTACGTCTATTCGCGGTTAATTGATTAGAATAAAACTCTGAATAAACACATTGACAGAGGTGTGCACATCGTGTCTTTGCCCGATAATCATTTTCGATTTCAGTGTGACGACTGCATAAGGAAGAATGTTTTGTACTTGTTTATGTAAATAATGCGCGAAGAAAATAACAAATGTAGGCAAATAGCGTATGAGTAGTTCTTTGTGATAAACTAACATGTGTGGGTTGCCTACCATGTGTTGTGTGGATTAATTGATTCTCTCCTGGGGAGCTAGAGGGCTCTCCCCTCCCCTCCACCTTTCGTAAACAATGATAGCTGTCATGGTCTTTTACTACTTGTCTCGCGTAAGTAGCGTTATGAAACGTCTCACTGACTCGGTGAAAGTAATGAACTAGGTTTGTTTCCCACTATGGCCTTAGTCTACTTGTCGATTGAACGACCAGATCGACAAATGCGAACATCAATAATACGAATTGCGGGAAACACATTTGACGATATGTAAACCCTTTCGAGAAGGGACATTTCTTTCGTTTCAATTATAAACACGAGTTTTTACATTTTTTGGTTTCATTAATTTTCTGAGTGTAAATCTAAGCGTGTGTGCGGGGCGTCATAACTAAATGGAAAAGTGTCACAAATACTCTAAATATTGACTATTATGACGTTATCAAGAGTCGAAAACTTGTATTTCCCGTAAAGGATAATGATATTCACGCCATACAGACACGGTTCAAAATTTCAGTCTTTTATTCATGGAAGAGTTTAAAATCAAGATAGAAATATTGAAACAGCAGTTAAATTATCATATTTTCAACGAAAGAATGGTAACGAAATACTTAAGAGATATTACTTTACTATATTTATACAGCTGACGACAAACCGAAGGCAGATAAACACAGTTTATAACTTATTTAATTATAAAATAACATCATACGTTGTACGCTTATGTTCTGAAGCTCATATGTTGTTGGTGTTGTTAAATGAAGAACTTATAAAGAACTTATAAAGAAATTATAAAATGCTGAAGAAATATATATATATATGAAAATTATTTCAAGAAAGTAACACGTGAAAAATATTTATGATGAATAAAACCACGAAGGAAAGGAAACACAGAATGGTGCTCAAGCGCTTTCGTCTAATGACATCCTCAGGAACACTGAAGTACATAAAGAGTTACAGCCTATATATAGGTTACAGAAAAAAAAAAAAATATATATATATACAATAAACGGAAAAATTAAAATTAAAATTAAAAAAAATTAAAGGATTGTGGGAGGAGCATACAAATTTGTCAGGAAAAACTATCGATTTTTAGCACAAGATCAAATGAATTGTTTCGCACAAGATCAAATGAATAATTATATATATATATATATATACACACTTGTGTATATAGATCGGGTCGGCAAAAAAAAAAGGAGACCTCGAACTTTGGCTGTAAAATCCAAAGTTATCGTCACATTTCAATATTTTTTTCACACCCCACAACTAAGTAAATTTCCTATACGATGAGCGGATACCAAAGAAAATTAATGAAAATTACAGATTTATTGAACATTTCTTTATGCCACTGGAAATTCTCTATTTACACTACTACTGCATTGTATGTGCAGATAAAAAGTTACAAAGTACTCACATATGGTGCTATCTTGATGTTAAAAAAACTGCCCGATATGTTTACCACGAACTTCTACAACCTTTTTCAGTCTAGGACGGAACTCATCTATGGCTTTATTGATTTGTTCTTGTGGTAACTCATCCCATTTTTCCAGAAGAAACTGTCGTAAATGAGCGACATTTCTTACTTTGACCCGATAAATTCTCTGTGACAAATTTTCCCAAAGGCTGTAATCGACAGGATTTAAATCAGGACTGTTTGGTGGCCAAATTTAATACCGCTACCTGGTATTCTTTTGATATCTCCCCGTTTTATCGATTTTCTTGAGAAGCTTGTCCAAACCTCCTGCAGTTGCCTTACGTTAATTAAAATCGCTTTAATTATCAACTTGAACTTATGATTAGCAAGATTTTTCTGAAATATTCGCCATAAATCCAATTTCTCAGCTAAAATGCTAAAAGATGGTATACACAAACCATAAAATTACCTAGTACTAAGAAACAAGAGGTAAACATTTACAAAAGTAGTATGATTGTTTTACAGTTTTTAATAAAATGATTAATTGTATATTTTTAGCAGAAAATGAATAATGTTTAAAAAAAATTTTTTTTAGGTTAAATTATGAAATTAAAAAGTGTTTAATGAAATTAGCATATTTTGATAGTTATAAAATGGAAACTTAATTACTATGTTAATAATGACAGTAGCGAACTTATTATACATGAACTTATAATGAAGTATTTTTTAGTGATTTCATAATTATGATGAATTTGATGGGGGATGGGGGATGGGAGTGGATTGCTAATTGAAAGGGCGATGTATGATGATTTTTATTGATAATTTTGAACATATTAACAGCAACATTGAATTTGTGTAAGTCATTTAGTTTTAAAATATTTAGCTCTTTAAACGTTAGGCAAATGTTACTTTGTCTGTTATCATTATTTTTAGAGGGTTTTCAGCTATTTTTAAGAATGACTTTTAAAGGATATTTTACATATTTCTTTGAGCTACGCCATGTTGTTATGCAATATAATAAATGTGGATGAATGAAGGAATAATATAGGGTAAAGAATGCGTTTTAAGGAAGAGCCTTTTTTTTTTTAGTTTAAATAATATGAATAGAAATCTTGATATTTTGGATCTGATATGTTGTACATGACTTTTGAAATTTAGAGTTTCGTCTAAATTAATGCCAAGCACCTTGACTTCATCCACTCTTACAAGAGTATTATTCCCAATTTTTATTTGATAGTTTGTATTTATATGTTTTGTGGAGCAATCATATAAGATGACTTTGTCAGGTTCAGTAAAAGTTTATTAGCACATATGCTCTAATTGCCTGTTCTATTCATTTATCAGATCTAAATTATAATGGGAAGAAGTAAGTGTGGTATCATCTGCGTATTGTACGCAATTTAATGTGGTTAAAGAAGGAAAATAATGGACTTGAATTAGAAATAGTAATGGGCCTAGTTAACATTGCCTTTCGGACCTCACTAGTTAGCATCGTCTTGTCGGAGAAATTACCTTTTAATCTGATGTACTGATGATGTTTTGTCAGGTAAGATATTTCCTCTTATTCCGTATATGAGAAATTTATTCAATAAGATTCCATGCGAAAGTGTATCAAATGCTTTTCATAAGTCGAAGAAGCCCAGACAGCGCGTTTTTTGCTGTTTTGGTTCTGATACACATTTTCTAATAGCATGTTTGTGGCATCTTCCGTCGTATGCCCATTTCTAAACCCAAATTGTGTTTTAGTTAAAATGTCATATTTGATTAAGAATGTAATAAGTTTATTGTATACGATTTTTTTTAAAATACTTTACTGTACATAAAGGTGGCAATATGGAAATAGGGGGGGGGGGATAATTGGATGGAGTGTTTGGATTTCCTGACTTAAATACAGGGCATAAACACGTTTAGTTAACCACATGTAGTTTGGATCAAGCAAAAGTATGGTTAAATATATAACGCGAAGAAACTATATTTCCGAAAGGCCCCCCCCCCCCCCGCCTAGCCGTCATAAACGGTTGTATGTCTTAAGAAGTCGAATGATAAAAAAAATGTGCGTGTGTGGACATACACGCACACGCATACATATTATCTAGAATGGCGTTATGGACCTCTCATAATGCGTTATTTAATGTACTAATGGCGGAAGTTCGCTCGGATAATTATCAAGTTATTTAGATTAGGGGTGAATTCACTGTAGCTAAATGTCACTTTTCGGGTAGTTTTAGGGTGGCACAAAAACACTCGGATCACTTTAGCATATTTATTACAGTTATTAGTTATTTATTGTACCTTTTACTGTTAGTCCTTATTTTAATTATGTCAGATACTATGCTCAGAAACGGCCTTAGCCAAAATGGCGACACGAGCGGAATAATCATTTGGCGCCCTAGACATGCGCCCCGGGCGATCACACCGTTCGCCCACCCCTAGGGCCGGGTCTACCTATGCTCTGCTCCGAGAACAAATACTTAACAGTTACAGGGTGTTCAGAAAGAAGCTCAATCCATAATAGAAAAGAAAAGGGTTAGGTTACAATGATATATGCATCCCCAATGGGTTGCGTTTCTTTTTGAACACTCTGTATAACAGATAAACAAATAACAGCAGGGACACACCTGACCTTGGAAAAATGGAAACAAATAGGAGACCCTCCGAAGAGCCAAGTCTCGGAGACTAACTTCATCGAGTTCAAATCTGACTGTTGGGGTTGTCCGTCACCTTTCATATCCTCAATCCCTAACTTGGTGTCTCAGTATTATTTGCATGTTGTTGTTTGTTTCACAACTTTTGTCGTATAACTTTTTGTTACCACTGTAGTTTAAGAACAATATGTAACTGAAATGCTTATTGGAGCGTACAATTTGAATTATACATACAGCTGATCAAGGCCAAGTCGCTTCTTTACCGCGATTATAGAAACATTATGCCCTTCTTTCAGATCTTTTCCAGCATGAAATGAACAAAAAGAATGAGTTATACAAAATCTTTAAACTTTTCTAGACATCTCTTCTCGGGGGTTTCTTGGGGAATACTGAAAAGTTATTTGTTAAAATCGTAAAACTTACTTCATACATATATTACGTATAATTCCAAAATCAGAAGCTGTCAACCGAGTTTTGAGCTTCTGCAATATATATATATATATATATATATATATATATATATATCTTCTTCTTCCGCAGCTTATTATCCCATCTTTACATGGGGTCGCTGTTTTTGGTTCGTCTTCTCCACTCTCCTCTGTCGTATACCACGTCCTCCTCCAAGTCCTTCTCCCTGATGTCCGCCACTACACAGTCCCTCCATCTCGTCTTCGGTCTTCTTCTTCTTCTCCGTCCCGGCAACTCCATCTCCAGCACTCTGCGCCCCACATACTCCTCCTCTCTTCTCCTGACGTGTCCATACCACCTCAGCCTGGCCTCCTGAACCTTCTTAGATGCTTCCGCTACCTTCACTGTTCCTCTTATATGCTCATTTCTGACCCTATCCCTCCTCGTCACTCCACACATCCATCTCAACATCTTCATTTCAGCCACATCGATTTTTCTTTCATTGCTCTTCTTCATTGGCACAGTCTCCATTCCATACAACATTGCCGGCCTCACCACTGTTTTGAATACCTTTCCCTTCAGTTTCACTGGACCCTCTTATCACAGAGCACCCCTGATACGTCTCTCCAGTTCTTCCACCCCGACTGTATTCTACAGTTTATCGCTCTCTCTGCTCCCCCCTCTGCATCCACTGTTGACGCCAAGTATTTAAAATACTCAACCGTCTTAACACGCTCTCCACTCAATGTCACTTCCCCTCCTCGGTCCTGCTGCACATCACATCTCATATATTCGGTCTTCTTTCCGCTAATTCTGATCCCCCTACTTTCCAACGCCTCTCTCCAATTTTCCAACTGCTGCTCCACCTCCTCTTTCGTCTCCCCACTCAACACAACATCGTCTGCATACATCATGCACCACGGCGCCTCCCCTCTAATCCTGTCCGTCAACACATCGAATACCACATTGAAAAGGAAGGGGCTCAAAGCTGATCCTTGGTGCAGACCAACTTCCACCCCAAAGCTCTCTGACACACCCACGCTACTCCTCACCTTAGTTGTTACTCCCCTGTACATCCCCTTGATCAGTTTAACATACTTCTCCGGTACCATCTTTTCCCTTAAGCATCTCCAAACTTCCTGCCGTGGTATCCTATCATATGCCTTCTCCAAGTCAATAAAAACCATGTGCAACGCCTTCTGCCCCTCTCTGTACCTCTCTGCCAACTGTTTCAATGCAAAAACTGCATCTGTCGTTCTCCTTCCCGGCATAAATCCAAACTGTTCGTCTCTCAACCTACTCTCCACTATTCGCTCCCATATCTTCATTGTATGTGATATTAGCTTGATCCGTCTATAATTCGTGCAATCTTGTACATCTCCCTTCTCTTTGAATATAGGCACTATGATGCTGGTCCGCCACTCATCCGGAATCACCTCCTGGTCAAACAACTTCTGCATTAGATCCCACACCAGATCCACCCCCTCATCTCCCAGTGCCTTCCATGCCTCGGCTGGTATCTCGTCTGGGCCAGTCGCTTTGTTATTTTTCATCCTATTCAGAGCACGACTCACTTCCATCCTCCCCACTTGTTCTGTCATAGCTACATTTGGTAATCCATCCTCATAGAAAGATCTTGGGTTTTCTTTATTTAATAATTCCTCAAAATATTTCTTCCATCTATCCTTTATCTCTTCATCTCTTTGCAGCACCGCCCCCCCCTTCCCTTAATTTGTTTTACCTGTGTAAAGTCTTTTGTCGCTCTATTTCTGCTCTTAGCCAATCTGTATATCTTCTTTTGTCCTTCACGATCCTCTAAATCCTCATACATCTGCCGATATGCCTCCGCCTTTGTTCTCGCCACTGCTCTCTTTGCCTGTTTCTTTGCTTCTTTATATACCACCTTACACTCTTCACTCCTCGATTCTTCCAATAACTTCTTAGTTTCTCTCTTACTTCGTAGTGCTCTTCGGATCTCATCACTCCACCACCATCCTTCCTTATCTTCCCACACTTTACCTGATGTTTCCCCCAATATGTCTCTACCTGCCGTTCTCATGACATTCGCATTATGTACCCACCAATCCTGTACATTCTGTTCATCAACATTGATTTCACTCAACACTCTCTCTCTCTAAATTCCCGTTTCTTCCCCTCCTCTCTCAGTTTGTACCACCTAATTCTCCTCACTGTTGTTCCTCGGGTCTTTCTTCCTCTTTTCAACATCACATCTATGACTACCAACCGGTGTTGCGGCGTCACATGGTCTCCTAGAATAACTTTGCAGTCCCTCACCTCGGCCAATTGCGCCCTCCTATACAGTATGAAATCAATTTGCGATGTTCTGCCTCCACTCTTGTACGTAATAACATGCTCCTCCCTCTTTCTGAAAAACGTATTTACAATTGCTAGATCAAACGATACAGCCATATCCAACACTCTCTCACCGTCCACGTTTGCCTCTCCATAGCCATGACCACCGTGCACTCTGACCACTCCATCGTTATGATCACCAACGTGTCCATTCATATCCCCGCCCAACACCACTCGTTCGTCCTCGGCAATACTCTCCATTTCTTCCTCCAATAACCTCCAGAATGCTTCCTTAACGTCATCCGGACATCCACTTTGGGGTGCGTATGCACTGATTATATTGAGTACATGTTCCCCATAATTCATTCTCAAAGTCACCAGTCTATCTCCTCTTCGCTTTACTTCCACTATGCTATCCTTCAATTCCTTCGCCAATACAATACCTACACCATTCCTTCCCTCAACCGACGCCCCACTGTAGAACAATTTATATCCCTCACTGAGTTCTCTTGCTTTGTTCCCCTTCCAGCGTGTTTCTTGTACACACAACACCCCCAACTCTCCTCTTCTTCATCAACTCCACAATCTCTCTTCCTCTGCCAGTCATGCTTCCAACATTCAGCGTCGCAATTCTCAGGTCCACCCGAGCTCGCTTCGTTAGCCGCACCCGCTCTTGGTGCGGTAGCCCTCGCCTCACCACAGAGGTCGGGCGAGGTCTCTGTACATCGCCTACGGGGTACGCCCTAGCCGTCATCGCATTTTCGTGTTGAAGACTCACCATTGTGGTTTTGGCTGGGTTTTTATGACCGGATGCCTTTCCTGACGCCAACCCTCCCCATTTATCCGGACTTGGGACCGGCCGAGAACAAGGCTGGTTTGCCTTACCCTCGGGTTGGGTCTTAGGATTGTACGTTATTATTGTAAATTTCTTTTCAAGGTTTCTTATTATTCATACAAAAAAGATATGCCTTACTTCAGAACGCATTTTTCGGACTACTGAAAATTAGTTCTACTGTTATGATTATTATTTGAGCTAAAATATATTTTATCTGCACAATTCACAATTATTTGTTATAAAATGAAAATAACGTTCATGTTATTTTGTATCTCCAAAAAGTTTACTCTTCTTTCACGTACTTAACAGTCTATACTTCACAAGTATATATATATATATACAGGGTGTCCCATAAGTCTGGCATCATAGGAAAACTAATAAAAAAAGGCAAAACAAAAGCTTTTATTTACAGAACGTGCTCAATATATCCACCATTGTTTTCAGTACACAAATTCAGACGTGATACCCAGTCAGCAAGCACACGGTGAATGATGTCAGGAGTAATGGTGTTACATGCCCCAATAATGCGCTGTCGCAAATGTTCAACACTCCTAATTTTCTCTGCGTATACCAGCGCTTTCAAGTGGCCCCAGAGATAAAAATCTAGTGGCGTGAGATCCAGGCTTCTAGCTGGCCATTCCACAGGCCCTCGGGCTTCGACGTCCTATCCAATGACCAGGGAATTGTTGGTACAGGTATTCCCTTACTTGGGTGCTGTAATGTGCAGGAGCACCGTCTTGACGGAACCATGTTGGGAAATTTCCTTCTTCGTTCAAGACATTGGGAAATGCTTCTTCCTTGAGCATACGTAGGTAGGTGCCTCCAGTGACACGTTCATCGAAAAAGAGGGAGCCTATGATGCGATCCTTCCAAATGCCACACCATACCATCACCCGAGATGCACCTTGTTCCTCTGAAGAGGTATACCAGTGAGGGTTGTTTTGAGACCAGTAGCGGGTGTTCTGTCGATTTACCTCACCATTTCCATAATAAACAGCCTCGTCACTGAAGAGAATGGTGGACGGGAAATTGGCATCCCGAGCATATGAATTATGGTTTGTAGAAATAGAAAAAATATGAATTTCTCCTATGATGCCGGACTTATGGGACACCCTGTATATATATATATTATATATATATATATATATATATGATGAATTTCACACTTAAACACATGAAATGAATGAATGATGCAAACCCACAAGGAAAAATAAAAACTTATTCCAAGGCCTTTCGTGTATTCAGCAGTACATGAAAGTTGCACCTCGTCATTTCCTGGCGAGGTGTATTGCTGAATACACACAAAAACCTGGAATAATTATTCCAGGTTTTTGTGTGTATTCAGCAATACACCTCGCCAGGAAATGACGAGGTGCAACTTTCATGTACTGCTGAATACACGAAAGGCCTTGGAATAAGTTTTTCTTTTTCCTTGTGGGTTTGCATCATTCATTCATTTCATGTGTTTAAGTGTGAAATTCATCATATATATATATATATATATATATTAGGGTGCCACTTATTTGGGGTGTTTTTCATTTTTTGGGAATTTCTATCAGGACGGGCGCATTTCTGGTGTCATTCCGTCTAAAAACATTGTGTGTAAAATATTTTTGAAATAAAATAATAATTAGAACTGCCTCAACGAGGTCAAAGTTTATACTTTTAGTCGAAAAGTACTCATGGCGTTCTGTTATCATGTCAGTTTTCGTTTCGATAGCTGCTGTAGTTTCTGAGTTGAAAAATGATAACAGACAGACAGACGGACGGTCAGAGTCGTTGGTTTAGTCTTCCGCACTGGTGTACAGAAGACTAAAATGAGGTATTATACAGGGTGTAACACGAGTTTATCCAAATATTGATACAGGCGAAAGAACATGTTATTCTAAGTAGAAAATGGGTTGGGACGAGTTTTGCCAACACTAACAGTGTTTCATTCTCTTTTTCAGTGAGTTCTGAAACGACGTGATGGCTTCGGCAACAAGATCTAAAACAGCAGTCTATCTCCTGGGGACCGTGGACCACAGCATCACAGGAAGCATGCTGCCTACGGGAAAGCAGGCGCTTCAGTACTTTTTCCACCTTCACCTTGACGTCAAGAAGCCGATCAAGGAAGCAGCCGCTGAGACAGTGACCGCAGTCAAGGAATTCTGGGAGCGGTCCCGTATTCCTACGCAGAAAGACCAACGCGCAAGGGACAAGGTTCTCCGAATGTACGAGAAGTGGCGGGCTCTGAACAAGAACTCGAAACGGCGCACTGTGACCCAAATCAGGAACGAGGCCGAGTTCCTCTCATCCCTTGACCGCCTCTTCGACATCGCACACGAACAGGCGATGTCGATGATCACAATCGAAGAGGACAGGGAGTTCCTGACGGGACAAAGGGCCGAGGTGCGGCGCGGCCGCATCTCCTCCACACGTGACATGACGCTGCACACTGAGGAGGAGCGTGCGAGGAGACAGGAAGCGGAAAGGAGCCGCCGGCAAGATGATGAAAGGGCGAACAGAGAGAGCCGAGAAGAACTCGTCGAACTGGCATCGAGCTCCAGCTCAGGTGCAAGCAGCCCGACTCGGTCACCGACACGGCGTCGTCGCCGAGAAGAAGAGGAAGAGCTCTCTCTCCCGGGCCCGTCCACGTCGAATGCAGAAGCATCTACGACCCCTTTACCACCCAAGCGATTCCGCGCGTCGAAAAAGATGATCACCCCTGATCTCTCCGCAGCGATGGATCGGACGAAACTTACCGACCGAGAAGGTGTTTTTTTGCTGTCGGCGGCTGCGAGGAGCTTGGGCCACGACCCTGAGGAGCTGGTCTTGAACCGCGAATCCTCCCGCCGCGACCGAGCAAAGTTCCGTGCTATGGCAGCAGCGGAAATGAAGGCAGCCTTCCATCCTACTGTGCCGCTGACCGTTCACTGGGACGGGAAAATCGTACCAGCGGCTGACGGAGGCCCTGCTGAAGATCGCCTTCCAGTTCTGGTGTCTGGGGAGAACGTCGACAAGCTTCTGGCTGTGCCTAGCCTCCCCGACGGCACCGGCCGCGCCATGGCGGAAGCCGTCCTCTCTGCCCTCGAGGATTGGGACATCAAGGGACGGATCTGTGCCCTCTCTTTTGACACCACCGCCTCAAACACAGGACTCTCAGGAGGAGCTTGCTATATCATTGAGCAGAAACTCGAGAAGACAGTGCTTCATTTGGCTTGCCGCCACCACATCCACGAACTGGTGTGCGAGAAGGCATTCACGGCGTGCCTCGGTCCCTCTACTGGTCCTGACATCCTCCTGTTCAAACGATTCGCCGCCCAGTGGGACTTCATCGATCAAACCAAAGCGAAGCCCTTCGAGGATGGAACCATGCCGCAGCACCTGAAGGACGCCCGCGACGACCTGCTGATCGAATTCAGCCGCCTCCTCGACGGTCAACATCCACGTGATGACTACAGGGAACTTCTGGAGCTCTCTGTAATTGTGCTGGGCGGTCCGAACAAGCGGGGTGCCCGGTTCGCTCGTCCCGGCGCCTTCCATCGCGCGCGCTGGATGGCAAAAGTCATCTATGCCATCAAACTGTTCCTGTTCCGGGAACAGTTTCAGATGTCGTCAGGCGAAGCGGCTGGAATCCGGCGATTCACCATCTTCGCCGTGTCCATCTACGTGACGGCCTGGTACAAAGCGCCGCTCCCGGCAACGGCCCCAGCCGCGGACCTCGCGCTGCTCAAGGCCCTCGTCTATTATCCGGACTCAGCGGTGGCCAAGACGACGGCGACAGTCTTCGCCAGGCACCTATGGTACTTGAGCGAGCGCCTCGTCACCCTGGCTATCTTCGACGAGGGTATCGACTTGGCGACAAAGCGGGAGATGATTAAAGCGATGGAAGAAGAGGAAGGATCGGAGGATCCCCCGCGGCGTATCAATGTGGACCTGTCCACCGCCTCAATCGCCAACAATACATTGGCCAAGTTCACAACGACTACATCAAAGGAGTTCTTCAAGGTTCTGGACATCAGCACCGCCTTCCTGCTCAAGGATCCGGAGGAGTGGCGGACGGACCCAGCCTTCATCGCCGCATCCCGCCGAGTCCAGGCCCTTCAAGTTGTCAATGACTTCGCGGAGCGCGGGGTGGCGTTGATGCAGTCTTTCAACCTGGCCCTTACCAAGAGTGAAGACCAAAGGCAGTTCCTCTTACAAGTGGTCGAGAAGCACCGCTGTGACTTCCCAACCGCCCGCAAGTCCACCGTGACCTCTGCAAAGTAGGCAACAATGAGAGGGAGATGGGCGCCCATGATACCCCCCCCCCCTTGAGGGGCTAATACTCGAGTTGAGGGGGACCTAGAGTTGAAAGTATGAAGTCCAGTTATATGTTTTAGGTCAAGATTAGTAGCTTGAACAAACTAGAAGTGATATTTTATTTGCTAGAGGCATAGAACATCATGATCTAAAATTTCTACTTTTCGAGAAAATATACAAACTTTGACCGTATTGAGGCAGTTCTAAATATTGTTTTATTTCAAACATATTTTACACACGATATGTTTTGACAAAATGGAACCAGAAACGCGCCCGTCCCGATAAAAATTCAAACTTTCGAAAATAAGTGTCACCCTAATATATATATATATATTAATATATATATATATATATATATATATATATATTATAATATATATATACACATATATATATATATATATATATATATATAATCTTTAATAACTTTAATAACTTTTGATGTACATACGACAGAAACAAACTGTAAACTGAATGCATAATTATTAATGTTTTTAACACCCTACATTACAAATTTCTAGGCCTCAACATAACCACCACCTTTCTCCATACATCGTTCAGTCTGATTTTCCAAACACCTGTAAACATTTTTCAGTTGCTGCTAACTGATTTTAGAAATTGCATTTGTAATTTTGGTCATAAATTTATTCGCCATAATTGCCGCATTTCGGGGACAGAGAAACCTCACGAAGTCTGGCAACATGAAAGAAGTTGACCAAAAATCAATGTCTGGTGCGCTCTCAGAAAGCCATGTATCATTGGTCGTTTCTTTTTTGAAAAACCAACAGTCAATAGTGATCTTGCAATTTTGCAGAGCTTTTTATCCCTGAACTATGATAATACGATTAAACCTTTCAGATAACTCCTTCTTTCAGCAAGAGACGGAGCTCTTTTCCACAATGATTTGAATTTTGAATGAAATCTTCCCAGCCAAGTGGATCGGTAGAAGTGGACCAATTGCTTGGCTGCCTCGTTCACCTGACCTGTCCCCATTGGACTATTTTTTGGGGGACCATGTTAAAAGTGTTGTTTACTCATGAAAACCACATTCTTCGGATGAACTTATTATGGTCAGGATCACAAGTGCAGTTCATGAAATCACTCAGAGGCAACTGGAGAATGTTTTCAGGTCTTCGGAAAATCGGATTGATCACTGTATCAAGAAAGATGCCGGTTATGTTGAGGCCTAGAAATTCGTTATGTAGTGTGTTAAAAACGTTAATAATTATGCTTTTATATGCCTTTCAAATGTACCATGCGATCATTCTTCATTTCACGAAGGTCAAGCTTGTCACCCCTCCTCTCTATTTACTGTTTCTTCTGCCGTTTACAGTTTGTTTCTAACCTGTGCATATAAAAAGTTATTAAAGTTTAAAATTGCACAAGGACTCTTGGTTCGAATGCCACGTTACGCCGTAGGTCTAAGGTGGCGCAACAATCATAACCATCAGAATGAACAATTCGGGCGGGAGCAAAGCGAAAGTTTACTAAGGTTATGTATACAAATGAAAGGAACCTTACACAGAATAGACCATTAAAGTTAAAATGTTTTATATTAAAACATAGGTCCCGGTTTTATTTGAACATTAAACAGAAAAATAAGACAGATTTCGGGTAAATATAAAAACGAGTGAAAGACCGTGTCTCGTATTTATGCTTCTCGCTTTAGACATACAGGATCTCCCATTTTGAATTAATCACATCAACCGAGGGTATTGTTACATTTTAAATTTTACTTTGGTTATAAATGAGAGAAGCCAACAATTTCGCTACTTCACTACCGTATTGTCACAAATATTGTAACACTTTCTTCAAAACTTGTAGTTAATAAGTATTTTTTGTTTCAATAACACAGTGATGTAAATGTACACCGTGATGCGCTCAACATTTACACATTCAAGCTGAAACACAAGAGACAAACTTAGTTGTATGATGTGGTATCTGTGCAAGTTTCAACATTCACACATTCATTCATATATAATATGATGCTTCAAAATTGTTACCGTTCAGTATGGACAACCTGTATATTTTATTTATTAAAACAATAGTTATTTTTTATGTAAGTCATTAAATATTACAATGACCTTTTTCAATGGGAGGAAATTAATTTTAATCCTAAAATAAACAGGAATCACTCATACCATCATTGTGGCTAAAAATATAATAACAAATGACAAACGATATAATCGACAAATAACAGTGCCTTCATACAGAACTTGTATAAGTACAGTAAACCCTCGCTATTCGCGGCATCACCATTCGCGGCTTCAATTATTATTCGCGGTCACTGCTTCAAGGCCGCCGACGGAGGAGAAGGAACGAGCACCACTCCCGAATCAAGCTTTGTAGCTAGTAAAGGCTGGTTTGAAAGATTCAAAAAACGTTTTTCGCTGCACAATGTCAAGATTTCAGGGGTATAAGCCTGAACAGGTCTTTAACGCCGATGAGACTGCCCTTTTTTGGAAGAAATTGCCATCACGCACTTACATTAGTCAGGAGGAGCGTCAAGCATCGGGATTCAAAGCCGCAAAAGATCGTGTAACTCTTTTCTTTTCTGCCAATGCTGCAGGTCACATGGTGAAGCCTGGCTTAATTCATAAGGCAGCCCGCCCGCGAGCACTAAAAGGCAAGGATATGAACCACGTTCCTGTATATTAGGCACAAAATCAATGGAGTATGGCGTATTCGCAGATTTCCCTTATTCACGGCGCGAGTGGAACGCATCTACCGCGAATAATGAGGGTTTACTGTAATTAACTTGTATATGACACTCATATGTGTGTGTGCGTGTGTACGTGCGTGCGTGTGTGCGTGTATGTGTGCGTGTGTGTGTGTGTGCATGTTCTGATTAACATTAAAATGTTATAAAATTTATTTAGTAATTCATTACTGTAAGGACTTCTTCCTGAAATATTGAAATAACCGATAATGCTTTTCGTTGCAGATACACTACATTTATTCACTGTCCACCAATTGTCCTCGATTTTCCAGTATATTAATGTAGGCAGAATGTAGTGATTTAAAATGTTGGAGTAATACTTTCAGAAGACGGTCCATGAAATATTCATCGGGTATAATTCTCTTTCGTCATTGACCAATGTCAGTCTATTAATTAGAAATCAGTTTATATATTCCTCATGTGGTCCGTTTCAATAATACTACTTAATTCTAAATATGTTTAAGAGGTTTTATAGGCTAACTCCAGATTTGAGACCAGATTTGAGCGCAGTAAAGCACGTCCATCTGGTAATACTGTTTAGATGAGTTCCTCATCGAAAATGGTCCTGTATAGTATGAAATGAGTATTATTTTTTTAATATTTTATATTCTTACATTCTTCGATAGAAATTCGGTCACTTATTTTACTACAGTACTCGCTCAATCATCTGTGTAATTGAGGGGCAGTCCATGATCACGGATAACCCGATTTTATGGTTAACTGGGTATACCCCGCCGGTGGGTAGAGGGTGCGGCCGCTGCTGCCCGCCACCATTGACTGGCCTCCCACTTCGCACGCCACCATACACAGTATTATTCTGTTACAATACAGTGAAGTAGTTTGTACTCACCACAACATGTGAAGATATCCGCTTCGAAGATTGTAATCCCTGACTGAGGCGCGTTGTGATGGGCTGGCGGGAGGCGAGATGCGGATGTAAACACAGCGCTAAATCACGGCTAACTTGGTGTCGTGATCATAGATAAATGCACAATGGTCACAATTAGTAAATCTTGTGCTCTAAAAAAAACAAAACTGTCCGCTGTGTTTGTCCGCTGTGTTTGATTTACATATAATGGAAAGTAAAAGAGGACTAAATTAATACACTCTAAATGTAACATTTAATGAGTAAACTCGGTACACCGAAGGAGTACATTGAAAGTAAGAGGAAAGGTTTTCTTTAATTAACCAATGGAAGTGTAAGTTTTGTAGTTTTCGTTTAGTTTCAGACGAACCCGCTTGCCAAGAAGAGGACCGCTTCATCTACTCTCACTCTACTTTCGACATACTCTCACTCTTGAAATAATTCCAGTTATAGCAAAGTAAGAGGTTCCAAAAACCTTAGCCCCCCCCCCCCATTTGCAGCTTACATGTTTACTTATATCGAAATAGTTTTTAGTGATTATAAAAATATGTAAAATTCTTTATTTATTGCAGGTATTAAAATTACTCTAGCTGATAAGTGATAATATAATGGCTTCTCAATTAATTGGTGATTCGGAGAGGCAACGTGTGATAGATCGCATACGAGCAATAACATTTTGGGAAGCTCGTGATGCTGGAGCCACCTTTATAACACGTTCATGGGTTGCCGAAAAGTTGCGAAGAAGTGAGGACTTCGTCAAAAGAAATTAGAATAAAACTTTGGATGAATGTGAAATGGATACAACCAAATCTGGGCGCCAAAATTTGCCACTCTCTCAGGAAACAAAGGACATCATTGAAAGCGGTACGCGTAAGCGGAAAAACAGCTGTGTTAAACTTTCTAGAGAGATCGAAGTGTTGAGAGGAAAGATCGTTAGTGGTGAGATCATTCGACTGTACCGTCATAGGCAAGGTTTAAAGCCTTGGCATGAACTTCCAAAGCCAAGAAAAACTCAACTTAACATCGATGACAGAATGTGGTTTGCCCATTATCTTGAAGAGTGGGATGTGGATGATTTCATGCATTTAGCTGTCTCCGATGAATTTTTTGTTTACGTAACACGTCGGCCTAACTACCAAAATGATCGAGTGTGGGCCACAACACTAGATGAAATCGATGACAATGAACATTATCGCGAATTATTAAAAAGTCCAGACTGTGTTGGTGTGTTTGTTTTGTTCACTGCAAAGAAGCTTATGTGGGTGCTGAAGCCAAATGGTCAGAGTTGGGATGGACAGTATTTTCGTGATATTATTCTATCCCAGCATGTCATTCCTTTTCTAAGAAACCCAAACAATGTTATGGATGTCGATCAGGTCACACTTCTGCACGATAAGGCCCCCTGCTTTAAGGCATTAGCCACTCAACAGTTGTTGCGGAACCATGAGATCGATTTCTTTGGAAATGAAGAATGGCCTGGAAATTCTCCTGACCTGAACGTCTGTGAACACATTGGATCAGTTATAAAGGGCAAGGTTGAATGTCTCTTGTTTCAAGAACCTGCAGTAAATCGATTTTCGAAGGATACAATGACGCAACACATTGAAACTGTTTTAGCAAATTTGCGTAACGATCAAGATCTATTCACGTCACTTTTGGCAAGCTACCCAAAGCGAATTCAGGCTGTCTTGGAAGCCAATGGCGGGAACACCAAGTTTTAATTGTTTCTCATTAAATGCAGGAATAAATTCTCTTTTTGTAAAGTATGTTTAGTTTTACTGTACCTCTAATGGTTTAGGCCATGGGCGGGGGGGCTAAGGTTTATTGGAGCCCGTACATCTACTCCTGGTTTTTACTCTGTTCTAAATTAGTTACAACGAACAGTTTTTTATGTGTAACTGCAAATAATGAATATTAACATCTATAGCGCAGAACAGAACGATATGACATCAGCAGTAGACGAGTAATTTGGGTTTAACGACTTTTGGAAGACGACTGGAAGTCGAGATGAACCATCTGTGAGCTTTTACGTCATTGTCGTTGCTGTTGTTGTAAACATTCCCTAAACGAAATGTACAGTATTAAATATTTTATCTACCATTCTAGTTTTTATATTTTATGAAAGATTATGTAATGCAGAGATACTACACTGCGCAAATTATTTTAAAACTTAAAGGTTAGGAGTTGTCTGCTGTTTAGGATTTTTTTTTTCTCTCTCGCATTTTGGCGACTTTCTCGCATTTCCGAGAGCCCATTTTTTGCTCGTAACCCAATTTTTTTATTACTGTGGTGAGCAACAGTAAAGTATATTAGTTACAGAACGTAGCATTTTAAAATATTTTGTCAGATGCGTGTGTGTGTGTGTGTGTGTGTGTGTGACAGAGAGAGAGAGAGAAAGAGAGAGAGAGAGAGAGAGAGAGAGAGAGAGAGAGAACCTTCTACAGTATTCATTCTCTGTCAGCTCACACATCTTGATAATTTTCTAGTTAACTCCCCCGATTTTTTGTGATCGCCATTTACCGCTGACTTATCTACGAATATTAATCTGAGGCAATTGTCCTCTCAAACTATTATTTATACTACGTAAGAACTCCCGATATTATATAATTATTATTATTATTATTATTATTATTACGACTATTATTATAACTATTAGTTAGAAATTCCTGATCAACTTTTAATTTAATATAATTTAATAAAATGTTTTAAAGACTTCTCCAAAATTCTAAAGGTTTCCTTGATATTTTCGGAATTTTATTTAAATCAGTCCTTGATTAAAATAATATATGAATAATTTACTTATGACGTATTTAACGTTTCGACAATACACATTAGCCATTTTCAAAGAACTAAAATATAAACCGTTAAATTAATACGTGTATTTACAGATGAAACTTTAAAATAACATAAATTTTAAATTAAGATAATAGATATAGTTAAAAATGATTGCTCCGAGCAGATAAAAATCCAATATCCAATTTTAAAAATATTTTAAAAACATGCCATTTCATTGGTTTATGCGTTTTTATCATTATGAATTTCCTTATTATTAGGTTGTAGAAATTTTTTAAGTCTTAAATATGCGAAAGTTTTTAACAACTTCAATTGTAGGTTGTTCTTATGTTCAATTTTGAAGTGTTCAGCGATTTTAATAGGTTTTATATTTAGGTTGTAATGTTGTGAGGTGATGTGTATTAGTTGTATAACCCCATATATAAGACGAATTACATCCATATTCTTTGCATTTGAATAGCTATCCAACATCACTTAAATTATTTTCAGAAATACAGGGTGGGATATTGAGTTTCGTTATAATACGAAGGTAAAGCGACTTACGGTCCACCCTGTATATTTTGGAGTTGAAAGCCACGTTGACAATTTATTTGGTTTATGCTACATTTTAGGCTTAAACTTCTTAAGTTTTTAGTATTTTCATTAAAATTTTATGTGTTGCTTCAGAATAGAAATGAATTTTATTTTTTTATTCATGACGCCTAATAATATTTTATTTTTAATAAAATGTAATAAAATATTATATGTTTATCATCTATCGTATTTTTATAGTATTTTTTAATATTTTTTATCATCATTTTTTTATCGACCGCAGGTCGATCCTGAAGGAACCGTCGTTCGAACTCACACAAAGTAACAAAGTATTGCAAAGATACGATTTGTTTTTGTTTTTTTTCTTAGTTTCATTAAAAAAAAAAAATTATTGAATTTTTTTTTCAATAATAATTCACAGGCCTGCAAAATTGAGGGTCCTAAAAACTTTTTTGAAATTGTATGCTGGTTTTATAGGAATTTGGGGTGCTAAATCCAAAAACGGCCTCAGATTTGCTCCATCACGTATAGTTTTTTCACAATTTGCTATGACGTTTTTATGTTGTAATATGTTACTGAATAAAATAAGTAGTGAAGAATTACCACATGAAACCTATTTCCTGACAATTTCTGAATATATTTTTAAAAAACTATAAAACTTGGATACTTACATCTTTACTTAGTAGAATGGCTTAGTAGTCCCGTTTTCTTTTGCCAGTGAAGCTGCGCCTGTTGCATTTCCTTTTGTGCGCTGCTTCCGGATTTTCACGATGCAGCATCCAGCAATAATCCCCCATCATATTAACGTTCCACCGGCCTTGGTATCTCTTTTCCATCTCCTTAATGTCTTGATGGAAACGTTCTCCCTGTTCCTCACTTACTGCACCTAGATTTTCTGGGAAAAAGTCCAAGTGTGCATTCAAGAAATGAATTTTGATACTCATTGAGCATCCCAAAGCTTTGAATTTCTCCAGCATGTTTTCAACAATGAGTGCATATTCAGGGTCCTTATTATTCCCAAGGAACTTAGTAACCACACTTTTGAAGGAATTCCAAGCCTCTTTTTCTACTTCAGTCATCGTAGACAAGAAGTTTTCATCTGACAGCAGTCTTCTAATGTCTTGGCCTACAAAAATACCTTCTCTTAATTTTGCTTCTGATAGGTTAGGGAACTTCTTGCAGAGGTACTTAAAGCATTCTCCACTTTTTTCTAATGCCTTAACAAACTGTTTCATAAGGCCTAGTTTTATATGAAGAGGTGGTAGAAGTACTTTATTTGGGTCAACAAGATTTTTACGCAAAATATTCTTGCTTCCAGGTTCTAGAGATCTTCTTTGTGGCCAGTGTTTTTGCTCCCAGTGTTGACTCTTTGCTCTGCTATCCCATTCACAAAGGAAACATGGGAACTTAGTATATCCTCCCTGCTGCCCCAGAAGCATGCACAATACCTTAAGGTCTCCACAAATCATCCAGTGATGATCATAATATTTTATCTTTGTAAGAACCAATTCCAAATTCTCATAACTTTCTTGGAGATGTACCGAGTGACCAACAGGTACAGAGGCATACTTGTTCCCATTGTGCAAAAGAACAGCTTTTAGACTTCTTTTAGAAGAGTCGATGAAAAGTCTCCATTCATCCGCTTTGTACTCAATGCCAAATGCCTGTACCAAACCATCAATATCACTACAGTAAACTAAATTGCCCTTATGTGAAAAGTAGTGAATAAACTCCTTTTCTCTTCTTCTCTACAAATATATCGATGTTCCAGCTGATAATAAATTTCTTTCTTTTAATCTGGAGCCTAAGAGTTCAGCAGATTCCTTGGATAATCCCAAATCTCTCACTAAATCGTTTAGTTCAGATTGAGTGAACAACTGGGGGTCTTGACTTCCTATATCACCCTGAAATTCTTCATGATCAGTATCTGAACCAGAATTACTAGGCAAATCTTCCAATGTTTCTGGTGGAAGCGGAACTGGAACTTCTGGCCCATGAGGAACAGGTCGAAAAGCTTATTTTTTGAGTTATAGCCTTTAACATCACAAGAGCAAAAATAGCAGTCATCACAGTGATTTTTTGGCTCCCTCCATACCATTGGCACACCAAATCTGAATGCTTTCTTTTTGCCTTTACACCATTTCCTTAGATCCTCTACGCAAATAAAACAAACTTTGTGTGGTACCCATGGTTTGTCTTGGTCTCCTAGTTTCATTCCAAAGTAGGCATGGTACACTTGCCTAATAAAATTTGTTACGTTTCTTTGATGTTTCTTGATCACAAATTCCCCGCATATGTAGCAGAAGCTGTCGGGACTGTTGACACATCCACGGCTAGCCATGATTCACAACTTACTACAGTACCCAGAACACAATAAGAGTCTTGAATTTAATTTAATAAAGGTTAAATAAGGCTTTCTTAACACTATCAAAACACGCTAGTTCGCTGATATAAAACACAAAAAACAACTCAAAATCACTGAAAAAATTAGCTTCGGATGAATCATTGTGCGCACGTCATGAAATCTGAGTAACAACTGACTCATACGGCTTGGCAACCCAGTATTTATAGTCTCTTAGAAGTTTCTAGTAATTTCGGGAAATCTGGCATTTTCTCGAAGTCGCTTCACAAAAAAATCGAATTTGTGAAATAACTTTGTGTCGTATGACATTTTTATTGTGTTTTTCGAATTCAGCACACAAAAATACATTGTAAACAGCTAAAATTATGAAAAACGTTTTTCCACCGCAGGCCTGTGATATAATGTGAGGGAATTCATTATTAACTACGTTTTTTATTATTCTTTTAATTTCTTTATCAAATAGATTCCATTTTGAAGTTATTTATGTTGTTCAATTTAATAAAATTTTGATTATTGAAATTTTGCAACTGTGTAAATTATACACCCGGTAATAATTATATACTGGTCGACAAAATCGAACTTTTTCTCTCATCAAAGATGCATACACTCTTTTCTAGACCAGTTTTGTAAGCTGATTGCAAACCTGTTTTCGGTTTTCCTCTAGCAGATCTAGTTATCGAAATGTGAGTGGTGTTAATTTCAGCACAATTTATCGTAAAAGTACAACTTTATTCATAAAAAGAAATGTACACCAACCTAAAAACGTTGCGAGTACGATTTTCTTTTGTAAACCTTGTCCGAGTCGTCGCGGTACATCCAGCAGTAGTCTGTCAGCATACTTTCGTTCCAGAAAACTTGTAGCGATTTTCCATTGACTTGATGATCTTGATGGAAGCGTTCCCCCTGTTCGTCACTCACCGCGCCAAGATTTTCGAGAAAGTAATCTAGATGCGAATGTAAAAAATGTATTTTCAAGGACATGCGACAGCCCATTTCTTGATATGCATCGAGCAGTTTCTGAACTCCATCTTTGCATGCGGGAGACTTGTGATTACCCAAGAAGTATCCACAAATTCATTTGAAAGCCTGCCATGCTTTTAGTTCTAAGGCATTGAGACTTTCTTCAAAGCCTTCATCGTGCAGAACCACCCTGATTTGGGGCCCACAAAGATTCCCTCCTTCAATTTCGCGGCACTGATGTTTGCAAATTTCTCAGCAAGGTATCGAAACCCTCTCAAATTCGCCTTACCTATCGCTTTCACAAAATTTTCCATTAAGTCGAGCTTAATGTGGAGAGGTGGCAGGAAAATCTTCTTTGGATTAATTAAAGGAACACACTGGACACTGCCCGTTCCTGGCTCGTATGTGCTTCTTTGATGACAGTCACGTCTGATGTAATGATCCGCGGTAGCACGGCTGTCCCATAGGCATAGGAAACAACAGTGTTTCGTGAACCCGCCTTGCATGCATATCAACACACCAATGACTTTGAGATCACCACAGATATTCCATTGATGAGTGCTGTATTGGATTGCTTCGAGTAGTATATTCATGTTATCGTACGTCTCCTTTAGATGGACGGAGTAAGCGATCGGGATAGACGGCTTTAAGTTCCCGTTATGCAGGAGAACCGCTTTCAAGCTTCGCTGCGAGGAATCAATAAAGAGGCGCCACTCAGATGGTGTGTGTACATGTGACAAGTTCTCGAAAAGTCCATTGATATCATGGCAATAGCAGAGCGGACAGTCTACTGTAGAGAATGTCGCCAAGTCATGGTTTCGTTTTCGATAGTGACACACTCGGATGTTCTTCTCAAGTAAGTGTTTCTGCTTGAGTCTCGAGGAGAGAAGTTCTGATTTCTCTTTGGAGAGGGCTAGGTCTCTAATGAGGTCATTCAACTCGTTTCGGGTAAGCTTCTCCGGCTCCGATTGCTCTTCGTCAGGTGTGTAGTCAAGATCGGCCGAAGGTCCCGCATCTCTGCCAATCGCACCTTCGTCGGATTCCCTTTCGTCTTCTAAAGAATTGAGTCCATGCTGTGGAGGTACCGGAATCGGCATCGTGTCATCGTGAGGGATCGGTCTGATCGCGGAGTCCACGTTTGGATAAACGATGTCATGCTTGTTCTTCACGAAGAATCCAGTTATGTTAACAATGCAAAAGTAACAATCGCCTTGATGGTCTCTCGGCTCCTCTATATCATGGGTACAGCGAACGGCATCGACTTTTTCCTTTGATTCAAACTAGTCACGTAATCCATTCGAACAAGCGCTACAGATAAGATGTGGCGCCCACGCCTTATCTTAGTCGCCTAGTGGACAGCCGAAGTATGACCGGTAAGTTTTCCGAAAATCCATCGTGATTGTACGCCGTTGTGATTTAGTCGCGAACTAGCCACACACGTAACAGAAATTGTCGGAGTGGTTTTTACACTTTCGAGACATGATGAACGATGAGTGGGTTGATGTAAATCACCTAAAAAATAAAATGTGTAAGTAGGCGACACAAAACAAAACGAAACACAACACACAACTAGACATGTGACTGTTACGCCAGAGAATAAAAGGGTGTACATGTGCAACGTTTGTAAATTTTTGGCCAGCAACTGCTCTCACCTAAAATACCACAAGACAACCTGCGGAAAACCTAAGTTGAAACGACACAATGCCATACATGAAGGTACAGAAACGGTAAAACAAACACCTACACCTAAGCTGCAACGACAAAATACTCCGCTACATGCATAAAGGACGCATCTTATATATTGTGTATATATAGTATATATTATATAATAGTTATATGCATATTATATACTGTACATATAGTATTATATTATATATATATTATATTTATTATATTATGATCGGTCTCATCTCGAAAACTAGACCGTGCTAGATGAAAACAAAATACAGATTTGAAATCAGCCCACCCATAATTTTATCTGATGAAAAATACTTGCTGGCCAGTGTTATTTTAGTATACAATCCTTTGTCTGTTGATTTAAAATGTATTGTATTTTACATTCCTTTGAGTTGAACTAGTTTTTTTTCAATTTTTAAATTAACATTAGGGAAATGTATTTCGTTCCCTTTTAATTTTTCATATGTAAATCTAATTTTATTTATATTTTCTAGTCCTCGAATAAAAAATTCAATAGCATGTTCGTTTTTAAAAACTCTAAAAGTGTCGCCTACGTAGCGCTTATAAAAAAATAGGATTGAAACGTTGATCATATTCCCAATATTATTTTCTATGTACGACATAATTGAGCATTCCGAACGATAGTGACGAGCATGCCATAGTTCCAATTTTGGACACTTTATCCTTTCCTCTTTATCATGCCTATGATTTACAACAAAATACCTTCAAAAAAATAAGACCAAATTCATTGTAGCTATAAAATCATCAAACATTCATCGATTATTTACATTTTTAAAACTTTATCGCGCGTTTTTTCGAAACTTAAATTTGGCGTTCTCGTCACTGTCGTACGGAACACCCTATATAAAAGTTGTCGCCAAAGGTTGGTCCAAGGGAGGAACCCATCAAAGTCAATACGTTTTGTTTGCAAACTCAAATGGTATCATTGTAATGCAACGTATTAACAAATGTTTCATAATGCTCTTTTTCGTTTTTGAAAGCTGTTTCTTTGAATTATTATAAATATTATCTAAAATGATCTCAATACTGCTATTGGGACATTGGTAAACCAAACGTTCAACATTTAGTGATGTCAAAACTTTATACGAGTATGTCTCGTATTTCTCATTAAGATATGGTCTCATAATATCATTAATACAGGATGTCATGAGTGAGTCATACAGGATTTTCAATCATGTTAGTTAAAGTATTTAAATTTTTTTTAACTTTATCACTTTGTTTATTAAAACACTGTTAAAATTTAGACTTAACATTTATTATAGTTAAAAGTTTATCATTATATGTTTTACGATGTAAAATAATAACAAGAAGAACACCATCTTCATCTTATAATATAATTTTAAAGCATCTTTTACGGCATCTTTTAAAACATTTTTAAAGTATTTTTAATGCATCTTTAAATCATTTTTAAATTATTTTTAAATTATGTTTAAAGCATCTTTTAAATCATTTTTAAAACATCTTTGCAGCATCTTTTAAGGCATCTCTTAAAGCATTTTTTAAAATATCTCTTAAATAATTTTTAAGGCATCTTTTAAAGCATTTTTTCTTCTTTAGTTAATGGATCGGGTTCTGTTTCTTTAGGAAGATAAACTCCAAGATCTATTTAAGCTCTATTCTTATTTTTCTTCTTCTTCTTTAACTGTAAGATTATCATTTCATGATTGGTTATTTATATCTTTAAATAATATTTGTTTCAATTTGCTTATTGAGTAACAATCTTCCGTTTCAATACCAAAATTTAAGCCTTTTTGTAGAAGTTTCGAGTCAGTGTCAGAAAGATTATATTCTGAGAGATTATGAACTTTTTAATCCTTATATATCTCCCTAACAAGGTCTAAAAAGTTCAAAATCTCTAAAAATATAGTCTTTCTGATACTCAAGGACAGTTTTGAATAAAACTCCTGAAATATCAAGGGAAACCTTTAGAATTATGAAGAAGTCTGTAAAACATTAGATTATTATCATAATTATTACTGTTATCATTATCACTAATATTACTGTTATTAAGAACAATGAAACTGTCTTTTATGGATGCACGCATTTTATATATATATATATATATATATATATATATATATGGGTGTTCGTAAACCTTTTCTCTTTAGACCTACAATTTTAATACTTTTCTCAAGTTCGTATCGAAGGTCACGAGAGGAGGTCACCCTTACGAAGCTTTCGCTTGCCGGTACAAGATTCTCAAAAGCCCCAGAAAGTCTAAAGTTTATCACAGGGCACGTCTAGACTTCAGAAATTTTTACCACCAGCAGAAAGCTGTTCTGAGGAAGGTTTTCCAGGCACCTGCTTCAGGTTCTATCAAAGACGTCCTTGTTTCGTCTTCGAAGTTTTATCGCCAATGCTTGATACGAAAGTTAACCTTTTGTTAACCTTTTGAGGTCGTCCCCAATGATACTGTGAGACGCTTTAGAATTACACTTGAATTTCGAACTCAGTCTTCCTGCAAACACTGTACTGAAAGGGTCTCTCGGTTGTAGGCCAGCACACACATTTCGTCGCCTATTTTCAAAGACGGTTTCCTCTAATCGTTCTTTGCAGCTCCCGTGGGCCTACTTTATCCCAGTGAGCTTTTTTTGGTGAATAGACACTCACTTGTACTGCGCTTACTTTAATTCAGGTTCACTCATAATAATAATAACCTATAATAATTCTCTCAAGGTAGACTCTCTTTACTGGCCTCCGGCCTTGCATATGGCCTTGCTTAGCTACCGCCTAAAGCTCCATTATAAAGAACTCCATTATAAAGCGCTCCTTCGCTCGTTTGTAAACAATTCATGTTTTTTAAACCTCGCAAGAACTCTTATTGTGTGCAATTGTCGAATTACAATCATGATTGTAGTATTGTACAATTCAATGTAATTTACAATCTGTTGTTGTTTCGGACATTGTACTGACAATCAGGGCCGCCGAGAGCTGCCATGGGTCCCGGGGAAGGATTGGTATATGGGCTCCCCTGTTTACTCAGTATTTTATTATGAATGTTTTTTGTGTACATAACAAGCAAACTAATTATATGTCCAAGTCACTATTTAAAACATAGAGTATGAATAAACAACTCGGAGGAAAATTACCATTTTATTTTTCGAATCAATTATATTAATTCTATCACCATACAATTTACAAATGCAGTACCAGTCCATGCAGGCAAAACAATTGTTTACTGCAAGATTTTCATAATTAGAAGTGTACTTTCTTTGCCTTCTCTCTAGCAAAGTGGTAAATGATTCTGATGAAATTTAAAGTACGGGCTAACTGGCTTTCAATGATAATGGTTCCCAGATCTGTCAGTCGGTCTTGGGCATTGGTGGACTGCAGATAATATTTTATCTGTTTCAGTTTGACTATGATAATCTCCATAAAATGTATGTTCATTAATTATATTTCCTCTCTGTTATTTAACCAATTGTTTTATTAATATGTTTAGATTTTATCCCCCCCTCTTTCCGGAGCCCTTTAGAAGTCCGGGCCCCAGGGATTTATCCCGGCTTCCCCGCCCTCTTGGAGGCCCTGCTGACAATTAATATATAATATAGCAAACCCTTTGTAGCTTGTTTTACGTTCAATGCCTTTTGTGTAAGTACCCTACTAATTAACGACTATAATTGTAATATAATTCAATGTGGCATTTATTTTGTTTTGGCAATTAAAAGAAAAAGCAGAGAAGTTTATCCTTTCTCCTTGTTGATTGGAATATCAAATGGCGACCCTTAATATAATCAACTACATAATTACTTCGTTAGCTTATTTAGTCATTAATAACTAATAGCCTACTGTATTTCTAAAATCTGTAGTCTACAAAAGTAGTGCCAATAACTATGGCACTATATATATATATATATATATATATATATATATATATATGGGAATGAACTCAGAATGGTCCCCTGAGTTTTTTATGATACACACAGACAGTGCATGGAACAAGGAACTCTTCTGGGATAATTAAATCCACTATAGCCCGAATAAGTAATGGTAAATGACAAATACCATAGTTTTTCTTTTTCATGATGCTAGCCCGACGTGGGCAACGGGTCACTCGCAAAGAGGTCCCATAAATATAGCTTCCCTCACCAGCTATCTGCAAAGCAGACAGGATCCAGCTTTGGGACATGGATCTAGGGTTTAAAGCACCTAGCCATGCTACATTTAGAACCTCAATATAAGCAAAAGATTCGCTGCCTTCACGTCAGATTGAATGCATCAAATAAAAAGAAAAAGGGGTAACTATTATATTTTTAGCCAAAAACCAAAACTTAAACTTCAACTGGCAGAATTGAGCGTCCACTTTTCAAGGCACATAACATGTCCGTTTCAAGATGGGAATGAACTCAGAATGGTCCCCTGAGTTTTTTATGATACACACAGACAGTGCATGGAACAAGGAACTCTTCTGGGATAATTAAATCCACTATAGTCCGAATAAGTAATGGTAAATGACAAATACCATAGTTTTTCTTTTTCATGATGCTAGCCCGACGTGGGCAACGGGTCACTCGCAAAGAGGTCCCATAAATATAGCTTCCCTCACCAGCTATCTGCAAAGCAGACAGGATCCAGCTTTGGGACATGGATCTAGGGTTTAAAGCACCTAGCCATGCTACATTTAGAACCTCAATATGAGCAAAAGACTCGCTGCCTTCACGTCAGATTGAATGCATCAAATAAAAAGAAAAAGGGGTAACTATTATATTTTTAGCCAAAAACCAAAACTTAAACCTCAACTGGCAGAATTGAGCGTCCACTGCTTTGCAGATAGCTGGTGAGGGAAGCTATATTTATGGGACCTCTTTGCGAGTGACCCGTTGCCCACGTCGGGCTAGCATCATGAAAAAGAAAAACTATGGTATTTGTCATTTACCATTACTTATTCGGACTATAGTGGATTTAATTATCCCAGAAGAGTTCCTTGTTCCATGCAGTCTGTGTGTATCATATATATATATATATAATATATATATATATATATACAGGCGTCCCAAAAAAATGTATACACACTTTAAATACGTATAAAGGCAGTTTATTAAAATACATTTCATTTTCAAAATGTAATAGAATCTACAGACATTATTTAATTGTTTTGTCAACGCCTGTTTTCAAATTGACGTCCGTTCTGGTCCAGGCACTGCTGATAACGCGAAGCAATGGAATCGCAAACATCACGAAACATTTCGTTTGGTATTTGTGTGCATTCTCGCTCAATGGCTGCTCTCAATTCAGCGACTGTTGCAGGTTTTATAGCGTAGACTTTGTCTTTTAAGTATCTCCATAAAAAAAAGTCTAGTGGTGTGAGGTCTGGTGAACGCGGAGGGTATTCTACGAAACCCCTTCGTCCAATCCACATCCACATCGTGCCAAGTACCACTCGCAATACTCCACTCTTCGGTCCGGATCATCTTCATTAATAGCATGGACTAATCTTGGAATGTAACTTTTCCATTGACAGCGCTTCAAAATGCGTTGGACAGACGATTCTGAAATTCCTACCTCACGACTCGCTTGCCGCACAGATTTTCTTGGACTTTGGTGATACGTTTCCAGTACTCTTTCTTGCTTGTGGGGCTTGTCGATGTCCGTGGTCTTCCGGAACGCTTCTTGTGGACATTCTGAACAGTTCCATCGGCTTCAAACTTATCTCTAATTCGAGTGATGGTAAGTCGCGTTGGTGGATCTGTTTGAAACTCCCTCCTAAACTGTCTTTGCACTTCAACTGCGTTTTCACAATTCCAGTAGCATTTTAGAATGAATTTCCTTTGTTCAAAGCTTAGTCTGACTGCCATTATTAATTCTAATGGGTTTAACTTGGAAAGAAAGAAACATCAATTGAGCTATCAGCTGTTAAAGTGTGTATACATTTTTTTGGGACGCCCTGTATATATATATATATATACGCCAAGGTGATATAGTGGTTAGCATCACTGACTGCGAATCCACCGGTTCGATTCCGGGTGAAAGCAGGCGGCGCGCAGCTTACCAGCTGTTCAACCTTTCAGAAAAATTAAGTTGGTAGATAAATGGGTACATTGGGTGGCGTAGTGGTTAAGACGCTGGGCTGCTGATCGGGAGGACGTGACCTCGAGTCCGAGCAAGGACTTCGTAATTTCTGATCACCTACGGTGGGTAGTGGTTCGGATTCAGCGTTTGACCCTCATCAGAATAAACAATTCGGGCTGAAGCAAATCTACAGTCAACCAAAGTTTAAAATACAGGGTGTTCTAAAATTACCTACTAAACTTTTACGTATATTAACTGTCAGTCCGTAGTTGGACGTTGTGAACAATGTGTTCAAGTTGAAGGAAGATACTTTCAACATTTAAAATAAATAATTATTGTTGCTTTTCTTATTGTTGCTCTATTTGAAATAATGTTCTTAAATATCGCATAATTTTCGTTAAGATATTTCGTTTATATAAAAGTTTACTAGCTAATTTTAGAACACCCTGTATACCTTTGGGACCATTGGTTAGCTTCCGCCCGAAGTGTTCATTCTGACGAAGGTCAAGCTTTTCACTCCACCTTAGACCTACAGTTTAACGTGAAATCCGAACCACGCCCCACCAGCAGCCCAGCGTCTTAACCACTAGGCTACCCAGGGTACCCATTTATCTACCAACCACTTTCTTTATTATGTGGAAGGATGAACAGCTGGGTTTTGCTACGCGCCGGCTGCCGTCACCGGGTCTTGAACCTGGGGCCGATGGATTCGCAGTCAGCGACGCTAACCACTATATATATATATATATATATAGGGGCGTAGCCAGAATTTCTTTTCGAGAGGAGCTAATATATTATATATATACACTATATACACTCGAGTATATTAAAAGTGTGTAAATGAGTAAAAACACATTCCTATATGTATTACAATAATTAAACATGTGCTGAAGGTACTTGGTATGGCGTACTTACTTATAATTTACTTATAATTTCAAAAAATGCATAGAAATATCAAACCCATGATTTTATTTCGGGGTGGAGTGTGGGCTGAAGCCCCCGTAGCCCCCCTGTCTACGTCCCTGTGTGTATATATATATAATATATATATAAAGAAAATGGGCAGAAAAACTCTCTTCGCCGTCATAAGCCAAATTAACTGCAGAATTCGCAAAGATTTTCACCGATGAATATTTTGCTCTCATTCAAAAAAAAATAAAAAATCTGATTCATCCGATTGCCCGCATCAAATGGGGTTTACACGAAAATAAGGACGTTTTTATATTATACTTAAGTTTTATGCTAAAACTTTAAAAATTATTTGAAAATTTGATTAGCCAAAGTTTTCCTCACGTGAAAATTTTTTCAGTGCCACAAATGCTTTGGTGCCACAAATGCCTCAATTTTGGTCTGGAAATTAATTTTAGTTTTGAATTTGATTTAGTTATTTTTTAAATGAGGGTTTTTTTTAACCCTGTTAATTTCTTTCTCGTATGAAATTCGATCCAGGAAAATGAGAGATTGTGGAGATAATTTAATTTAGAATTCAGTAAACCGTTAAAACTATCTACAGGGTTATACATAACCTTTTGCTAAGGGGTACAAACCAAAGTAAACAAAGATACAATAAAAAATAGTATACCATTTGAAAGCTTTATTCTGAATACAAAAATGTATCAATATTTTTATATGTTTGCCACTATCCTCACGAGGAGTACCTCTTGAGAATATCGGTTGGAACCAAGTTCCTGCAGAATCAAGGCTTCCATTTTATCCTTGAAAATCGCTTCAAAGTGCTCTGCTACGTTCAGATCATGGGAATTTCGTGGCCATTGGGTTCGATCAAATAAAGTAAACTCAGAGTCTCTCAGAAGTTGTTGAGTGCATTTGCACGGTGTCATGGGGCACTATCATGAAGATAAATTACTTCCGAGGTATCTATTAGATTTTGTGGGTCCGAAAGAAATGAAATGATATTTTCTGGAAGAATAATTTGCCAATAATATGAAGCGGCTTCTTCTTTGATCGCCCGCATCATTTTGATAGCAGTGAAGCAAATCAATTCCGAATGCAATGAGGTTTTTTGCAAAGCTGTTGATAATGCGCATGGCCTTCAATATTTTTTAAAGAAAGTGACCACACATTGTCATTTTGATAAAATAATGTCCCAACGACTGTCCAAACGAAGAATTCATCACTTGGTACCAGATGCATGAAATCATCTTTATCCCACTGACGCACGTTTGCACACACACACACACACACACACATACACATTTGAAGTAAAGTAACAATATAACGGCAGACATGAGTACAATGGTAAAATCTCAGTAAAACAAAAAAGTTAATAAAAAATAATATTAAACAAACCCAACTGTGCCCTCCTGCCACGCAGTGCACATGAAAACCTCAATTCCGTTCCCTCGGAAGAATATGGTAAACGTACTTCAACTATACAGTATTTACAAAAATAAAAGTATCGCAAAGGAAATGGATTAAAAAGGAAGCCATATAGACTTTCGGCTCTCTCTCTCTCTCTCTCTCTCTCTCTCTCTCTCTCTCTCTCTCTCTCTATATATATATATATATATATATATATATATATATTTCTAAAATAAACTTCAAACTTAGTTGACGGAGAATTTTTCTGTCGTGCGAAAATGAAAATCTTTTGCTTCATCTTCGTTTCAGGAGTCTTCTCGTTCCCCCTAAAAGGAATAAAAAAACCCTGAAAATGAGGGGGAAAATGATTGATTAGGGTAATTTACATGGTCCAGCAAAACCTGTTTGTTTCCTCGATTTTGATGAATTACCCTTGTTGAAAAATGAACCTTCGAGTCTCGTATAATAAGGCTTATAATTGCGCTTCTTTGTATATATATATATACATATAGTTTCCTTCATTTAAATTATAGGTTTTCCTATGTTAGGTTTCGATTGAATTTGCGTTCCTATATCCATGCATACTTGATCAGGAGCGCTGTTCTAGTACTGGAATTTTTCATTTGTTTGTTTTTGTTATATATAAAAGATTATCGAATGATTTTTTTCTAGCTCAAATTCGGAGCTGAAAAGAGAGAGAGAGAGAGAGAGAGAGAGAGAGATGTTGCATATATCAGCTATCGACTGGTTACGAGGAAAATGCAATTTAACAATAAAGAGAAAACCCAGAGAGAGACAAAGAGCATCCTTCAATCTTTAATTATTACCGACGTTTCGGAATACAAAATATATTCCATCATCGGGACTAAAAACAAATATAAAAGTCAATTAGGTTGCAATGTACATATTAAAATTAAAGAGAACAAGAATGCAGGGGTTCCATTGAATAAATAAATAAAAACCTTAATTGAAACAGAGTAAATCAATCGAAGATTCGTTATAATTCAGATTCGGTTTGAGTTTGTAAATACTCGTCAATAAAGAGACCAAAGATTCCATAATTTTAAGTTTGAGGTTAGAACTACACTGGCAAGCAGTGGCGGCTCGTCGGTAGGCACTGCGAAACTGCAGTACCCCTAAATTTTTTATTTACAATTGAAATAATCAAGAACAATATAAGGATGAGCTCACTGAATAACTTTTTCAATAACTTTTGAAACTTTTATTCATTGCTCAATGCTCATCCTTTTATTTCAGTAATTATTTCAACCCATTCTTAGAGACAGCACCCCTAGAATTTTTAGTCACGAGCCGCCACTGCGAGTGGCAAGAACGTTAAAATTAGACTGTGAAACTGGATTATTTATCAAGTGCATGATGATGTATTTAAGAGTTGGTTGGTTTGCTCACTCAAAGTAAGACCTTCTAAATTTAGAATTTATAACTTCTTTTTGATGATGCAGAATAGGGGAAGTTTTTCTTTGTTTTTTGTATCAATCAGTTTCTTGTCAGATGATATAATAACTTCTTTTAGTGAAACATAACTTCTTTAGATAGAAGAAATGATCTTCAAAAC
The DNA here is from genome assembly GCA_023014485.1 of Bathynomus jamesi. NCBI lineage: Eukaryota > Metazoa > Arthropoda > Malacostraca > Isopoda > Cirolanidae > Bathynomus > Bathynomus jamesi. The sequence goes on along the minus strand of JAJOZX010002046.1, from coordinate 89,820 downwards.
TTCTTTTTTACAATGATTTGAGATAACAGAAGATAACATTTCTTATTTCTATGTAAAGAAGGTTACGGAAAGTCTGTTTTGTGTGCTGAGTTGTAGATTTGTACGGACTGATCTGCTGAGATGTTCGAAAGTACGAAATTTTAAATGTCTTTTTGTTTTTCCTATAAAAGTACTTATTATTTTTCTTAAAATGCTGTATTTTTCTTAAAAACCTTATTATTTCTCTTAAAATGCTGTAATTGATTTATTTCCTTCAATAAAAGAGAATAAACTAAAAAGGGCGTTACTTTTGCCGCACCCGTCTATATGACCCTTTACAATGGTCACGCTTACAATGATAAACTACGGCAAATTTGAGGAGAGTGGGAACAGCGTGTTTTATATTTAAAAAGGTGAAAGATTGATTTGGATGGGGTCCGGATGACACGAGTACAGAGGTGGGGATAAAACTCTTTGAGTATTTGATAACTTTATTCCTTGCCTTGAAGCTTAAATCTCCCGTAAATGGTAAAGAAAAGTATAAGTAGTCCTTGGGGACTTGTTTGATCGACTCCATATCTCCACATATCTCATTGGAACTCCTGCATTCTTGGTCTCTTCTTTACTCCTGTAATTTTAACCACATTGATTTTGATATGTACAGCCGTTCATTATTCGTAGGACACTCTTGAGAACAGATAGCGACACTTGGCATATATTTGTTGTGTGTACTACAAACGGTTGTAACATTTTATGAATGAGTCTGAGAGTGAGTTAGGGCTGAGTGGTTGGTCGACTCATTGCCAAATGTCTTTAGAGCATAATTATTTCCATTTATCAGTCTGGTTTACATATTACTAAGGAAACATAAATGAATAATTAAATATAAATTCAAGAAGGGGATATACATTAAAAAGGGGGATGTCAATGAAGTGAATAAAAAAATGGTCTTGTACAAACTAAAAAAAAAACCTTCGGACGTGATGAATATTCATGGTATTGGCAAGCCTGTCATCCTGAACGATGTATAAAAACAGAGCCGTTGGTAGGCATTATTGCGCCCTGAGCAAATTCCAAATTGCTTAATTTATTTATTTATTTATTTACATTCATGTGTGTGTGTGTGTGTGTGTGTGTGTGTGTGTGCGCGCGCGTTTTACACGGAAGCAGCGTGAAGCAAGCAAAATATGTTGAACACTACACATAAAACAAGCTTTATGCTATACATGCTATGTGGTATACCACGAAGCGTAGGCTACCGATCAAACACATGCCAAATTGAATGCAAATACATTCTGGAATATTTCACACTTAAAACTTTTGTTTAAATTGTTTGGTCTCTTTACTGGTCCCGACAAGAGGTAGGTGACTGAAGTCAATTTCGTGAGGTAACATATGATTACGTTGAGTATGTATATTACTTCATTTGTCCTTTATATGCTCCTGTTTTTAAAATTAAATATTTTAAATCACTTCTTTTGCAGTAATATATATATATATATATATTATATATATATATATATATATTATATAATATATATATATATATATATAATTTAGGGTGATTCAAAAAAATCAAAGTTTTTTTTTTTAATTGTTCAACCTGTATTTTTGTTCCCTATAACAAAAAAGTAGTGTATGCCAAATTTGGTGAATTTTAAATAAAATTTACTATGTGCTACCAGGCGTCAAAGTTTCCCTTTTTTTCAATTTATTTGTTTTTACAACTTATGATTTTATGTTTAATTGTTTATATTTCAGAATTTTTAATTAATGGTTTATATACTAGCTTGCTTTTAATTGTTGTTTGGAACTCGTAATTTTGATACCAATTAATCGATTATGGAAGCTAGGCCTAACTCACCATCACCTAGTTGCTCAGTTGGGAGAAGTTCTACGAGAAAAGAAACTGAAGTATGGCTAATTGGGCAGCCCTCTGCAGTACTGTACTAAAACATCCGTATTACCATCAGAAAAGGAAATGATGGCCCTCTTCATGCACTACAGAAATATTAAAAAGCGAGGCATTAGAGAATCATGCTACTCTACTGCGGATGATGTGCTAGCAGTTTGGAAAAAAACAGGAATACCAGCAAATGAGAGTACATGTAGTAGATAAATTCAAGGAATACTGAAGGAATGGCAGCTGCTTAAGAAAAACAAAGCAAACAAATTGAAAAGATCACAAAATTTAAATAATAAAGAAGAAAATGGAATGGGTAAAACTGGAAAACTTATTTGACATTGCTCATGAGAATGCTATGCAGCTTATAAAAATAGAAGATAAGAAATTCTTGAAAATGCAACGTGAGAAAGGACGTCATGGAAAAATGGTACCATTGATAAGGCTGTTTCTAAAAAAGAGCAAAGAGCAGCAGAAAAGCAACGTTATGAAAAGAGGATAGCAGAAGAAGAGATCAAAAGAAAGAAGAATGAAGAGGCTGTCATACTCACCAGTACATCATCAGAATCAGAATCAGAGGAGAGTAAAAGTGATGAATCTGGTTTCTGTGCTGCACAACCTTCAACATGGAAAAGTAAGGTAGGCAAACGTAGAAAATTGTTTGATGATAAATTAATTATTAGGAAGTCTTGATGTTGCAAAATTGAGTGATAGAAATGCGTCTCTAGTTTTAATGCCAACAATCAGATATCGCTTGAATGGGGCATCTGCGAACAAATAAAATGCGTGTGTTTCGATACAACGGCAGCCAATACTGGTCCTAGAAATGGTGCAGCTATTCTTCTAGAACAAAAATTCGACAACGATTTATTGTGGCTAGCATGTCGACACCACATATTTGAAATTATGCTGGAAGCTGTTGTTTCAAAGTCTTTATCACCATCTTCTGGCCCAGATATAGTCCTTTTTAAGAAGTTCAGAGAAAAATTGTCAAGCATTAATAAGGAGGACTACGAAACAGTATTATCAGATCCAGATATCTATGAAAATATTCATGACATGAAAGATGACATAATTATATTTGCAGCAAATCAACTAGACACATTCCAACCAAGAGACGATTACCTAGAACTATTGCAGTTAACAATTATTTTTTTGGGGAGGTGAACCAAAAGGTGGTATCAAATTTAAACATCCAGCGGTACTTCATCGGGCTAGGTGGATGGCCAAAATTACATATTCATTAAAATTTTTTGTTCAAATCTCAGTTCAAAATTTCAGTAAAAGACAAAAAAGGACTAAAAGACATCTGTCTATTTGCTACTCGGTTATATGTAAAGGCATGGTTTACAGCTCCTGTGCCAGCTTGCGCTCCTCGTCTTGATCTGGAATTATTACAGAATCTTGTAGTCTACAAACAAATAAATGACACAATTGCATTTGTTGCTATTAAAAAACTGTTAGGTCACCTCTGGTACCTATCAGAAGAACTGATAGCGTTGGCCTTTTATGATGATGAAGTGCCTACTGAAACAAAAAACAAAATGGTAAAGGCCTTGCAAAATAAAACAGAAACTCTTCCTGCAAAACGGGCTTTTCTAGATCCTGCACTTATTCCAACGAAGAAATTAGAAGATTTTGTCACATCAAATACTCAAAGATTCTTTACAATAACAGAATTTAGTTCAAAATTTTTACTCAAAGATGCTAAAGAATGGCATAATGATGAAGAGTTTAACTCCGCTAAGAAATCTATCAAACAGTGGAAAGTCGTGAATGATATAGCGGAAAGAGGAGTAAAATTAATGGATGAATATAATAAAATACTAACACATGACGAAGATCAAAACAATTCTTGCTACAAGTAGTGAAAAACTACAGGGCTGTTTACCCTGATAGAAAAAAAGAAACATTGATGAAGTAAGGACAGCTAATGTCTCAAATATCATGCTAGTTTAATTATGCATGCTTGTGGTTATGGTAGGACCTACGGGGAGCTTTCCATATTAAAAAAAAGCAATGCGCCTTGTACTGTACCTCCTGGGTGGTGTGGAAAAATTTGACAATTTGAGTCGTTCTGTCAATTTTTAATTGCTGGTAGCAACCCTTAAAAATTAAAAATTTGCTAAAATATTTTAGGATAGTTATTTTTATGCTGAAATGAACCATTTAAAGGGTTGAACACATTAAAATATAAAAAAAAATTTTACCCCCATATTTGAATCACCCTAAATTATATATATATATATATATCAAATATTCCACAGACTTCATCCTGACACACGAACCAAGTTGGAAAGGTAGTAAAGCGATTAAATGATACAGTTGTTTTGGTCAGACCTCGTAGTGGACATCCTCGTTTCTCTACTGGCGAAGATAGTTCCGCATCTGTTCTTGCTAAATATCATAGTAGTTACGAAAACTTGCCCAGACAAGAGCACGAACTATTCAACAGTTAAAAGCAACATACAATAAAAATATATCATCATCAATAAGGATGTTTTACGTAACGTTTAATGTACTGTAGCTTACGTGATGGAATTAACATGTCAACACCCGAATGACACGCAATTTAAACATTTATTGTCTTCATAACAAATAAAAAATAATCTCGTACTGTAACAAACTTTTGTTACACCCTGTACAAATAGGAATGGGTAAGGGAAGGAATTTTTTTTAAGGAGTCTCTCGGAGGAACAGTATTCAATACCCATTCATAAAAAATCATCAAGGCGTTGCACAAGGTTATTCTCGAACCAACTAAACGAACATAATTTTGGATCTCGAAATTTTCAGTATATTTTACACGCATTTTTCTTTGGAGAACTTTTTTCGCAGTTGTACTTATCATATTCTTTAGTATAGATCTTGCAGTACAAAAAATATACTCACTCACGAATTCATTGCTTAAAATCACTAAAATTTCAAGTTACATGAGAAAAAAAAAGAGTCTCTTCCTACGCAAACTAACCAGCGAACAATACTTGGTTTTTAAGAAGTTCTTCGCATGAGGACATCGTTCGGGAATTCGATTTTTTGAAGGGTCTGTATGAACATCCGAAGTGCTCCGCTGAGCTCCTGAGTGTTTGCGCTGAATTTCTCCACCACTTGTAATTTATGAAGAGATTGTTACACATTTGCGGGATTACAGTTGGTTTACAGAGAATTTCACAGGGAAATCTTTCAAACTACTAACTTCATTAACTGTTGTACACATAATTCCAAGGCAGTTTGTCACCAAATTAATTTTAACGTTAGTTAGAGAAATGTAATTTTTTTTTAAATAATCTATATACTTACGGCGTCATCTTACTTAAATAAAATTATCTTCTGGGGAATATGTGTGAAAATTAATGAAAGTGTTCCAAAATAAACAGTTTTTGGAGAATGGTAGAAAATGCTGAAGGCGACATTAAATAAAAAATTGTGGTATTAAATTTATTAAACTCTACAGGAGTATGAAAATAAAAATCTGGTTGGGGCGTTGGGTTGGACATAAAAGGCAGGTTAATCATGTAATGTTGGTAAACAACCGGCAAAAAAAAAAAAGATTAATAAGTAGGCTGACCATATTTCCTTGAGACAAAAACGGGACATTGGGATGGCAAAAAAGGGACGGGGTTATGTAATATTCTGTATTCATGAAAAAGTAAGTACATAAACCGGGACAAAATTGACATTTTTATTAAAACGACGGGACGGCCAGGAAATATAAAACAAACGGTACTGTCCCGTTCAAAACGGTACGTATGGTCAGCCTATTAATAAGCCATATTTATATATAACCTAAAAAGCAAACTAATAGCAAATGCGTGGGTGGTACCCACACTGAAAAGATTCAATCTTAAAGGGAAAGAATGAGACACAGGAAACTAAATACGAAGAAGCTGTAATTGTATATCAGGCTTTTGCTCTGTCTTTGTTATAACAAAATAATATCTGAATCTATGTTCAATATTAAATGTAAATAAATAAATAAATAAATAAATAAATAAATGAATCAATTTGGAATTCGCTGTCGTTCAGGATGACAGGCTTGCCAATACCATGAACACCGTCATCCGTCCGAAGGTTTTTCTTTAGTTTTTGCAAGACCATTTTTTATTCACTTCATTGACATCCCCCTTTTTAATGTATATCCCCTTCTTGAATTTATATTTAATTATCCATTTATGTTTCCTTGGTAATAATGTAAACCAGAGCGATGAATGGAAATAATTATGTTCTAAAAAACATTTCGCGATGAGTCGACCAACCAATCAGCCATCATTCACTCCCAGATTCATTCATAAAATGTTAGAACCGTTTGTAGTGCACACAACAAATATATGCCAAGTGTCGTTATCTTGTCTCAAGAGTGTCCTACGAATAATGAGCGCAACTGTACATTGTAATCTAACTGACTTTTATATTAATTTTTAACCCTGATAATGGAATATGGGTATTCCGAAACGTGGGTAATAAATTAGAGATTGAAGGATGTTCTTTGTCTCTGGTATCCCCCCCTCTCTCTCTCTCTCTCTCTCTCTCTCTCTCTATATATTATATATATATATATATATTATATATATATATATATATATATATATATAGACAAATAGATATATATATATATAGAAACTATAATATTGTGTGTGTGTGTGTTTAAATCTTTAAATGACAGGTCAATGTAACCAAATGAAAAAGAGAGTTCGTATTCATTCATAGCGCGCAACTGTCTGATTGACGAACATAAATTGAGAACCACGAATAAAAACATTACTCCCTTTTCGCTGAAAGCAAAATTTTGCTTTTAAAAGCCGGAAAAAATCTATTTCACATAGAAGACACGTCATTTAAAAGGAAATCGAATTGAATGGCACAAATTTTGTAACTAATATTAAAATGTTTGTTGTTTGGCTGAACTTATCGGTATAATGCCAAATATTAGCTCGTCAGCAGGCAGCATATATATATATATACTGTATATATATATATGTATATTATTGCATTATTTATTTATTTACTTCAAAATTTGTTTTGTATTGAAAGTCCTCTGTATATATATTACCTCAAGATTCTATTAGAACTTGATTTACCTATGTATACAGTGTGTGTGTGTATATATATATATATATATATATATATACTGTATATTAGTGGTGGACCGCATGTCAGTTTTTCAACATCTGCGGATGCGGATGCGGATATTTAGTTAATCTATCAATATAATATAGAATTATGAATATATGACATAATTTTTCAAATTTCGTGATATTACTATTATGGCAGGCAATGCATAAGAATTAAAATTAATATTAATGTTTTCATTATGATAAAAATAATAACTTTCTCAAGAGTTTCAGCCACAGAAAATTCAATGAAACAAGTTTCATTCAATTTTCTGTGTTACCAGCTATTTATATTTTGAGGTTTATATATTTGTTTGTTCATTAATAATAATTAATACTTTACATGAAATGTGCATGACTGGGCCTCATAAGCTACTTTATAAGCTAATTTAATTGTAAATTGCATAATTTATTAGAGGTAATATCCGCATAACATCCGCAGTCAGAAGTGCGGATACGGATGTTAAAAATGATGCGAATACGGATATCCGGTCCACCACTACTGTATATATATTGAAACAGAACATATACAGTGTGTCCCTCACTTTCTTCTCTTTATTATGAGGTAGTGTTATAAAATTTGCATGTTCGAATGCACTCAAACCCGCACCCACAAACTGAATTTTCACTTAATTCTTAAATTTCTCGTGCGACCGCGCGCAAAACATCAGAAAAAGATTCATGGACTCCAGCAAAATGGTGACGAATATCTTTGATTTATAATTGAGCATTTTCGAAGTGTGTAAATGCTGTCAAAAGTGTACAAACAATCACATTTCTTATAAATGGATTAAATTCTTCTAAACTGTTATGAAGTGTAAATGACCACAATTTAGATCCTAGTTACCGTTGAACTAAAGCTTCTGATCAATAGCTAGTCAATATGATGTGAACTTACCAAAGTGAAGTTACTTCTCATTGAAATTGCACTTAAATTCAAAATTATTATGTCGTATTTGCAAAACCATTCCATATTTAAGAAAGAAATTTTAATCCATTACAGTTTTTTTCATCTGAATAAATTTGCTATTCTTTATTCTATAAGAATTATTTATATTTTATCCCGTGTCAGTCAGAATCTTTAAATTAAAAAAAATAAAGAGTTGCCTGAATCTAAAATTAGAATTTATCAACGCCGTTGATAAATTCTAATTTTAGATTCAGGCAACTCTTTATTTTTTTTTAATTTAAAGATTCTGACTGACACGGGATAAAATATAAATAATTCTTATAGAATAAAGAATAGCAAATTTATTCAGATGAAAAAAACTGTAATGGATTAAAATTTCTTTCTTAAATATGAAAGAGTTTTGCAAATACGACATAATAATTTTGAATTTAAGTGCAATTTCAATGAGAAGTAACTTCACTTTGGTAAGTTCACATCATATTGACTAGCTATTGATCAGAAGCTTTAGTTTTGATTTCTTCATTCTCGAAACTAGTTTTGAAATGGGTTATATATATTGGTTGTTTAGTTACTTTAACTCTTGGATTCACCTAAAATAACACACACACACACACACACACACACACACAAACACATTTCTTTTTTATATAAAAACTTTGACGCAACCCTTTAACACCGAACATTTTTGTAGGGTTAAGTCTAAATGCGTGTATTTGAAACGGTACGTATTCGACTCAGTCGGCGTTAAAGGGTTAAATGTGAGGTTTTCTTGTTATTGTTATTTTTGTTCGACAACTTCCCCATCAGCATCCTTAAAATATGAAGTTGCAATTCTGCGTAATAAGTTTTATTCGCCCATTTTATATGAAAATAAAAGAATGATTTTAATATTTTTTTTTGTTGTAATGTTTAGTTAAAGATTGTCTTCTTTAATTTAACTTTTTAATTTCTGTAATTTTAAAATTATTTGAAGCATTTGACTGAATTATCGGATTTATTTTTAGCTTTTATTTAATTAATTAAAAGAAACCTTTATCTTTTTTTGTTTTTTATAAATGTACTGACATTGATTACGCTACAAAAGGAATTAAATTTTTAAGTCCAGAAGGAACCATATTATTATGATACAATTATATACACTATTATACACATTATTTTATACACTATATACATTTTATACACTATTACTCTAATATATAGTTTATATAGGTCAAATTGGAAGAACTTGAGCTGTACATACGTATGTGATACAGAACCATGACTAATTCGGATCACCTGAAGCTCAGGGCATCCCAGCCTTCTTTAGTTAGCTTTATAAGGCTAACTAACGAAAATATCACGACCTAACCTAACCAATCGTCAAGGGCGTACAGTTGACCTAACGATTGGTTAGGTTAGGTCGTGATATTTTCGTCAGTTAGCCATATATGGCTAACTAGAGAAGGCTGGGGTCCCTGATCTTCAGGTGATCCACTAATTCTAGTGCATTGTTTAACCATATGTATATCGGTATTCGCCCTTGGCCCCTCTTTCCTGCGTAAAAAGTAGATACAATAGAAGTATTAACTAGGAAAGTTCTAAGATTTTATTAAAAAGTAACTGAAAACATAAGTGAAAGGAACATTCGGATCACCTGAAGATCAGGGGCCCCAGCCTTCTTTAGTTAGTCTTATAAGGCTAACTAACGAAAATATCACGACCTAACCTAACCAATCGTTAGGTCAACTATACGCCCTTGACGATTAGTTAGGTTAAGTCGTGATATTTTCGTTAGTTAGCCTTATAAGGCTAACTAAAGAAGGCTGGGGGCCCTGATCTTCAGGTGATTCGAACATTCTAGACTGTTCATCCATATACCTTGTAAACAATAACAGTAACAGTTCGGGAACCTACAAAATGGATCTTAAGTACCTTTTTCCCTTAATCATACAATACTTTTTTTCCTTTATCAGTACCTCTATTTGGTGGGGTCTTCCGGGAAGTGAAATTGGGCAGCTGCAGGAGATAGGTTATTTTTTTTGTCAAAATATTGTATACTCTACCAAAAAACACTTCAGTGGGTCGACCCCACCAAAAAAAGAAAGCTTTTTTAGAAAAAGTCAAGAAGCTATGGTGCATAGAAATGCGTGGGGAAAAAATATAGGGAAAAAAACGCAGCGTTTTTGGAGCCCTGGGCCGCACCAGATAGGGTTAACCTTTAGATTGTCGTTCTTATCCCTGTGTGTGTCTGTGTGTGTGTGTGTACATATATATATAAATGACCTTTGGTTAGCTTCCGCCTGAATTGTTCATTCTGACGAAGGTCAAGTTTTTCACTCCACCTTAGACCTACAGTTTAACGTGGAATCCGAACCACGCCCCACCAGCAGCGCAACGTCTTAACCACTACGCCACCTAGGGTACCCCTTTATCTACCAACCACTTTCTTTATTGTGTGGAAGGATGAACAGCTAAAATTATATATATATATAATTTTTTTTTTTTTAACTGCCCCTTGCCTCCTCCCTTCATTATCTGATCAGGTGTTTAATAAACGAAAGGCCTTGAAACCGCTTTTTACTTTTCTATGGGTGTGTGTGTATCACTTATTATTTTCCTAGGTTTAATTATGAAGTTCATATATATATATATATATATATATATATATATATATATATATATATATGATGAATAAAACCACGAAGGAAAGGAAACACAAAAAGGTGCTCAAGCGCTTTCGTCTAATGACATCCTCAGGAACACTGAAGTACATAAAAGGTTACGGCCTATATATAGGTTACAGAAAGAAAAAAAAATAAATAAATAACATACATACACAAAACATATATATATATATATATATATATATATATATATATATATATATATATATATATATATATATACATACATACACAATACATATATATATATATATATATATATATTATATATATGCAATAAACGGAGAAGTAAAAATAAAATTAAAAATTAGAGGATTAACAAAGAGGCAACAGATTTGTAAGGAAAAATATCGATTTTTAGCACAAGATCAAATGATTATAAAAAATACAAATTTATACTGGAAATCTGCCCGGGTTTAACACTTTGCCTTTTAGAGTCAAGTTTCGATATATATAAAAATAAATGAAGATTAAAAGTTAATAAAGTAGCGTACAAGTTTACCAAAGATTAGCGTCCTACCCTTTTTATCTAAATTTGTTTTGAAGGAATTCAAAACAACAGGATCGAGTTGAAAAAGACCTTTGCTTATGTTGAAGTTATTTGAAAGTTGATAATGGCAGACTCAAGAATATTTCTATTGACAATGTTGCTAGAATGAAATAAAACTGAAGCATTATTCCAATCAATACAGTGGGATAACTCTGACAAATGGACAAAAAGAGCACTGGACAACTGTCCTGTTCTAACGGAATATTGATGCTGTTTTATACGTGTGTGCAAATCCTTTCCCGTCTGACCTATGTAAAAGGAATCACATTGTTTACACCCAATTTTATAGATAATGCCTGAATTATTGGTAGGGCTATTTTTTACTATGATATTTTTCACAATATTGTTATATGAAAATACTACATTAATATCCAAAAGTTTAAGTACATTAGCAATGCCTAAAAAGCCCGGGAAAAATGGAAGTACTAAAATATTTTTTGACAAAGTACGAGTGTTATTATTGACACGATAGAAAGTTCGTTTTGCCTTGTTGAGACAAGATTCCATAAACGCAGATGGGTAACACAGATCACTTCCAATACCGTTGATTTTTTCCAATTCGGCATCGATGTATTCCGGACTGGCGATCCTAAGGGCGCGGAGAAACATTGATGAAAAAATGGCCTTCTTAGTGGGGGTGTCATGTCCCGAGTAAAAGTGTACGTAGGACAAATTGTTTGTTGTTTTCCGATAGATACTAAACTTAAAACCTGGGCTTTCCCTATGTACCGCACATCCAAAAATGGGATTGATTGTCTTGTTCCACTTCTAAAGTAAACTTAATGGAGGGGACTTGATCATTTAACTGAAGGAGGAAGTTATCCAGGTCACGATTCATGGGCCAGATACACAAAATATCGTCGACGTACCGCAACCAAGGGATGCCAACCCCCAGGATTCTCGGAATGTAAGTAATTTCGAAAAACTCCATATAAATATTGGAGAGGAGGGGCGATAAGGGGTTGCCCATGGCCATCCCAAACACTTGTTGATAATACTCGTTATTGAAAGTGAATTTACAGTCTTTGATGCAAAGCTTAATAAGTTCCAAAACAATGTGTGAAGGTAGTGGCAGGTCATACTTATGTAATTCTTGGGAGAGAAAGTCAAGCATATCATCAATCGGCACTTTTGTAAACAATGAACAAACGTCAAAACTGATCAATCTATCGTTAGTTTCAGTACGTGCATTATTCAATTTTTCAGTAAGATCCATGGAATTTTTTACATGTGAATCAGAGATAGTTCCGAGAATGGGGGACAAGACTTTGACAAGCCATTTGGAGAGTTTATAAGTAATAGAGCCCACCGAGCTAATAATAGGGCGCATAGGGTTGCCAGGTTTGTGGGTTTTAATAAGACCGTAAAGGTAGGGCAGAGAAGGTGAAGTGGACATGAAAAGCGGAATTAAGTCCTTATGATCTTTGAGAATGCGTTTCAAGCCACTATTAAATGATTTGATGACGTCATCCTGCGGGTTCTTCCTAAGTTTGCTGTATGTGGCGGGGTCCTGGAGAAGCTCGTTCATCTTTCCGATGTAGTCCACTTTGTCCATAATAACTATGGTGTTAGCCTTGTCTGCTTTAGTAATATGGAGCTCCCCATCTTTTTTTAATTGTGAGAGGCCATCGCGAAAACGTTTAGGAAAGTTATCTTCGTAATTACAATTAAAAAAAGATGGGGAGTTCCATATTACTAAAGCAGACAAGGCTAACACCATAGTTATTATGGACAAAGTGGACTACATCGGAAAGATGAACGAGCTTCTCCAGGACCCCGCCACATACAGCAAACTTAGGAAGAACCCGCAGGATGACGTCATCAAATCATTTAATAGTGGCTTGAAACGCATTCTCAAAGATCATAAGGACTTAATTCCGCTTTTCATGTCCACTTCACCTTCTCTGCCCTACCTTTACGGTCTTATTAAAACCCACAAACCTGGCAACCCTATGCGCCCTATTATTAGCTCGGTGGGCTCTATTACTTATAAACTCTCCAAATGGCTTGTCAAAGTCTTGTCCCCCATTCTCGGAACTATCTCTGATTCACATGTAAAAAATTCCATGGATCTTACTGAAAAATTGAATAATGCACGTACTGAAACTAACGATAGATTGATCAGTTTTGACGTTTGTTCATTGTTTACAAAAGTGCCGATTGATGATATGCTTGACTTTCTCTCCCAAGAATTACATAAGTATGACCTGCCACTACCTTCACACATTGTTTTGGAACTTATTAAGCTTTGCATCAAAGACTGTAAATTCACTTTCAATAACGAGTATTATCAACAAGTGTTTGGGATGGCCATGGGCAACCCTTATCGCCCCTCCTCTCCAATATTTATATGGAGTTTTTCGAAATTACTTACATTCCGAGAATCCTGGGGGTTGGCATCCCTTGGTTGCGGTACGTCGACGATATTTTGTGTATCTGGCCCATGAATCGTGACCTGGATAACTTCCTCCTTCAGTTAAATGATCAAGTCCCCTCCATTAAGTTTACTTTAGAAGTGGAACAAGACAATTCAATCCCATTTTTGGATGTGCGGTACATAGGGAAAGCCCAGGTTTTAAGTTTAGTATCTATCGGAAAACAACAAACAATTGTCCTACGTACACTTTTACTCGGGACATGACACCCCCACTAAGAAGGCCATTTTTTCATCAATGTTTCTCCGCGCCCTTAGGATCGCCAGTCCGGAATACATCGATGCCGAATTGGAAAAAATCAACGGTATTGGAAGTGATCTGTGTTACCCATCTGCGTTTATGGAATCTTGTCTCAACAAGGCAAAACGAACTTTCTATCGTGTCAATAATAACACTCGTACTTTGTCAAAAAATATTTTAGTACTTCCATTTTTCCCGGGCTTTTTAGGCATTGCTAATGTACTTAAACTTTTGGATATTAATGTAGTATTTTCATATAACAATATTGTGAAAAATATCATAGTAAAAAATAGCCCTACCAATAATTCAGGCATTATCTATAAAATTGGGTGTAAACAATGTGATTCCTTTTACATAGGTCAGACGGGAAAGGATTTGCACACACGTATAAAACAGCATCAATATTCCGTAGAACAGGACAGTTGTCCAGTGCTCTTTTTGTCCATTTGTCAGAGTTATCCCACTGTATTGATTGGAATAATGCTTCAGTTTTATTTCATTCGAGCAACATTGTCAATAGAAATATTCTTGAGTCTGCCATTATCAACTTTCAAATAACTTCAACATAAGCAAAGGTCTTTTTCAACTCGATCCTGTTGTTTTGAATTCCTTCAAAACAAATTAGATAAAAAGGGTAGGACGCTAATCTTTGGTAAACTTGTAGCTACTTTATTAACTTTTAATCTTCAATTTATTTTTATATATATCGAAACTTGACTCTAAAAAGGCAAAGTGTTAAACCCGGGCGATTTCCAGTATAAATTTGTATTTTTATAACTCATTTGATCTTGTGCTAAAAATCGATATCCTACAAATCTGTTTGCCTCTTTGTTAATCCTCTAATTTTTAATTTTTATTTTTACTTCTCCGTTTATTGCATATATATATATATATATATATATGTATGTGTGTAGATATGTATGTATATATATATATATATATATATATGTTTGTGTGTATGTATGTTATTTATTTATTTTTTTTTTCTTTCTGTAACCTATATATAGGCCGTAACCTTTTATGTACTTCAGTGTTCCTGAGGATGTCATTAGACGAAAGCGCTTGAGCACCTTTTTGTGTTTCCTTTCCTTCGTGGTTTTATTCATCATAAATAACTTATTTTTCACGTGTTACTTTCGTGAAATAATTTTCATATATATATATATATAATATATATATATAATATATATATATATTCTAACGAAACGATAAGATTTAAGGTATAAATATTTTTGTTCCTCTGATTGGTCAATATTTGGATAATAATAATGATTTCAAATCCATTTAGAAATGATGTATCACATACAAAAACAAACAAACTTTTTTTCAATATTTTAAAACTTTTTAAACGTATTTGTAAGACGAAAATTAAAGTTCTAATCAAAGTTTGTAGTTTAAAGAGTTTAAAATCTATAAACGTCTGATATATATATATATATATATATATATATATATATATATATATACAGGGTGTCCCAGAATTAACTATTTCAATGAAATCGGACAAATTTTTTAAAAACACACTTGTATTTATGTTTATCATGTTTAATGTGTTAAAAATGTATAAATTTCTAAATTTTTTTCATAATTTTATTTTCATAATTTTTTCATTATCTGGTCCAATGAACGACCGTCTGAAGTCATAGAATGGCAAAGAGACTCTCCAAAAGTTAACGTGTGGCTTGGAATGACCAAATCCAAAATTTATGTCCCATTCTTCTTTGCGGAAGCAACTGTAACAGATACCGTCTACCTTGATATGCTTCAGCAGTTTCTCGAACCACAGCTTCTTGATGATGGCATTCTTGATAATGTTGTGTTTCAACAAGAAGCATTGATCTTTTGGCGATAAACCTTTGTTTTTATGAAACCCCATGCAAAGAAATCCAGGGGTGTCAAATCCGGAGAACGCGGAGGCCAAGGTCGAGGTCCTCCACGTCCAATCCACCGATTCGGAAGGCGTCTGTTGAGGTATTCTCGAACAATTAGAGCATAATGACATGGTGCTCCATCTTGTTGAAACACAACATTATCAAGAATGCCATCATCAAGAAGCTGTGGTTCGAGAAACTGCTGAAGCATTTCAAGGTAGACGGTACCTGTTACAGTTGCTTCCGCAAAGAAGAATGGGCCATAAATTTTGGATTTGGTCATTCCAAGCCACACGTTAACTTTTGGAGAGTCTCTTTGCCATTCTATGACTTCAGACGGTCGTTCATTGGACCAGATAATGAAAAAATTATGAAAATAAAATTATGAAAAAAATTTAGAAATTTATACATTTTTAACATATATTAAACATGATAAACATAAATAAAAGTGTGTTTTTAAAAAAATTGTCCGATTTCATTGAAATAGATAGTTAATTCTGGGACACCCTGTATATAAAATGCACATCTACAAGGGAAACACAAAACAATTTCAACGCCTTTTGTGTATTCAGCAGTACAACTCGTCAGGGAATGTACGGTGAATATACGAAAGGCTTTGGAATTGCTTTTTTCCTTGTGGGTGTGCATCATTTATTTATTTCAAGTGTTTAATTGTGAAATTCATCCCATATAATAATAATGTTATAATGTTTCAAACCAGCAAAGATCCTAAGATTCATTCATGGCTAGTCTACTTAACTGTGTTTGTAATTGTGTTGTGCGCATGTCCTCCGTGGTGGCGGAGGGGACCTACAATTTTATATGGGATCCGAACCACAAAAATCTTAATTTTACTACCTTAAACTATACTCAATCTACCAACATCTAATCGACTAGTCGACTTTTAAACATATATATAGACGTGCTACTAATTACTTCTACCAGCAAACTATTCCAGCTATTTACTATTCTATGTATAAAAAAGTTTTTGGCGACTGCCGTCTCGAACCTTTTACATATCAGCTTACACCCGTTATTTCTAGTTCTACTATATTGTGCTACTTCGAAAAAGCTATCTCTATTTACGTTATCAAATCCATTCATAATTTTATAAACCTGGATTAGATCATTCCTTAGCTTCCTAGTCTCGAGTGTAGTCAGTTTTAACTCCTTAAGCCTATCCTCGTACGACCTCGACCAAAGCCACGGAATCATCTTAGTTGCTCGTCTTTGAACTCTTTCGATTTTGTCTATATTCTTGCACATATGCGGATTCTAAAATTGGATCACGTACTCCAAATGGGGTCTAACTAATGATTTATAAAGAGGAACAATAAGTGATCTGTCCTTCTTTGTCAGTGATCTGTCCTTCCTTGTGAACATACATGTTTTATCGCGTGTCCAGTGTTACCAATTGAATTGAGTGGTTTCAGTGAAAGTAGCTTTAAAAAAATAGTGTTCGTTGCCTTCTTAACTAAATTACCACACGTTACTAATTATTCAAAACCAAATATATTTTATTTATTAACTTTATTTATTATTATATTTACTTGGTTAAACGAAGGCTAGTGCATATAGCTTGTTTTGTTTCGTTCAAGAAGTGTGAAATTCCAATCTGTTAGAAATTGTGGGCTAATAAAGTTGATTTTGCTTTGCTAAGGATCATCAAGTAGGGTGTGGTCACGTTCCGCGGGTAAAATCGGTCGAATAACGGGCAGATAAATTACTTATTTTTTTTTTTTTTTTATTGTTCATAAATTGCCTTGTATCTTTAGCCCTCTTATTAATACTTTTCCTTTTGCAGAACCTTCGTCGGTACCTTAATTACGTATACAGTATATTCATTCAGTACAATTTTTTGTTACAGGTTACAGCCTTACAGGAACATGTCTTCTGCTTTTCAAGAACGTTTTGGCGGGGTTGCGTTGGTAACGTCACAACTAAGCAGGCGGTAGACCTATGTTTTAATTATTAATTGTTCTTAAAGTCCTGGAGACTTACGTCGTTATTACATTAGTATTATCAACTCATTATTAATTTTCAAACGCTAGTAATTTAATTAGTTAATATCATGGCATCCCCTCGTCAAGTACTTCCAGTCGGTGCGAAGGGAAGTTTGCTGCTTACGCGTTTAATTTGCTAATAATAACGATCAATTAGTTTGTAGGTGGTCCTCGAACATGGATTTGCTGAAGAACGAGCTACAACGAGAGAGAGAGGCCAGAGTGAGGCTTGAAGAAAGTGTGATGCTCCTGATGGCGAAATTAGAATCCCTTGGTCCTTCTGAGAGGAATTATTCTTCAGTCGCGGCCTCTTCCTGTCTCAATTTCTACAAATGGTATAAATAATTCTAACAGCCCTATCTCTTCCTCTAGTTCCCGACCCTTCGTGCAAGTGCGTAATGAAGCCCCATTGAGACAACCTAAGACTTGTTTACCAGTATTAACAAACAATAAGTTTTCTGTTTTAGGTTTCGAAGACGTAGATGAACCTGAAATACGACTTGTAGGTGATTCCATTGTTCGAGGGCAGCTCAAGGAATTATGTGGAAGAAACTCCCGTCGTAGGCGCTGTTACTGCTACCCTGGTGTAAGGGTGGAGGATATAACTAATAGTGTTGACCATTTTACAGACGGAGCCTCTGAAGACACAACGTATGTTATTTATTTCAGTACTAATAACGTTTTAAATTCTAGATCGGAAGAGCTGCTGGCTAGGTATAAGGACTTATTTGAGCAACTAAAAGAAAAATCTAATAAGATTGTTTTAACAGGTACACTTCCTCGAATTATCCAACGTAATGAGTTCTACAGCAAGGCAACCTATATTAACAATAACTTAAGGTCTCTTTGCCAACAGAAAGGAGTGCATTTTACGAATTTTTGGAACAGTTTCTACAGTAGGAGGGACTTGTTCCTCGGAGATGGACTTCATCTTAATGATGTTGGAGCTGCGCGTTTAGGAAGACTATTTCATAATACTGTCTCTTCTTTTCAGGCTGCCGTAACTCGAACGGTCCCGGCGTAATTTCCTTAAATTACAGGCCAAAAACTATTAATTTACCTTGCGCGCGCGAAGGTATCGCGGTTTTAACAAAATTTGAAGGTTCTATCTTTAAATGCTCGTAGCATTTTTTTCTTTGATTGCTTGCAAAAACTATGATTTAATTGCGATATATGAGTCGTGGCTTAGCACAGAAACACGTGAATTTGTAGGGGAGTATCAAATTAGAGGTTATAGACTTTTTGTTAAAAACAGAATGGGTAGGTGAGGAGGCGGTGTTATGTTGTATATCAAAGATAATATTGCGAACGTTATAGAAGTAAAGCACACAATTCCAGAACCGATAGATTCGACTATAGCAGAACTTAAATTGAACGATTTCAAACTTGTTGTTGCGGTTATATATAGGCCCCCTAATCAAACAGCTGATACGGACGAAGCGTTATATCGTGAACTAAAGAGAATAATAGGTAGTGAGCAGGCCTTAGTTATGGGTGACTTTAATTGCGCCAACATGAATTACGATACAATGCAGGGAGACGCGGAAGGTAATCGTTTAGTTAATTTTCTCGAGGATAGCTTTCTTATTCAAAAGGTTGGGGAACCTACGAGGTTGGAGAGTATTTTAGATTTAGTAATAACTACGGACGATAGGTTAATCACGGATCTTCAAGTAATAGAACCGTTAAGCAATAGCGATCACAATATGGTGGAGTTTGTCCTCTCAGTAAGTCACTCGAAACCAGCTAACTCGACTAAAATTTCGGTACTTGTGGGTTATCTGTCGCCACTTTTTAATATTTTTTTTATTTATTTATTTTTATATATTAAGAGAAGAGGATTCTTTATACTGTACGGCATTGACGATTGGTTAGGTTAAGTCGTGCTAGTTTGGTTAAATACCGTTTTATTTAACCAAACTAGTACGACTTAACCTAACCAATCGTCAATGCCGTACAGTATAAAGAATCCTCTTCTCTTAATATATAAAAATAAATAAATAAAAAAATATTAAAAAGTGGCGACAGATAACCCACAAGTACCAAAATTTCTAACTTCCAGCACGCAGACTTTTGTAAATTTCGAAATGAATTGTCACACGTCAATTGGAAAAACGTAATAGGGACCTCCAACGCAAAAATAATGTGGGAATCGTTTGAAACGGTGCTTAGGACTATAAATAAGGAGTGTGTGCCGTATAAAATTAAGCGTGTGAAAGTAAATAAGCCCCTGTGGTTTACTTCTAGAGCAGGGAATATTATAAAGTGGAGATAGGGCTTATAGGCTACAAAAGTGCGATAAAGACAATTTGTGGTTACGAAACAACTACAGTATATATCTTTAAGGCGTGAAACGAAAAGTGTAATAAAAAAGTCCAAAAATTTCCATAGCTCGTGACAGCAAAGAAAATCCCAAGCGATTTTTTTCAATACCTTAATAATAGGAACTCGGTGAAAAACGTCTTAGGACAGTTGAGAAATTCTGACGGCGATCTAGTTTCTGAAAACAAGCAAATGGCTACTCTGCTAAACAAATTTTTTACGTCAGTTTTTACAATCGAAGATGTAACGAATATCCCTACGGTTATAGAATGAATACCTTTTGATAATGGTAATACTTTAGATAATATCGTGGTGAGTGAAAGGAGATAGTGCACTATATTTGCAAAATGAAAATGCTTAAATCACCGGGGCCGAATTCCATATTTCCCCTACAACTATAAGAATTAAAAGAAAGCATTGTTGTGCTGCTAACAAAGTTTTTTAATGCGTCTACTTATTTCTGAGGGGTGCGTACCAGATAATTTCAAGTTAGCAAATTATAGGCCAATCAGTTTAACGTCTGCTGTAGTTAGCTACTGGAATCGATAATTAGGGATCGAATAGTTGAACACTTAGAATTGTACAACTTGATTAGAAATACGCAGCACGGTTTTAGGCAAAACAAATCTTAACTAATCTTTTAGAATTTTTCCAAAGCGTGATTGAAGTTTACGATAATCATCGGGCGGTAGATGTGTGTTTAGATTTTCAAAAAGCGTTTGACACCGTACCGTACAAAAGACTCGTTGGAAAAACTAAGTCTCATGGAATCAGGGGTGTAGTAATAAATTGGAGAGAAGAGTGGTTGTGAGATAGGAAACAGGGGGTGGTTGTGAGGTAGGAAACAGAGGGTGGTCGTTGATGGAGCGGAGTCTTCTTGGGCAAATGTAGCGAGCGGCGTTCCTCAGGGTTCTGTATTGGGTCTAGATGTCGGCATATTCAGTACAGTCTCAAAGTTTGTGGATGACACGAAGTTGGGTGGTAGGGTCGATAAATGACGAAGATAGAAGTAAAATCCAGGAAGATCTGAATAAAATCGTAGATTGGTCGATCACATGGCAAATAAGATTTAACGTCGATAGGTGCAAAATTTTACATATAGGTTCGCTCGCGTGACGGTAATTTTGCATATAGTATGTCAGGGAAGGAGTTGGCAAGCGTAGATCAGGAAAAAGATTTCGGAGTTTTAGTCACGTGATTTAAAAGTAGCGAAACAAAGTACAGCAGCAGTCAATAAGGCGAACAAATTGCTAGGTTTTATAGCTAGGAATTTTCTAAATGTGCTTGCAATCATTGTTATTATTAGTTTGTAGACTGACGATCATTCATTCACTGCAGACTTCATAATTAACTATAACTGGTAACTCCGCAGTATATACGAAGATCCTGTAATTGCTGATTATTCACGCTTTCCAATATTTCAAAAGAGAGATCGCTCCTAAAGGGTGGGCATGATTAACAAATGGTCCTTCATGGCAGATTTTCCAGGTTTGTTTAGTAGTTGACCAGTACGAGTCGATATATTAAGGTTAAAAAAAAACCCGCAAGGTCTTAGACAATGCTTGGAAGTTGCGGGTAACCACAATCCACCGGTGTGCCATATAAGAAACACTGTTGCCCGTTGGATTCTGGTTTCTTGCAGCTTCCAAACACTGAGTAGTTGTATATCCATCAACTGTGTTGGTGACAAGAACTACCAACATAAATGACTGAACAGCTGCTACATTTAAATAAGTATAGCTGATAAAAATAGTTTTCACGAGAATCTGTCTAAATAACATTTTCAATTTTTATTATTTACACAAATTAATCTAAAATTTATTTGTGGATGTTTGGTTCAAAGAGAACAGTTAGTTAATTTTGGATCTCGTAAAATATAGTCGTACTAAGGAAATTTGAAATATAATATAGTCTTAATTACAGTAAATAAATTTGTATTTGGATAGTATGTTTTCCTTAGAATTTAATAAGTTTCTGTGCCACAGATAACAGAGAGAGGTTATTTTCGAAAAATTCATGTAAGAAAATTAGTTTTTGATGGAATGAAGTATAAGAGAAAAAAATATGACATGTTCGTTGTATGTGTTTTCAAGCATTTCATTTTGGATAGAAAAGGTGTTTCACAAATGAAATTAGTGTCTATACCTACGTATATTCGTTTTCTGCTTTTAGGAACTTCTTAATGCTTTAGAAACCATAATATCTAATAAAAGCAATTTTTAATTTGACCTAAAGTTATAGTACAAATCTCAGTAAAGTCTCTTTATTATACAGCAAATCCTATTCCATATACATATATATATATTCTAAAAACATACAAACCAACTATGGCCATAAACAAGCGAACAGCGCTATCCAAATAATACAGGAATATTTTCCCTATTATTCTATAAATCCCTATAAAATTTAAAATTTTATCTTAAAAAAACTAAAATAAAAAGGGAATCTCATTCAATTTATTTTAACTGCTCAACGAAAGAGTTTTGGCGAGAAAGAATCTTGATAAAATGTTTGAAATGATGTTTACTATTTCGGCTTCCTGGGGAATTTTTTTTTTTTTTTTCCCCTTCACTTTCCTTTCCTTATTTTTTAAAATCTAATATTTATGTAAGTAATGAATGAACATGATGTGTTTATTCCTTTTTTATGTAGGGAAGAGGGGCCAAGGAAGATGAGAGCGCCCGCAAAAATACCCCCACCCCACCTCCTATATAAGAAAGAGAGCCAAAATGAAGGTCTTGCGGGGTTTACGACGCCATTTTTTTTTTTTTTTATATATATATAAATTTTGAAAAGATTTTGTTGTGTGTAAAAATGGATGTATGTGTGGTGAAGAATAGAGGGAGAAGGGTGTGTTTGAGAACATGCTGGACTACTCATAGGGTACATGAGATACGGAAATGATAAGCTAAGGAGGACAGTGACAGGAGAAACGGGAGTTTCAGCACTCCCTGTTTTCTGTCTAACGTACCCCCCCCCCCCCCCCGCCCGGAGTACTTCCCTGGTCGATTGGTGTCTACAATCTCCTCCGTTTACATATAATATATATATATATATATACACACACACACCACACACACACACACACACACACACATATATATATATATATATTATATATATATATATATATATATATATACACACAGTATATAAAATCCCCTTATATCCTGTTTAGGTCACGTATTCTGCTGGAGAGACAAAAGTTTGACATTGTTTTTGTAAATAAAATGTTCTCACTATAACTCCCACCCCCAATGCAGGATATTTATAGCACGCAAAAGCATTGTCAGGTAAAGAAGAAAGAGGTCATCTACAAACGAGACCTCGGTTCCCACAATTTATAGCAAAAATGAAATACATAAATATACAAATAAAATAAAGAGCCTCATCAATTATATTGAGATAAAATATTTTAATTATAGCGAATATAGAAAATCAATATGGCGATTATAGCAACGTCATGTCAGTGTATTTAAATATAAAGGGTGGCGCAAAAGACGCGCACCATAGGAATTTTTAGTGTTGACTATAATATATTATTATTTTATTAGTTTTAGGTAGGGGATGGCCGCGAAATTGACAATAGACAAGAGGGTGAGCTTGGTTTTAATGTATGGAATACCAGGGACTTAAATTCTGTACTGATTCATTGATTTGTAGTACCTGGTATTCCATACATTAGAACCAAGCTCATTCTCTTGTTTCTTTTTAATTTCGCAGCCATCCCTTACCTAAAATTAAAAAATAATAATATATTATTAAAAAATAATAATATATTATTGTCAACAACAATATGAAGTTCAACGAAGAAAAATTCCAACTTCTAAGATATGGTAATAACAAGGAACTACAGAAAAAAAGGGTACAAAACTCTGCAAGCCAAACAGATAACACCAAATCCACAAGTCACGAATCTTGGAGTCGGATGCAGAATTCAGAGAGCACTATAACATCAAAATTACAACGGCTAGAAAAATATGGGAATCATCTGGAGGAGCTTCCGCAGCAGAAAAGCAAACATCATGCTCATATTATGGAAGAGTCTAGTCCTACCAGTAATTGAGCATTACTCAGTACTCACAAGCCCATACAGAAAACGAGACATTGCGAACACTGAAGCTATACAAAGGAGTTTACATCTAAGATAGAGGAAACGGAAGGTGAAGACCATTGGTCTCGACTACAATCACTGGAACTCTACTCTCTCGAAAGAAGGCGAGAGCGGTACACAATAATATATATATTATATGGAAAATACTTAAGGGCTCTTTCCCTTACCTTAGAAATGAAATAGAAACAAACTGGAATGAGAGAAGAGGCAGATTTTGTACGGTCCCAGCTGCGGTGGGACAAGGAGCCATGAAAACGAGGATGGAAAATACCCTCAGAATACGAGGCCCAAAGCTTTTCAATGTCCTACCAAAAGAAGTGACGAATCTCCAGCACACCCACCTGAATAACTCCAAGAACCAGCTGGACAGGTTCCTGTGCAAAGTCCCTGACCAGCCATGCGTCGCTGGTTACGAGGGTAGGAGGAGATCAGACAGCAATTCCCTCCTTCACCGAATCCCGCAACTAAGGCGGGATGCTGCAGAGGGGTCGATCGCAGGTCGATCCTGAACCGTGGTTCAAACTCACCTGAAGTTAACCTAAAGTAAGTAACAGAAAATTCCTATGGTGCGCGACTTTTGCGCCACCTTGTTTATTTGAACTGAAAGAATCTATTTTGGGACTATTCTGGAATAAAAGAGATAATGTTGCTTTGTGGATTTTGAGTCCAACGTTTCGTTTTGAATAGTTCAGGGATTTTTCAGGAAATGGTACATTTTTAACTTAAAACAGAAAAATAACGTATTGAAATACAGTTAAATAAAAGAAATAAACGTGTGTTAATCTAATTATACGTACGTAACAATAGATAATTTAACATTTTGTTTTATAATTTTGAATAATGAATTGATAGTTTAATAGAAAACAAAAGTTTAGGAAGGATTTCATTATATTTAATATAAAAATTTGGTTTAAATTTCTTAATATTTATTCAGCTACTCGCAGATAATAATAATAATAATAACAATAATAATAATAATAATAATAAATAATTAATGATAATATATTATTAGGTATGTAACCTGTATTATTTCCACGTTTATGTTCAAATTTAGGGTGCATGATTTGTCAGGAAGGTGCATCTTGTTTTCCACTGTCAACATGAAATTTTAATTACTAATTTCCTGAAGATTAAATACTTATTTTAATACAGAATGAAGTAATACACACACACACACACACACACACACACACACACACATATATATATATATATATATATATATATATATATATATTATAAAAGACACCAAGATCCCAATTCATTTATAAAGTCGATTCGATAAAGGGGACCGGATCCCCTTGATGTCCGACAAGCTTTTCGAACTTATCGTTACATACACTTAAGAATTACGAAGGTCAGATGTTGCCGCACCGACCGATCGATCGACCACACCTCTCCACCGTCTTCTGTTATCCATACGAACTCGAGGCTGAATCAAGGAAGTGTTTTATATTATCTTTCATACAGCCACTTCTACAACACACACACACACACAAACACACATTTACCTCAGCATTGTATATTTATATACATTTGGTTGCATTTTTCACAGTTTGAGATCAAGATGCTTACATACATGAGAAAATAATAAGTCACATAAAATTTTTATCTTTAGACATAAACAAAAGGATATTTCTCCTCAAAAAAAAAAAAGATGCATAAAAAATCTTTCTCCTCATTTCGAGCCACAAAAAAGGAAGGGAGAAAAAACGAATCCAACAGTAAACAAGCAAAACACTTTTATAATAAAACGACAATGTTGTTGATTTATTTTTATTCGCATTTTGTGATAATACAGGGTGAGCGAAAACTCCCTATGCACCTGTCCACTTCCAACACAGTGCAGGTACGGGTTCACTACGCTTCTTGCGGGTGCACAGGAACTTTTCGCTCACCTTGTATTTCTCTCGAAGTAAATTTTAAATGAGGAATGAGTTAAATTAATTCTACGAATTGCGTTCAATATAAGTTTGAAGTTTGGTGTTTAACATTGCAATTATTCTGCTATATAAGCCTCTACCCTCCCAAAAGTTTTTATGTATAAGTTGTTTAAAGTTACATATTTTAACGTAACTTATTTAAGACTGAGACGTATGTGTAACATTACCGTTTACTTTTTCAACTTTATAAAAGTAAGATCCTTTTATCCGCTATTTTGTTTCGTAATTTTTATGTCCCCGATCAAAAAATCTGGAGGGGTCATACTGGATTGCACTTATCCGCCTGTCTGACCGTTCGTTCGCGTCCGTTTGCCGTCAGAATTTCGTGTCTGGGCTATAACTTTTGAACCGCTTAACATAAACTGATGAAAGTTCACACACACACACACACACACACACACACACACACACAAATGGATCATCACAAGATGATGTGTCACGAACAAGACTCAGATTCTTGCATCAGAGGTGAAGGTCACAAATAGAGGAGCGGGACAGTGATGTCGTTCCGACATAGTTCTTGTTGTTACTTGGTTTTTATTCCTCTTAATTGCGTAACTTCGGTGTAACATTTTAGACCCGATGAAAACTTTGGGTTCTCTCATACAGATATAACTTACAGAGTCCCATAACTTACAGAATGCATAAGACGCATAGCATAGCATATTATAAAGAGAACCTGTAATTAAAATAAAGGATCTTTTCCGTTCTACCCCAGCAACAATTTCTAGTGTAGTTTTACTTGCTGAATTCAATAATAATATATTTTTTTTGGAGAAAGTATTCGTGCTTTAATTAGTTATGGTTATAATTATTAATTTTTTTCTCTCTTTTGTAGATATTGTTATGGATGATAAATGGAATTTCATAAACATAGTTAAGGAAATAACGTTCTACCCCAGCCTTCTTTAGTTAACCTTATAAGGCTAACTAACGAAAATATCACGACCTAACCTAACCAATCTTCAAGGGCGTACAGTTGATTTAGCTAAAAAAAGGAACGAGAGACATTGGGGAACATCTAGAAATATGATAGATTCTTATTTATGTAAATTTCTGTGGAGGAGAAGACAAAAAGGAAAGGACATTTTTATTGAAATCTTAAATGCAATCTCTACTTTTAAATAAAATAAACGGACTATAACTCTTTTGTTATTAATTTCTCCAAAATAAGATATATATTATTGAATTCAGCAAGTAAAACTACAGTAAAAAATAATATATAATTTCATTTTTTGTTGCTGGGGTAGAACGGAAAAGAGCCAAAATAAATTTGTAATGATATTTTCTCGCTTATGTTTTACAATTGAAAGTAATTACTAATATTTCTTCCTTTTCTGTTACCTCTGACTTTTAACGCTAAAAGTTTAAAGTGTCTGACGTAAGTCAAAATAATGAGGGCGCTTAAAATTTAGACTATGTATCAAGATTATTTTTGAATACTCATTACATCCTTAGTTTACAAAGAGAGCTGTGCAGGATAACTGCTCTTTAGAAAGTAATTTAAAGTAGGTTCATTATTAGCTATATTATAATTATTTACCCATTATAAAGTGTTATTAGTTTTATATATAACATAGTTTAATGCAGCCGAACATATTATAGTCCAGCAGATACTCGTATATGCAAAAATGGACGAATTGTGCCTTTAATAATAAAAGCATGGCGCTTGGTACAAAGTTAGGACATGTTCTCGCAAAGAATTTTGGCTATAGGGTCATTGCAGATTTACCTCCTGGTGGCCGAGGCAGCCATTTTCCGAAATGGCTGCCAGGGACTTTTAGCGGTTGTCTGTGTACGCTATAATTTTGTTGTAAGAAGTATTTGGTGATATTCCTGGCCCTTAAATCTGCTTAATCAAGTACCATAATGACTTCCCAATTCATATATTGCCATAACATAACAGAAAATAACATCATTTAGGTAATGTGTTTTTTAAACCTCCAAATGAGTGTAATTTAATAACACTGGCTACTATTCTCTGCTTCCAGAACCACGATCAGAGTCATGGTAAAAGAGTTTAAGGTTGTGAACCCCCAAACGCCCGGTATCTCTGGCAAACAAAGCTTGCAAACTGATTGAGACAAATGTATCTTGTACCAGGAGGACACTTCCGAAGTGCTTCGGTGCCCAACAAAGCCAAGACGTGCGAATGAGGAAGCAGGGTACAGGACGATGACACTGGAAACCTCTTGAGTTTCCACGAAAGTGGGTGTTTACCCAGCAACCTACAACTAGGTTAGACGACGGCGGTGACATTGAGGAAACTTTACAGAACAACAATGTCACATGGCATGACTCGTGCAGGCTCCAGTACAACAAAACACAACTCCAGAGAGCAGAGAAGAGGAAAACACCCTGCGCTGATTAAAGAATTTTGTAAATAAATGTACAAAATTTTTGCATTTTAACTTTTTTTTTATTTTCCTCAAATTCTTTGATGTTTCACATTATATGTTGGAGTTAACCTAATTGTTTTATTTTTTTTTTTTTCCAAACGAATGGTAAACTTTCTACAGGGTGTCCCGTAAGTCTGGACCAATAGGGAAAAATAATAAAATTACAAAATAGTCCAAAAATTTATTTATAATATATTTTTTTATTATTTTTATTATTATTTTTATTATTTTTTTATTATGATCTTACTCCGCTGGAGTTTTATTTGTGGGGCCACTTGAAAGCCAAAGTGTACGAGGTCAAACTTCAGAACATTTTCCACCTTAAAGCACGCATTGTGGAGGCGTGTCAAGAAATTTCTGCGACTGTGATTCAGAAAGTGCTGTCGCAGTGGAGATTACGTCTTCAACTATGTGTGCGACACAACGGCGGACACTTTGAACAGATTATGTAATAAATTTTTGGACTATTTTGTAATTTTATTATTTTTCCCTATGGGTCCAGACTTACGGGACACCCTGTATAACTATTTTCCGCATAGAACGAAAGATAAGGACGAATATAACTGAAATATTTCTCTGTACGAATACTTATGAGCATCAATGTACACCCCTCTCTCTCTCTCTCTCTCTCTCTCTCTCTCTCTCTCTCTCTCTCTCTTCTGTTGCTAATTAGTGGTTTATATTTCAAATAATTTAACGCTTTAACATTTAAATAAATCTGTTTTACATTCAGTATATTTAATTTCACTCAATTAAATCTGTTTCCTAAATTATAGGTCCTGTCATTTCCTCTTGTTTTTATTATATTTCTTCTTTTAATTGGCTTTACTCATTTTTAAGTGTTGTTTATGCCATGTATAATTCTTAAATTTCTTAATAAAGCTTTGTGTATTTCAGTTTTCCTTCAAAAATATCGTTTATTTGAAGTACGTGTTTGTCACGATAAAGTTAACGTATTCAAAAGTTACATGAAACGTACTGACAAAAAAATTATGGCAACGTTACGAGGGAGGGAATTTAAGGTTACACGTAAGTTACGCCAAAGTTACTGGTAAAAAATTATGGATTTGCTACGCAAGGAGTTACACGTAACAGTAATCAGAGTGTAATTTTATTTAAATTTATATGTAAAATAATATTCTACAGTTCAGTACCTGTCTTGTTTCCTTGAAAAGAATGAGTAAATTTCATATCTGGCTTTGGTACTAGCAGTCAAAGTGGGTGGATTTAGGGGGGGGGGGGTATAAACAAAGCAGTTATAAACGTTATCTGAGCGGAAAGGACGGTCAGTCATCCATCCAGTTACTATCCAAACCCAATATCGCTTAACTTCACTGATCCTCAAGGAAACGAGTGTAACCTTACAATCTTTAAATTTTAATAAACATGGTGAAGTGTATATATATATATATATATATATATATACATATACAGGGTGATCCGTTTGGGTATGAATAAAGTAAAAACGCTGTGAGAATCTACCGAGAAGTGATACAGCGCTTATCTCTTGGACGTGTGAACATAAAATGTGGGAGTTTGTAATAGGTTATGCCATCCGCTGCCAGACGTACGAGCGCCATCTGCTGTCAGACTTATGAAACATATGCCAGTTTCGAAGATGGCGGCGAATGCAAAACAACGTGCGAAGTGTGTCATTTGGTTTGCTAAGTTTGAGAGTGTGACAGCGGTACAGCGTGAGTTTCGCCGTGTATATGGTGTTCGAAAAGCTCCTAAATACGACTCCATAGTGCAGTGGAACCGCACATTTGAAGAAAGGGGGCCTATCACTAAACCACATGCAGGTGGTCATAAGAATTAGCTTCTCGTTATGACCTCTGTCTTGTCCGGAAGGGGAGGGAGGTCAAGTTAAAGACTAATTAGGTTTGTCACAATCTACCATCTTTGTGGGCAGTGTTTGCCAAATATTAAACTATACAATGTTAATGCTTCCATTTCACATCAATTTTATTTTATCCATACCCAAACGGATCACCCTGTATAAATTGTGTATATATATATATATATATATATATATATATATATGTGTGTGTGTGTGTGTGTGTGTGTGTGTGTGTGTGTGTGTGTGTGGAGAGTGAACACGCATGAAAATAAGTCTGCTTTCGTAGTCAACCCAAGTGATTTTTATCAATTTTGCCTCAGTTTAACTGTTGCTTATATTCCACAAACCATATCGATAAGTGAATAAATAGCAAATATTATATTATACGCATAAAGGAGTATACAGCGAATGCTCTCGGTAAGTTCTATATGCATTTTTATTAAATTTAAGTGACATAGCGCCTACCTGGCACTAAAGAAAGAGTTTATTTTCGCTCTCCCAGAAAATATTTGCTATATTTTGGAGGAAAACTATTTTTTTTTGTCCACTTTTTATTTAAATTCCGATTTTGAAGGTTTACAATTTATTTTTCGTTTTCAAATCTTCTTTGCATGGAAGTTAAACTTAAAAATTTTACTGTTATGAAATATACTTTTTTTTGGTATATACAGGGTGTATGATAAGTCACTACCTATTTTTAAATGGTTGTAGTAATTTTATTTTTGAACTGAAATGAAACAAATTGTAAATGATAGATTATCCAATAAGGTTTTAAGAAATTAGCATGACTTTCTTTTTTCAGGTGAATAATGCCTCCACTTATGCGTTTGCAAGAGAGGGCCAAAATCGCAGCCCGTTACGAGGTTTGGGGATCAGTGATACGAGTTCAAAGGTGGTGGAGGACTGAACATGAAGTTAATGCAACACTGAATGCACGAACAATCAAGAACTGCCACGAAAAGTTAATGACAACAGGATGTGTCACAGACAAGAAAAGATCTGGACGACCATCAACCTCGCGGACTCCCGAGAACATCGCCACAGTGAATGAGATGTTCACAAGAAGCCCCGCAAAAATCAGTGAGTGCAGATGCACGTGAAAGTGGACTGATACATTACGCAGTGCAGACAGTTCTCAGAAAAGACTTGTCCTTCAAACCTTGGAAACCTCATTACGTGCATCAGCCGTTTCCTGATAACTATGACAGAAGGAGGGAATTTGCAGAAATCTTTTTGGGTTGGAATGATGACTGGCCACAGTTGTTTGAGAACATTCTGTGGAGTGATGAGGCAGTGTTTCACGTTGGTGGGTTCGTGAATCGACACAACTGTCATTATTGGGCAGCACAGCAGTCAACCCTGACCATTGTGTGGAAAGGTCGCCCAAAGGTAACAGTCTGGTGTGGTATCACATCTACCACATTTGTTGGACCTTTCATTTTGAGGGACACAATGAATGGTGCAAGATACTTCGAAATGTTACAGGATCGTGTGTGACCAGTCATCTCTCAGTCGGGGAAACATCACAACACTTCATTTCATGCAGGATGGGGCACCCTCTCATTTCGCAAATGGTGTCCGCGCATGGTTGCACGATCATTTCCCAGGAAGATGGATTGGGAGACGTGACGTTCATGAATGGCCTCCCTGCAACCCAGACTTCACGCCTTGTGACCTTTTCTTGTGGGGGTGGGCCAAGAAAGAAGTTTATCGCACGAAACCAAGAAACCTGCATAAACTGAAGGAGAGAATAACCAATGTTCTTACCAATATTTCTGAAAACATATTGCGATCAGCAGTAGCGAACGTGCCAGTTCGATTAAGGAAATGTGTTGAGAGTGCAGGAGCATATGTGGAAATTTAAAGTGTTGTGCATAAAACTTTATTGGATAATGTATCATTTACAGTTTATTTCATTAAAATCAGTTCAAAAATAAAATTACCACAACCATTTAAAGAGAGGTAGTGACTTATCATACACCCAACGGTAACAAAAGAATACATTCGCGTGCAAAAACTGTAAAATATAATGTTTTATGCATAGTGTTAAGGATTGAAAATACTAGAAAAATTAGAGTCTATAATGTCATGTATGCAGAAAGGATGTTCGCTAAATGTCTTTTGTCTTCTAGATCATTACTCAGCCTCATTATGAACTTGTCTGAATATTTGGCGTAATTGGCATTTCGACAGAATGAAAATGCTCGTTATTCATGAAAAAATATTTCACAGTTGCCAAAAATATAACTGCTACGATCTATAATATATATATATATATATATTATATATAGATATATATATATATATATATATATATATGTGTGTGTGTGTGTTTGTGTGTGTGTGTGTGTGTGTGTGTACATATATCTATATATAATTATTGTATATGTTTACATGGTTGAAAACATAATCCGGAAAAGAGAAAATGTAACCGAGCTATTCTACATATCTGCATGATGCACGATAATTCCTTGAACGCAAAAATCTCCACTATCGCAAAGTCATGCAGTACGACACCTACAAAGAATGGAAAAAATTTAAACATTAAGCAAGCGCTTAGAAAATTATTGAGGCGCAAGACGGTAAGATGATCTCTGTGTGACAGCGAAGAAATGCGTGTCTCTTATAGTTCTAATACTCATACCATCCAGTTTTGTTGTTCAACGTTTTAATTTTTTTATGCAGGAAGGAAGGGCCAAGGGCGAATGCCCACTAAAAGGCCTACCCTCTATAAAAGAGGAAGTAAGCCAAAATCAAGATCCAAAGTTTTCGAGATGCCTGGACACTCTGCGTTTGGAAGATTGGAGGTCATACACAGGGGAAAAGATGGACTGAGGAAGATTTCTCCATAGTTGACCGGTTCATTGAGAATACAGATTTATCCCTGTGTTAGAGAGTTGGACAGAAAAGGAATGAGAATGTGTCGAAAGTCTGGTACTGCAGGCTTCCCTTAAAGGAGGGGGGGATGCAGTTAGAGGGTTCGAGGAAGATTTCTCCACAGTTGACCGGTTCATTGAGAATACAGATTTACCCCTGTGTTAGAGAGTTGGACCAAAAAAGGAATGAGAATGTGTCGAAAGTCTGGTACTGCAGGCTTCCCTTAAAGGAGGGGGGGGAATGCAATTAGAGGGTTCAGAAGAGCAATGTCCGTTATAATAACGATAGGAAAGAGAGAATGAGGCAACATTTGGGGGTGAAGAAATTGTGGAACCAATACAACATAGTGTATTTAACATCAAAGAAGCTGTTTTAAAAAGAGAGTTAAGAATGTTAACAGAAGAGAAAGGATTGAGTTATGTATTGTTGAAGATAAGAAGATAGTCGTGTGGAAGATTGTGACGAGTAGATAGATGAAGCAATTGAGTTTTTGAAGCATTAAAAGCCACAAGGTTTTCTCTACCTCAATCAGAAATAGTAGAAATATCAGTCAGGTCCACCATAGCCGTCCATTAGGATACTGAAAAAAGTAGCCTCGAAGACAAAATTTAATAACATTAGCAGACTTATAATGCACACTAATTATATGATCACCAAACAAAATTCTGCCGTAAATCCCCCCACCCTGGATTCCTGAAATTTCCTCCCTGGGGGAAATTGGTTAAGAATGCTGGTCTAGCGCAATAGCAAAGGTTTCATCGAAATCTCGGAAGGAGGATGACCGAGAGTCAGAGAGATATGCAAGAACACTGCCAGCAGATCGTTTCTTGCGAAACACATACTAACCATCTGAAAGAAGATTTTGAAAAGAGAGGTTTTAAAAATCTTCCTATTAAGGATAGGAAGATTCTTAAAGGCAAGAAGTGAAAGTAACTGGACGATAGTTGGAAGGTTGAGAGCGGTCACCCTTCTCTGGGACAGGCTGAATGAAAGCAAACTTCAAGCAGGAAGGAAAAGTACCAGATGAGAGAGAAAGACGAAAGAGTTTACCTAGTCAGGGTGTCAGCACACAAGCACATTTTTTGAGAACAACAGGAGGGGCCCCATCAGGACCTTAGGCTTTCCTGGAGTTGAAACCAGATAGGGCAGAAAAAACATTTTTGGAAGAGATTCTAATTCCAAACATAGTTGAATCAGAGGGAGGAGATGGAGGAACAGCACCAGAATTGTTCAGGGTTGAGCTGGAGGCGAAAGTTTGAGCGAAGAGTTCAGCTTTATTACGAGAACTTACGGCAACTGAGACATCAAAATGGAAAAGAGGAGGGAAAGAAGAAGTAGAGTTGTTGGGGAGGTTCTTAGCTAGATGCCAGAGAGAGAGCGAGAAGAATTAGAATAATTAGATCGACTTCACATTTTTGTCGGATGAATGAATTTTTGGCGAGTCGAAGAATAAATTTTGAACGATTCTGGGCAGAAATAAAAACAGAGTGAGAGTTAGGAGTTAGATGGCGACAGTATCTTCTGAAAGACTCCTCTCTGTTGCGGGTAACATTAGAACAAGCAAAGTTAAATCAAGGGGTTTTTTTTTTGTATTACTATTAAGTAAGGAATATGGAATGTACGCCTCAACGCCCGAGGGAATCACCTCCGTGATGCGCTCAGCTCACTCGGATGGTCCCTGACCACGGAAGCAGTACTAATTCAATGGAAATCAGAGAAGTACTGCCTAAGGGCCTCCCAATCAGCGGCACCAATGTGCCAAAGGCGCCTCCTCTTGGGAAGTTCCAAAGGCCGAACCGGAGCGATAGGACAGGAAACAGATATAAGATTGTGGTCGGAGGAGCCCAACAGAAAAGAAATTTGACAAATTAATGAAAAGGATGAGTGGTGAGAAATAAGTCCGGAATGTTGGACCTATCTCCAAGACGATAGACAAAAAACATTCATAATAAAATACTGAGTAAACAGGGGGGCCCACATACCAATCCTTCCCCGGGGCCCGGGGCAGCTCTCGGCGGCCGTGTGTACGAGTACAATGCAGAGACGTACGTTTGTTCATAATTTGTTCAAAAGCATATGAGAAAAACTGTGTGTGTGTGTGTGTGTATATATATATATATATATATTATATATATATCTCCATCAGTTATAGTTTAAGCGAGAGAAAATTAAATGAGTGAGAAAGAATGTATTTCAATGAGAGAAAAGCCAAAGTTGGTGATGAACACTGAAATCTCCTAAAATGGAGTTTTTAGCGAAAGGAGAGTGGGATAGAATGTATTCCAATTTGGAAGTGAGGTAGTCAAAGAGTTTTGGATAGTCAGTAGAATTAGAAGGATGGTAGACAGCACAGATGTATTTAGTTTGAGATTGGCATGTCAGCCGTAGCCTGAGGGTGTAGAATTCGGAAGATTCAAGTTCGGGAATACGAGAGCAAGTTAGGTCGTTGTTAGACGACAACATCCACCTTTGGAATGAAATTGAGGGTACAGAAAAGAGGTTGCTGTCAGTCGTTTCAGACACCTGAGTTTCAGTGAGGAAAAGAAGGTGAGGTTCAGGGGCGGATCCAGACCGATGCAACCAATGCACATACATCGGTCAGAAAAATATGTGCTCCGTTTGCAACGGTCAGATAATTGTTTAAAACAGTGTCAATGTGTTTTGTTCGTGAAAACACTAAATGTTTTCACGAACAAAACACATTAAGACTGACATTAGCACGGAGCGTCTTAACCATTAGGCCACCCAGGGTATCCATTTATCTACCAACCACTTTCTTTATTGTGTGGAAGGATGAACAGCTGGGTTTTGTTGCTCGCCGGCTGCCGTCACCGACTCT
Organism: Bathynomus jamesi; assembly: GCA_023014485.1. Taxonomy (NCBI): domain Eukaryota; kingdom Metazoa; phylum Arthropoda; class Malacostraca; order Isopoda; family Cirolanidae; genus Bathynomus; species Bathynomus jamesi. The sequence continues at coordinate 53,821 of JAJOZX010002046.1, read as the reverse complement.
CGAACCCGAGGCCGATGGATTCGTAGTCAGCAACGCTAACTACTACACCACCGAGGCGCATATATATATGGAGAGAGAGAGAGAGATGTTTAACTCTTCATACTTCCACTTAAACAATGAATGCATCGATAACTATATATATATATATATATATATATATATATATATATATATATAATATATATATATATATATATATATATATATATATATATATATATATATACATTTCATCTGCAAACAACACGCAGTATAATTAACGTAAAGAACACGCTTGTATAGAAGAACATTCCGCGCAAGATGAGGAGGGAGAACGAACAAATGAAAAAATGAGGTAACCACCCGAGAATCGAACCCGGGATCTTCCGATTGCTATATATATATATATATATATATAGCCAAAGTAACTGTATATAAAATATAGATATTTTAATTCTAAAAATGTTTTCAATTAAGTGAAATTTTATAACTTTAAAAGAGTTAAAAGGAAAGATATTCATAATAACCGTCGCGACTTTAATTGTAAGAGTTTAATTTCGGTAAACTCCTCGAGTGAGACTGGTTTCCGCATGTCATATGGTTCATTCACATGGTTAACATGGTTAACTTACCTTCACATTTTTTCTTAAGACTGTGAAAAGGAGACTGAGTCATTCTTTTATATTATTGTGTTATATAAACGGAGAAAACTACTTTATGGTTGCCCACAACCAAATGTATAGTTAATCATGTGCTACCATGCAAGTAGTTAATCCACACAACCATTATATCAATGTTTCTGGTGTAAGGAAACTTAAATGATTAGTACGGTCATATATTATGGTTGGATTAACCATTCGAATGGTTGGCAAAGTGTAAAATAGGTATTTGGTTGTAACCAAATTGTGTTCTCTGCGTTCGGTGTGTATAATGTCCGTTAATATAAATGACCTGCTTCGATGTAGTGTTACGATATAAACATTCACATAAGGAGGTGTAAAATATATAAATACATTTTGTCAAGTTTTTCTGAACAAAGCGGCTATGTCGTAGCCACGTAGCAACATTGCTTCCGTTAGATCAGCTAGGTTAAGCGACGTTAAGTCTGTTCAGTAGTTGAATGGGTAATCACCCTCTTCGTTCAGATGATACAGCGACCCTTAGATGAATCGGGTCCCACGTAGAGCTGTAGGTCCCCTTCCGTCGTATAACCTTCATCGTTACGAAACAGACAAAACAATCCCACCAAACGTTATTATTCTGATCAAGGTAAAACACAACACTAAAAGCATTTATCTTGTGCAGATTGTGTTAAAAACATGTACACATTCTGCGCATCAGCAAAATATGGAAACAAGTGCCTCCCTTAATTTTGTTATAACTTTATTTCTTTGTAAGGAGTTGTAAACAACTTTGAGCGTAGTTATAATAGAATCGTTCCAGATTTAGTTTGTCTTTTACCAATATGGAGAGTGGAGATGAAGATTTTTTAATAATACTATTAGTAATATCACCTTTATTGGTAAAAATAGATGTTACAATTTACATTACAGTAATATTTTTTAATGGAACATATATATTTCTACCTGTGAAGATAAAAACATTTTCAATGCGAACTTAAGGTCGCTGCACACCGAAAGCCACGCTAGCCACGCCACGCACGACAGCCACGCTACGCGGTCTTCACACCAAAGGACACGTGGCCGGACAACGTCGCCAGTATCCGTCCAACCTAACGAAACTCAAAGGATAAACGTATGTGCAGTGTGCATCATTCTATTCAGCTAAAAACTTACATGAGAAGTGCTCTCATTGATATTTTGATCAACATGATTATCAGAAGTCGCAAAAGGTCATCATATAACCAAGAGAGTATCGGATTAATTGGCGTAGAAAAAGGTATTAAAATGGGAATACTTACATTCACAGTCTAATTTGGTAGCAATTTCCTTCCAACAGTTATTTTTCCTGTATATGTCCATGTACCTGTACTCCTCTTTCCTCCTGTCATAAAGGCATGGATACCGTCTGACTTCTTCAATCAACTCTTCCATTGCAAAATTGGTGCGAAACGGGCGGATGGGAAATGAATGAATGAGTGCGACTGATTAAACCACTTTCGCCCAATGAGGATGGGATAAGCTCCACCTACTACCAAGACGAGCTGAACATGCGCAGCCAAAGACACGTCTCGGAATATCGCTCAGGGAGCGAACGCGAGATACGTGGGCTACGTGGGCTTCGGTATGAATTGCTTCCTTGAAAATCATTAGAGCAATGCTGAGCCACGTGGCGGACGTGACGTGGCCGGAGTGCGTGGCTTTCAGTGTGAGGCGGCCTTTAGACAATATATGTACGAGTACAATGCAGAGACGTACGTTTGTTCATAATTTGTTCAAAAGCAAATGAGAAAAACTGTGTATGTGTGTTTATATATATACAGGGTGGTGCAAAAGTCTGGACCCATAGGCAATTTACTATATAAAAAATATCTTTCGATTTTTATAATCAGTGGTTTACGTTAACAAACCAAGAACAATACAAGCGCTAAAGGATAACATCACAACAGAAATTGAAGCCATAAGAACAAATATTACTATGCTTACAAATGTGCAAAGGTCTTGTGTCAACCGAGTAGAAAAGTGTTTGGAAGAAGATGGACATCAATTCGAACACTTATTGTAAATTCTGAACTGGAACGTTAAATTTAACGTAATTTAGTCACTGGTGTATGGTTAATTAAATTTCATTTCATAATAAACTTCCTGCATGTCACACTTTTTTTTCCATATAAACCGCCTATGGGTCCAGACTTTTGCACCACCCTGTATATATATATATATATATATTATCATTTCTCCATCAGTTTAAGCGAGAGAAAATTCAATGAGCGAGAGCGGATGTATTTGTTGTCACGCACATGAAGTTGAAAAAAAGTCGACGGATACTGATCGAAAGAAAAAACCTGGGAGAGAGAGAGAGAGAGAGAGAGAGAGAGAGAGAGAGAGAGAGAGAGAGAGAGAGAGAGAGAGAGAGAGAGAGAGCTGTGTGGCGGTGTGATGTGAACGTAAAAAGGTGTGTAAAATTTGGATATGGCGTTTGTTTATATAGAGGATGCTGAGTGATTGGGTTCTGTTGAGAAGCATGAAAAATAAGTCGTATGCTGCTTTTGATTAGGATAAATCGCCAAACCTACACGTGTGTACGGGTTGCTAATGCTACTCGGGTGGGATGTCGAAGAGAGGGAGGGGTACACGTGTGTGTGTGTGTGTGTGTGTGTGTGTGTGCATCGAAGCATTGTCTATTCCTTGTTATACCGACTGAATTCTTTATTGACGGCATCACTAAAGACAAAGACAACAGAATGACAAAGCACCTGATGGAGTATTTCCACTTGCATTCTGAAATGAATGATTTCGCCGTTCATCCACTGTAAGACCGAGTAATAAACAAACGTTCGGATAAACACGTAATTAAGAAGCTTTCAGAAAGTCTCATTAGTAAAAAATTTGACACTTCACTTTGTTAAAAATGATAATAGTTGTTTTAATGTCTTCTTAGATGGATAAGGGCCTGTAGTTCTTTGAAAAAAAAATAATAATAAAATACATATACAGTATACAGTATACAATATACAGTTGTGGACTGGATGTCAGTTTTTCAACATCTGCGGATGCGGATGCGGATATTTAGTTAATCTATCAATATAATATAGAATTATGAATATATGACATAATTTTTCCAATTTCGTGATATTACTATTATGGCAGGCAATGCATAAGAATTAAAATTAATATTAATGTTTTCATTATGATAAAAATAATAACTTTCTCAAGAGTTTCAGCCACAGAAAATTCAATGAAACAAGTTTCATTCAGTTTTGTGTGTTACCAGGTATTTATATTTTGAGGTTTATATATTTGTTTGTTCATTAATAATTAATACTTTACATGAAATGTGCATGACTGGGCCTTATAAGCTACTTTATAAGCTAATTTAATTGTAAATTGCATAATTTATTAGAGGTAATATCCGCATAACATCCGCAGTCAGAAGTGCGGATGCGGATGTTAAAATGATGTGGATGCGGATATCCGGTCCACCACTAATATACATATATATAACCTTTGGTTAGCTTCCGCCCGAATTGTTCATTCTGACGAAGGTCAAGCTTTTCACTCCACCTTAGACCTACAGCTTAACGTGGAATCCGAATCACGCCCCACCAGCAGCCCAGCGTCTTAACCACTAGACTACCCAGGATACCCATTTATCTACCAACCACTTTCTTTATTGTGTGGAAGGATGAACAACTGGGTTTTGCCGCGCGCCGGCTTCCTTCAATGGATTCGTAGTCAGCGACACTAACCACTACACCACGAATATATATATATATATATATATATATATATATATATATATATATACGGGTGATTCAAACGTCAGGTTACATAGGAAATACTGTATTATTTAATGATCAGGGAATAGTCCAATCACATGTTCGATATGGCCACCGTTAACGGCAATGCACTTGTGCAGCCAGCTATGATATCACATCAATGCGCTCCTCCTTCGATAACATCTCATAAATCATTTACCTGCAAGAAACAGAAAAGCCCTATGTAACCTGACTTTTGAATCACCCCTATATATATATATATCTATATTATATATATATATATATATATATATAGTAAACCACTCTATAACGAAATATATAAGCTAAATGGCTGTCGTTGTAGAACGGTTTATAAAGCGGTTTCTCCTTTGCCGATATTATAGTGAATATTTTAATGATTTATTTAAACCCCCACTAGTTATTTATACATAATTTATATAGTACTCTCTTATACAGTATATTAAATGCATTACTTAAAAGTATTTTGTCTTTAAAAGTATTTCTTAAGTATTACTTTCTTGATCGGAGAAATGGTGGTAGAGACGAACAAGTGCAGCTCAAGCTGAGTTAGCGAAAACACCTCCTTATAACGAAACGTGTTTTCGATAAAGAGAGGTTTTTCGAAATGCCCAAGATGTTCGGTAAAGAGAGGTTTTGTTACAGTGGAGTGTCGTTATTGAGAGGTTTTACTGTATATATATATTAAAAAAATTTTTGCTTTTAATTATTTATAGTATTAAAGAATGCACTTCCTTCGCAATTATTCGTTATATTCGTATGATTTAATGAGGTCACATGATTCGTTAGATGATTTGAAAATTAATAATCGTTCATTTCCTCAGCCATTACATAATGTCTCAATGGCGTAATTTTTTCTTTTACGTTAAATATAGGAAGCATGCTGCAATGACTTAATTTCGGATAATTATAATTAGAATAAAAAAAATTAAAAAAATAGTTTTACCAAAGTGTGTTAATTAAAAATATCCAATAAAAATGTATTAATTTTGTTGTCAGGAATTTCGTTATTAAAAATTAAAAATCAATAATGTCCCTTTCGTTTTGGTGATTAGGTTTTTCGGAATTATCCTAACATTATCTTCAGGTCTTCATAATATGACGCTTTTCCAGAAATGCATGGTCAGAAGAGAGTAGCATTCTTTAACATATTTTAAGGTGTTAGAAAATATAGAAGTGGAAGAACTACTGTTATCCCAAGGCGATATGATGACTTGGCTGACTAATGTAACATTACTTGTACATGGTGGGTTTATTGATGATAATGATAATGATAAGGTTTATTGGCAGGATATACTAGTTCATCCCATAATCGCTAATTAAGGGAATAATTGTTTTTTACAAATTGAACTACAAATTATTTTTTGATGGGGGAGGGAGAATTACCCTTTCAATCTATAAGTGTAATTTTCATTATGGAGTTACGTAGAACTGACACTAGTCTCTATGTGTGCGGTGCCACACTGGCCATCAAGGGTTTAACGGAACCGAGTGGATGCGAGTTAGGGTGTTCTCATTTTTGTTAAAGCATTTGTTGGTCTAGAACAGTGGTTCTTAAACTTTTTGACCCCGTTATCCCTTTTCCTGATCTCAACTAATCTCATTACCCCACACAAACTTGCAATGCCGAAGTTGTAAAGAAAGTGGAAAAATCAATTACTGAAAATAACTGAAATTACCTTTAATGTGATGGGTGCAACTGTTTTTTAGCTACAAGTTCCTTAATACGTGGCAATGTTCCCTGATAGAACACACCTAAAGTCGGTTCAAGTGAGGCGTTCCTTGCTTTTGTTTTAATTGTAACCATTGCAGAAATGCTTGTTTCACATCGGTACTCGTCGAGCCTCTTTAGCAAAGCTATCTTCTCGGAGAGACACAAATTTAACTTTTCCTGCCTGCTACATCACTGTCACTTATCGTATTTTCATGAACTGTAAATGGCCGCGCGATCCATGTATCCTTCAATCGTTCATTTAAACTGGGATAATATTTGCGGATAGTTGTAATCATCGCATCTAGATGCTCTTTCATGGTGACTCGGACATTAATGTTGAAATTTTTACCATATTAAGAATTGCTCCATTACCCCCGGAAATACCCAAATTACCCCCTTGGGGGTAATTACCCCTAGTTTCAGAACCTCTGGTCTAGAAGTATATGGTTATTGCATTTGAGGTTTGTTAGTTTGTTGATGCAAATTCTAGTCTGTATGTTTGGTTAGGACTAAAGAATTTGTCCAGGTAAGAAAAGTAAGACCCCTAAACTTAATGTGTAGACAAAATTAACATTAAGTTAATGGCATAGTTCCGTTAAGCGGAACATCGTCGAAGAACAGGTAGGAATTTGTGTATCTGTGTATTTTGTCAAAAATGTAAAAACTTAAAACCGCTGTAGAGAAATTAAAAACAAGTATTTTTTGTGTCATCAATAAGAGAGTCAGATGAACTGCAGCGTGTTTCATGACATGAACCATTGTATCCAGCGCTGTTTGGAGGCTAGAGGAAAGCACTTTCAACAACTGCTTTAACTTTCTGGGGGTCCTCTCCGGAAAAATACTCTTTTAGGAGCGACGTAAGAAGCCTTGGACTTGGGAGCGGGGCCGCCAACGCTAACCTCGGGAGATTTTGCGGGCTCGTGTATACCCGTTCTCGAATTCAGTCATCATGTCCATCCCGGAGAATGGAAAGTAGGTTTTCAAATAATGAATGTATGTGTGTATTCTTCATTATAATTATTTATTATTATTCTAAATATTTTATTTAGTTTTCACTTTGACAAAACTGTGAAACAGTGAGATTTCTACCCCGAAATAATAATAATAATAATAATAATAATAATAATTAATAATTCTAATAATTATATATAATAATATATATAATATATATATATATATAATATATATATATTATATATATAAAATAATTATTTATATATATATATAATATATATATATATATATATATATAGAGAGAGAGAGAGAGAGAGAGAGAGAGAGAGAGAGAGAGAGAGAGAGAGCAGCCTGGTCATAATAAAATAGACACTAAAAATAAAAAAAAATTCTAAGTTCTAATTTAAAGAAGTGCAAACCGTCACCTATTACACTAAAAGATTTTCTGATTACCAGATCAATCTATTTTCAAGTTTGATAAACCTAGAAAAGCTAATTCTAGAGATTTGTCAGATTTTGTTGGAGGGAGAATTGTTGGGCAGTCTGATGCTGGATGGATGCTGATGTTCCGCTATCTACAGTCAACCAAGTTATAGCGCAGTTTAATACTCGTGGTAAAACTACGAATGGACAGCAAACAGGGCGCCCAAAACCAACCCACAGGACCCTCAGGGCTTTCAAACTAGACATCGAAAGAAATCCTCGTCAATCAACATCTGAGATGGCACAAACGCACCAAGTGTCGAAAAAAACTGTTCAGCGTTACCTCCACAGCATGGGATACAACTGTCAAGCAGCACGTTGAAAATGGCATCTCCCGCCTCCCATGGCCTGGACAATCGCCTCATATTAATTAATCCGATAGAACATGTTTGGGGTATACTCAAAAGAGCATTGAAGAAACTGCTACGGAAACAGCTACAAAGGCAGATTTACCTAGAAACATCACGAATGAATGAGAAAAAATCAATCAAGTGGACATTGACAACCTAATCAAAAGTATACCGAATCGAGTTTTTGCAAATCTACAAACTACTAATAAATGCTTTGTATAAGGTCTCCTCTTTCTCTTACCTTTAAAATCATGTAAAAAGTTAATGTCACAAAATTTGGGTGTCTATTCTACTGTGACCACACTATATATATTATATATTATATATATATATATATATATATATATATATATATATATGCGCCTCGGTGGTGTAGTGGTTAGCGGGGCCGATGGATTCGTAGACAGCGACGCTAACCACTACACCACCGAGCGCATATATATATATATATATATTATATATATGCCCTCGGTGGTGTATGATTAGCGTCGCTCACACTACGAATCCATCGGCCCCGGGATCGAGACCCGGTGAAGGCAGCCGGCGCGCAGTAAAACCCAGCTGTTTATCCTTCTACACAATAAAGAAAGTGGTTGGTAGATAAATGTGTACCCTGGGTGGCCTAGTGGTTAAGACGCTGGGCTCCTGGTGGGGCGTGGTTTGGATTCCATGTTAAACTGTAGGTCTAAGGTGGAGTGACAAGCTTGACCTTCGTCAGAATGAACAATTCGGGCGGAAGCTAACCAAGGTTACCAAAGGTATATATATATACAGGGCGTCCAAAAAAAATGTATACACACTTTAACAGCTGATAGCTCAATTGATGTTTCTTTCTTCCAAGTTAAACCTTAGAATTAATAATGGCAGTCAGACTAAGCTTTGAACAAAGGAAATTCATTCTAAAATGCTACTGGAAGTGTGAAAACGCAGTTGAAGTGCAAAGACAGTTTAGGAGGGAGTTTCAAACAGATCCACCAACGCGACTTACCATCACTCGAATTAGAGATAAGTTTGAAGCCGATGGAACTGTTCAGAATGTCCACAAGAAGCGTTCCGGAAGACCACGGACATCGACAAGCCCCACAAAGCAAGAAAGAGTACTGGAAACGTATCACCAAAGTCCAAGAAAATCTGTGCGGCAAGCGAGTCGTGAGGTAGGAATTTCAGAATCGTCTGTCCAACGCATTTTGAAGCGCTGTCAATGGAAAAGTTACATTCCAAGATTAGTCCATGCTATTAATGAAGATGATCCGGACCGAAGAGTGGAGTATTGCGAGTGGTACTTGGCACGATGTGGATGTGGATTGGACGAAGGGGTTTCGTAGAATACCCTCCGCGTTCACCAGACCTCACACCACTAGACTTTTTTTTATGGGGATACTTAAAAGACAAAGTCTACGCTATAAAACCTGCAACAGTCGCTGAATTGAGAGCAGCCATTGAACGAGAATGCACACAAATACCAAACGAAATGTTTCGTGATGTTTGCGATTCCATTGCTTCGCGTTATCAGCAGTGCCTGGACCAGAACGGACGTCAGTTTGAAAACAGGCGTTGACAAAACAATTAAATAATGTCTGTAGATTCTATTACATTTTGAAAATGAAATGTATTTTAATAAACACTGCCTTTATAAGTATTTAAAGTGTGTATACATTTTTTTGGGACGCCCTGTATATATATATATTATATATATATATATTATATATATATATATATATATTATTAGAAATTGCATCACCGAATTAATTAAAATCTACATAATTACAGGATTCATTCGACTCAAACCAAATTAAAAAACTGAACAGAATTGATGGGGGAGAAAACCCCTTCTTACAGGCAAATACAAATAGGTTTTTGCAAAACTCGATTTGCTTAAAGTTGACTAAGAAGAAGAAGAAAAAATTCTTAGCATGCAAAAGTTATTGAAGAGTTTAATTTTATGTGGTCGATTTAATTCATAATAGATTAGGTTAGGTTAGGTTACGTAAGTTTCGTCAAACTAGATTAGGTTCTGCGACTCCTCTTCCCTTAAGAACTGAATTACATACGCGTGAATAAGGTCGCACTAAAATGAAATCGACATCTTTCAGGTGAAATGCGTGTCGTCTATCAGTATGAAATTCGATTTTATGCTTAACACGACGAATTAGAATGATACTCTTGTGAATGGATAAGTTATAGGAAGAAAAATGAAGATAAACGAGTTTATTGCATGCAGCTGTGAAAATCGTTTAAAATTTTTCCTACGTTTCATTAATTTTACCAAATATTTAAGGTTCAAATCTTATTACGTTTGTTTCCAGTGTATTTTGGCGCAAAATATTGCATCAGTTGACGTCTGCGAAATATCTGCGTTTTGGAAGGTAATTTTTTTTAAAACTCATTAAAAATTAACTGAACTTATTACTGTAATATTTATACTTGAATAATTTTTCAGTTAACTATCTAAGGTACTTTGGGCATTACCTTTGAACGTTCATAATTAAATATCACATCAACGTTTTGGGTTCTTATAAAGATAGCACAACTTACATACGTTGAAATAGCTTTGAGCCAGTATAATTGGATGGTACATGGTCTTTCTGTATTGAATAGATAAGAGAAGTAGCACAATTAATGTTACAAAGAAAAATACATGGTTAAATGTATGGTTAACCAATCAATCCGTCTATACACTAATTGCACTAACCATTCAAGTTTAAAATAAGCAAGGTTAATGGGAGTATCTCATGGTTGAATTAATTATTTGGGTTCATTGACAGATTTGGTTGTTGTAACTAAAACATTTTTATTTGTGTATAGTTGTGTTATCTTAAAAGAAAATAGTGACGAAGTACATTATTTCAAGTGTGTAACATTGGAAGTTTAAGATCCTTTCAAGTTTTTAAATCAAAGATCAAAAGCGTAGTACTGATAAATGTAGTTAAATCTAAAGTTCCAGCAGTCACAAGGAGCGATATTCCATCTCTTCCTACTTACACAATCCCTAAAGATAATCCCTTAAGATATCAAAGGAGAATACGAAAATCCCTGATCAAAAGGACGCAAAACTTAGTTATAACAAAACATTATTCAAACGGACTGAAAAGAGCAAACCTATATTTAGCGACAATAAATCCAACTTCACAGGTATGATAACGTAAAAGGACTACAACGAAATATTTCATGTATTTTCAAAATTAGATAGAAAAAAACCTCAGGTGAGGGAAAAACTTAATGCGAGTCGTATGGAAGAGATTTACAGCAGAAGAGTCGCGAGAGAGTCTGTCGTCGAAACATCGAGATCAATGATGCCGTATAGGAGCAGAGAAGCTAATATAATACGTATTTATTAATGTACAATAATAAATAATTACTTTTCAGCCTTCGTATGTCTCCACGGAAACAAGATGTTGCGAACATCGAAGCCCTTCAAAGAACTTTTATATCTAAAATAATGAAAACAAAAAGGGGAGATTACTACTGGTCGTAGTAAAGTCTCTGAGACATTATTCATCGGAAAAACATCGTGAAGAGAGAGAGAGAGAGAGAGAGAGAGAGAGAGAGAGAGAGAGAGAGAGAGAGAGAGAGAAGAGAATGAATGAAGGCACGATTGAGAAGTCTCCTTTCGATGTCGTAAAAATGAGGTCAATAACACAGGAAAACACTTAGAAAATAAGTTCCTATTTGTAAAAGATCGAAATGAAAGCATGACTAGGTTGGAATATTTTGAATCATTTCTGAAGCGACGAGAGGGGAACATTGAGGATACTAATGGAAAATAATGTCAGTATTCGAGGGCCAAAAAATTCTTCAAGAGTTTAACCAACGAAACTGCAAAACTTAACAAATGATTAACTAATATTACTTAAGCAATGGCAGATTGCGAGTGTAGGAAAGGAGAACTAAATCTCGCCATCGTCGAATTCCAAAATTGACTGCAGACTATATATATATATATATATATATATATTCCAGTTTCTTTATCACGAAGCCAAACAATAAAAAAAGTCTCAATCCATATTTCACGTGCATGACAATCCATGACATTCATCGTCCACTGTGTTCAAACTAATTAAAAGATCACTTTCAAACTAATAAACGGTGTTTCGTACAAATTTGCACGAATTTGGTTTATCGCAAATTAGGTGTTTTGACACTTTTAAATTAAAGGAGGGAAAATACAGTATTTTTTCTCGAAATGGCGTTGAAAATGTCTTTACTGACATGTTACCGTCTACGAAGCTTTTAACTATTATTGTCTTTGTAAATATAGGTTAGGTTAGGTTAGGTGAGATTAGATTAGATTATTAAAATTTGGTTTAGTTAGAGCCTTTGATTTTCGTCGACATTTTTAGCGCGACTCTAAATTTTGTATTCCAGAAAAATTTCTCTACGTCTCGAGAATCTGTCCTGTCGGTCGAACGTCGACCTTGAAAAAGGTTGCATCGCAGGTGTTTGATCTTTCATTATTATCACTCCAGGCGTTATCGACTCAATGTCTGTCAGATTCCGAGACGGAAAAAACGGGTAAATGACTGTGTGTGTGTGTGTGTGTGTGTGTGCGTGCGTGTGCGTGTGTGTGTGTGTGTGTGTGTGTGTGTGTGTGTTTGCATTCGATGTTCAATGGCATCAGACCTCGTTTGCGAGTGAGACGATAACACAATGAAACTGTCCTTCTCTTCCAAAACATTATTAATAATAAAAACCCAATTTCGCTCCTTTTGTACGAGGAAATGAAAAAATAACTTTTTCGATTTAGCTCCAAATGCCATCCTTTCTCGCTGAAGGTGACACAACTTCATTAAAAGCCTATATTTGGATATCTTAAATGTGAAAATAGTTCCTATTCTGGGATTCGTACGCTTCAGTGTTAGCCTAAATTAAACCTAAGTTCAGCAGTGGTTGTTAAATCTTCCTTTGGATGTCATCTGTCAGAACACGAAATGTAAATGTTAAACTCGGTGTTAAATTCTTTCCTGGTTTCATCTCTGCTTTCCATTATGATGCGAAATTCGTACTTTCAACTTACACGGGTATTACATTTTTAATTTATGACCTTTCAACCCTGATGGATGAACCGGTGTCAGGACGAGAAGCCCAAAAGGCTGTTAACAATACGGAACATGTTCATCAATTTAGTCTTACTTCTAATTTTAACGACACAATTATATATTTTCAGAACTAAGGCGCTTGTACCCTAGTTTAATATTATATATACACACTGTGTGCATATATATATATATATATATATATATATTAATATTTTTTTTTTTAATTGGGGTTGTTTAATCTCCTTCGCAACATCTAAGGTCATATGACGGAGGGGACCTACAGCTTTACGTGAGATCCGAACCACGGGTCGCTACATAATCTGGGCGCGGAGGACGGTCTCCCATCCAACTACTACCCAGACCCAATGTTGCTTAACTTCGCTAATATATATATATATATATATATATATATTATATATATATAACACACACACACACCACACAGTGTATATGTGTGTGTGTGTGTGTGTATATATATGCAAAGAAATCCAAGGGCGTTAGGTCAGGAGATCGAGTCGCACAGGGCCTGTTGCCTCCACGTCCGATCCACCGATTTGGAAATCGTTCATTTAGGTACACCCGAACAATGTTTGCGTAATGACAAGGTGCCTCATCTTGTTAAAAGACGACGGTGTTTAAAATGCCATCTGAATGAAGCTGGGACATTTACGTTCTCGTATCGTAACAGCAGTTACAAAAATCAATGCTGCTGACAGGTTCGAACTCTGTAGAGATACTGAGTGTGCTCATGTAGAATCATATGCTTAACTATTCATTAAATGTATGCCTTCTATTATATTGTTATTGAATTTTATCCTTTGTGCTACGTTTTCACTGAAATAGATAGGGACTTTATAAACACCCTGTATATCAGTGGCGTGCGGTGTGTGTGTGTGCACAGGATAAGCAGTAGCTGCAAATATATATATATATATTATACAAGCATCATAACTTTATATTAGTTTTCGATTACTGTAGTAATATACTGTCTTTTTGTTATTTGTAATTTTTGTACTGACTTTTTGCATGCGCCGTTTACCCTGACTGCACGCCACTGATATATATATATATATATATATATATATATATATATAATCATCGATGCAATCACAGTTTAAGTAGAAGTATGAAGCGTCAAACATCTTTTTACACAGAGCACCATTCCGCCCATACGCCCATTTCAGAGTACGAGCAGCTCGCAGCAACATTGTAAAGTAAATAGGGGGTCAAAGTACTAACGAAACTTTCGTTCGTGGTTCATCACCACTTAAAGCAACGATGCTCCGTGTTAGTCTAGTTCAAAGAACATCCATAATCACCTTCAATTTATCGCAATTTTCGTTAGTTCGTATTGCAGACACCCCCAGTTATTATTATCAGTTCTGGCGCATAATTGTTTGAGAGTAAGATGCACCGCAAGTTTGTGTTTCCTCTCCCAAGGCAGCACAAATTTACCTGCATCAATCAAATTAACAATCGTACCACCTCGGTCTTGCTCTACACAAACTGAACCAAAACTACAAGTATTTGCAATGGCAAACGTATACGAGTTTGTATTTTTACTCCTACTTATTCTGTATACTTTAGCGTCATCATTAGAGTTCACTCGTTTCCTCATTCAATGAATCTCGAGAGTGAAAGATCCTTGATTTCTGATTTACGTTGTTTTTATTTAATTTAAACTTAATTCGATAATGACTGTTTGATTTTCTTTTTCTCTCGACTGTTGTAATTTTCCTATTTGTCTCGTATCCGAAACTCTTCGCTTTATTATTTAATAACCGACTACATTTTGCGTCCTTCCGCGCCTGTATTTCCCTTCACGCTCACATTTCCGTATCTCATTATACGAGTGTAAAATATATATATATATATGTGTGTTTTATGTGATCGAAACTGCATTTCAATGTACGTCCTATGAATGTAGTTCTATATAATTGTTCGCCTTTGTATTTTTAATTGCTCCCTGATTTCGCGTTTCTCAATTGTTTTCTGTCTGAAACTACCTTCTTTTATAGTATGACGATTAAAGACTCGTGTGTGCACACACACACACACACACACACACACTATATATATATATATATATATATATATATATATATATATATATATATATATATAACACGGAATGAAGACATAAAACAAAGAAAAGAGATAAGTATAATTTGCGATGTAGTAAAACTACCCAACGAGGAAAATGATAAAAAGATAAAAACTAAAAACGTAGGAAATAAACAACCGAATAAAAATAATGATTATACCAAAATTAAAAACATAAAAAATAATCGGATGACAAGAAATAGAAGCGTAGAAAATACAGTCTGTAAATACTACGCAAAAGGGCACTGCAGATATCGGGATGGGCAATGCATCTACGAACATCCCACGTGATGTAACTCACATTACACAAGAGGATATTGCAAATTTGAAAAAAAGTGCAAGTTCCACCATCTTACTGTCTGCAACACCTATGCAAGATATGGGAGGTGCAAATACGGACAAAAATGTCGTTACCAACACCCTCAAAGGAACGCAACAGGTGAACAGGAAAAACGAGCTTCAAAGAGGGCTACCAATTTTTTGGACATAGCCAACACAATTCAGCTGCTAAATACCATCCAGCAAATACAAAGTCAACTGACAAATATAGGAATCCGAGAGCCGGACAGAAGGCACGCACAAAGACACTTCATGCGTTATCGGAATAACAGGTACCGACAAAGATAAAAAGAGGCAAATTCTCGGAGGATCACAAGGCAACGAAACCGGCACCACCATTGGAAAACGAATCGGAACCACATGTATATAAAAACGATAGAAACAAATAAAAATAATCCCAGCCAACATTCAGGGCCTTAAATCAAACCATTCTCCGGACAAAGTTTTATACCCGAAAGGACTCATGCAAGAAACCGGAACAGACTTTGCATGCCTCACGGAAACCCATCTAAAGGATTGCCAGGCGAACTGTGAAAACTGGTGAGTTCTGTGCTGACAAAAAAGAAATACAAATTGACATCTATAACATACTCTGAGCCGACAGAACAGTGAGATGTAAAGGAGGCTGTGCTATTTACACACACGAAAGACATATGGCAGAAATGACTATAAGTACTTCAAACAGCTCCGTTGAATGTGTAACAGCAAAAGTTGAAAAATTAAATATGGTACTAATTGTAATGTACCCCCGAACACGCCAACTTCAAAATTATATTCTCCAACCCCAAATATTTTTCTCTCTTGTGATTTTAATTTTCCATTCATGAAATATAAAAGGCTAGGAAAAAATATATGTATACACCAGGACAAGGGGAGCACACGGGAAAACCAGGAGCAGGTAAATATGCTACTAACTCTAGCTGATGAATTTATGTTAACACAAGAAATAAGAG
This sequence comes from Bathynomus jamesi, assembly GCA_023014485.1. Taxonomy (NCBI): domain Eukaryota; kingdom Metazoa; phylum Arthropoda; class Malacostraca; order Isopoda; family Cirolanidae; genus Bathynomus; species Bathynomus jamesi. Next base: position 37,493 of record JAJOZX010002046.1, on the reverse strand, counting down.
AAAACACAGGAAAAAACAACTACCTAGATTTGGTATTCACAAACAATAGCAACCTAATTGATAACGTAGAAATATCCCCAACTATAATATCGGATCACAACATTATTTAAATAACAATCAATATAAAAGCAACAGGAAAGGAAAGAACACGAACAATAGAAAGAAGCAAATTCGAAATTTTTAATTTTCACTCCAAAGCTATAAATTGGGAAGGTGTTGCATCCAGCATGGAAGTAATAGATTGGAAAACCATCTTCAAGGCCAAGACAACGGAGGAGATGCTAATGACCTCAGAAGAAGACGCTGGAAATTGTGGAAAGACATGTCCCAAAAATGCAACAAAGAGGAAAGAGAAGCAGGTTCGAGAGACAAAAGAGATCATTCTTCCGAAAGAGAAAAAGAGTGACTGCAAAATTAAGTAACTGCAAAGACAACAACATCAGAAAAATATTAAATGATAAACTGCAGAGTATAGATTGCGTCATACAGGAACTAATTGAGAAGCATACAGAAAAAGAAGACGACGCTATAGAAGCGATAAAGGTTAATTCAAAGTACTTCTATAATTTTGAAAAAAAAGGAAGTCGAAAAATCACACGACTATCGGACCTTTGAAAAATGAAGACAATGCTTTATCTGATAATCTAACAAAAGTATTTGAAATATTAAGAGCTCAGTACGAATCATCTTTCAGTATCCTTAAAACTGACAAACTGATATGCGATAGAAACGCGTTCTTTAACGAACTACAAGGAGAAAGTATAACGGACTTCGACTTCACGACAGATGATATTACACAAGCTATAGGGAAAGTAAAAGCACACTCGGCGGCAGGACAGGATAAATGGAATGCCACACTGATCAAAAACTGCAAGAATGCAATCGCTGAGCCCCGAAATTGGATACGGAGACGATCACTAGACATGGGAGAAATACCGGGCATCCTGAAGAGCGCAAGCATAGCCCAATATATAAAGGAGGAGATCGATCCGAGGCCAAAAACTATAGGCCAGTGTCGCTTACATCTCATCTCACTAAAATATTTGAAAGAATAGTTAGAGAGAAAATTTATGACTTTTTGGAAACAGAAAAAATTAAATGATAACCAACATGGATTCCGGTCAGGCAGATCATGCCTATCACAACTAATGGAACACTACAACAATATTATTAATGCACTTGAAAGGATGAAAACTATGATGTAATATATACAAACTTTGCCAAAGCGTTCGACAAGTGTGACCATGGAATCATAATACATAAACTGAAGTATATGGGAATACCAGGTAAAGTAGGGAAATGGATATATAATTTCCTTAGTGAGCGGGGGCAAGTCCTTACAGTTCAAGGCATATCTTCATCAGAATCAGAGGTCCTCAGCTCAGCACCACAAGGAACAGGATTAGCTCCACTACTCTTCATAATCATGCTAACTGACATAGATGATGACGTTACCAGAGACAGCACAGTAACATCCTTTGCCGATGACACAAAGATCAATAGAAAAATAAGAAACCCAGAGGATATAGGATCCCTACAAACAGACATGAACAGAATCTATAAGTGGACGGAAGACAACAATATGAAGTTTAACACGAGAAATTTCAATTGTTGCGGTACGGAAAAAGGGAGGACCTAAAATCCATGGAATACTATACCCCAAATGGACAGGAAATTCAGAGAAATTCTAAAGCAAAAGATTTAGCAGTTGTAATGACTGATGATGCGAAATTTGAAACACAAAATAGGATAGCAGTAAACAGAGCAAAGAAAATAACTGGGCAGATACTGAGAACCTTTAAACGAAAGGAAAGGAATATAATGATTTCTCTATTGAAAACACTGATCATATCCAAGTTGGAATACTGCTCGGTCCTAACATGGCCATATAAAAAAGAAGACATTAGACAGCTAGAAGGGATTCAGAGAAGCTTCACAGCCAAGATCAGTGGGTGCAAAGAACTAAATTACTGGGAAAGGTTACACGAATTAAACCTATATTCACTGGAAAGGAGACACACACACACACACACACCATTATTTACACTTGGAAAATAATGGAGAAGCTAGTCCCTAATCTTACTCTGAACCCTTTAAACTCCCAAACAACAGTGAAAAGTAGAAAAGGAAGACTGTGTCGTGTTCCCAAACTAAAGGCTAGACAGGGAACATGCTTCACCTTGAAAGAAAATAGTTTTGCTGTGAGAGGACCAAGACTGTTTAATCAGCTGCCCAAAGAACTAAGGAACACGAGTGGCGTTGCGGTGAACATCTTCAAAAGAAGATTAGACGCCTGTCTCAAAACAATCCCCGATAAGCCGGGCGTACCTGGCTATGTGAGGTGGAGAGTACAAGAAACCAACTCTCTACTTCACCAGGCCAACTCGAGAGGAGGGGCAACAAGCTTGACTTTCGTGAAATGAGAAATCATCGCACGGAACACTTGAAAGGTTGAAAGGTATATAAGGAGGACAAAGGGTGCCTGGAGAAGCATGTACATATTAGCCAATGTTTCGGGAGAATCTACCATTTTCAGGGCTAAAATTTTAAAACATTAGAAAACTATTTTTTTTTAAAAAGTTAGTTAAATTCACTTCCTAAAAACATTGGTTAAAAATTTACAGTTTTGTCTAGGGTCTAAAACGTTTAAAAATGGAAGATTGTTCGTTTTCTCTCCATCGATTGTAAAAACAATATTATTTAGGTGGAAAGATTTAATAAATAAAGTTTAGGAAAAGTTGTGAATGTTTTTTATCTTATAAAGGACGAATGTGTCGTCTACGTATCGTTTATATATAAAAAAAGAGGTCTAAAATCTTCAAGGGAAACTACTAAGGATGTCCTCTTTGAAGTAGTACATAAAAATATTGAGTGAAAACTCTAGGAATACTCTTGGAATAATCACAACTCTTATTTCTTTTATCCAGTCTGTCATTCCCCGCGTTCCGTGCGGTGAATCTCTCTTCACTTTTTGTAATTAGTCTCATAATGTTTCAAAATTTTAGCCCTGAAGATGGGAGATTCTCCCGAAACGTTGGCCAATATACAACTCCGGACCAAAAAATAGAATACCGTCTCAAATGCGCTCATGACCTTCATAATACCTTTAAGTTATACACTTTTATAAGGAATATCGAGTATCTGTGACGTCATTATGATAAAACGACACAACCCTGTGCCAGTTTAAAAATAAAACAAATTAAATACAGGGTGTCCCATAAGTCCAGCATCATAGGAGAAATTCATATTTTTCTATTTCTTCAAACCATAATTCATTTTTTTCTTATGCTCGGGATGCCAATTTCCCGTCCACCATTCTGCTCAGTGACGAGGCTGTTTTTTATGGAAATGGTGAGGTAAATCGACAGAACACCCGCTACTGGTCTAAAAACATCCCTCACTGGTATACCTCTTCAAAGGAACAAGGTGCATCTCGGGTGATGGTATGGTGTGGCATTTGGAAGGATCGCATCATAGGCCCCCTCTTTTTCGATGAATATGTCACTGGAGGCACCTACCTATGTATGCTCAAGGAAGAAGCATTTCCCAGTGTCTTGAACGAAGAAGGAAATTTCCCAACATGGTTCCAGCAAGACTGCGCTCCTGCACATTACAGCACCCAAGTAAGGGAATACCCGTACCAACAATTCCTGGTCATTGGATAGGACGTCGAGGGCCTGTGGCATGGCCAGCTAGAAGCCCGGATCTCACGCCACGAGAATTTTATCTCTTGGGGCCACTTGAAAGCGCTGGTATACGCAGAGAAAATTAGGAGTGTTGAACATTTGCGGCAGCGCATTATTGGGGCATGTAACACCATTACTCCTGGCATCATTCACCGTGTGCTTGCTGACTGGGTATCACGTCTGAATTTGTGTATTGAAAACAATGGTGGACATATTGAGCACGTTCTGTAAATAAAAGCTTTTGTTTTGCCTTTTTTATTATTTTTCCTATGATGCCGGACTTATGGGACACCCCTAACAAAAACGTTATTAAATAGTGAAAAGTTAATGCATAGCGACATACCAAAATATTAGAATATGTTGTCAGGTGTTACCAAAAATATGATAGAATAAATTCATTATGTTTATTGAGTACTGCCAATAGATTAAACCTTTATCAAAGACTTTTTAACTCCTCGTCTTAGTATTTAGTTGATCCACCTTTCGCCCTGATTACGCCCTCTAATCGACGTGGCATTGAGTCGACAAGCCTCTTGCATTCTTCTGTAGTTATAGATTGCCAGGTTGTCATCAAATATCTCTTCAGTTCACCATGTGTTCCTGGTTTACGCTTTTGGACCTATCGGACATATCGGATTTGGACCTATCGGATTAAGATCGGAAGAATTAGCTGGCCATGGTAGTACAGTACTTCAGTTTCATGAGCATCAAACCACGCAGATGTTGCAAGAGCCGCATGAGCTGTTGCCAAGTCATGTTGAAAAATAAATTGTTCGTCTCCAGCATGAAGTATTCCAAGAATTTTTGATAAACGTAACTATTGACAGTTCTTGTTACGAATGCAAGTGACCCCACACCATTTGCATTCATGCAACCCACACTAGCATACTAGTCGCCTTTATGAAACGCTTTTATTAAAACGTGCAATCTCTCATTTGGTTAAATATAATCTCTGTATATTTACATATGTTAATGAGAGAGATTCAGTAATTACTTTAAATATCTCTCTCTCTCTCTCTCTCTCTCTCTCTCTCTCTCTCTCTCTCTCTCTCTCATATGGTGTAGTTAGTTATTAATTCCTGCTTTATTTCGTGTTGAACTTCCACTGTAGTTTAATGTGGCATCAATGGCTTGTATGTACTTAAGGTTCTACTTTAGTGAATGTTGAGTCTAGAGTTGCTGAAAGTGTTGTGCATGGGTACGACTGTTGTTGGTTTGTATTTTGTTGTGCTTGATACGTATAAAAGAGGAAATTTTAATGTAAATGGAATTCTTGATGAAGGATAAAATTTTGTGTGTGTGTGTCTGTATTTGGGTTCTGATCTGTTCTGATGAATTTTTTAGGAGAGAGAGTGTGTGTGTGTGTGTGTGTGTGTGTGTTGTGTGTGTTTTCAAGTCTCTTAATTTCCTTCAAAAAGGGTTCTCTTTATCGATTTTTCTTTCGGTAATAACCAAAATCTCTTCCCGATGCTTGATAATCTCCCCCTTTTGTCCTTTTGACGCGAAAGTCTAAATGAAGATGCTGAGTTTATAGATTTTTTTTTCTGTGAGAACTTATATACATTATCTGGGTGAAAATACAACAGTTTTTCCACCATATGAACAGGTTCCTTTCTCCTTCTTCCGCTTCTTCTTCTTCAGAGAGTTCCTTGAATGGCGATAGTAACACACGAATATAGGAACAATATCTGCATGAGCTTTTGTTTTATATTTGGGTATTACTCATGTAAACCTGCCTTAAATAATTACAGTTCAGCTTCACCTTTAAATACAAGGCTGTTCAAAAAGAAACGCAACCCAAAATAGAAAAGAAAAGGGGTAGGTTACAATGCTATATGCATTCTCCAATGGGTTGCGTTTCCTCTTGAACACCCTGTATTTTAATTTGACTTATTCCTCGCTCATTTCAGTAAATTTTAACTCTATGAATTCTGTCAATTTAAAATTTTTAAGCTTTAACTTCTAATATCTAATTTCTAATTTCTAATTTCCTTGTAAATATCTTTGTTTTTTTAAACTTGTTTTAAATTTCTGGTTGCCTTGAAGATGGCCAAAGGTTTATCTAAACTTTGGTGAAGCTTCATTAAAGAATGTTTTACGCGTTCGTCTCCTTATTTATTCTACATATGCTGTTTCCTAGGAACAAATTACTAGCAAGTATAATATATTAGGGCGGTTCATGTAATAGGGGTGAAAATTTTTTATTGCAGGTAAGTCACTGAGGATGTGGATTTTTTAATTCTACTTGTTTACAAAAACCTTCATGGCAAATTTCTACTTGGTAACAAAACTTTTAGTGGGTGCTCAAGCTCATGTTCAATTACTCCTAGATTGCTGATTTGTCGTGTGACAGGAGAAACGGGAGTTCCAGCACTACCTGTCTCCTGCCTAGCGTCACCCCCGGAGTACTTCCCTGGTCGATTGGTGTCTACAATCTCCTCCTGGTTTGGCTTTGTTTCGTTTGAAACTTTGTCGGAAAACAAAGATGAAAATGGTTGAGACAGCAAATTTATTACAGAGAGGAACACTAAAGAAAGATCAGAGAAAATACAAAGGAAACATTTCAGTAGAGAGGATGGATCTCTCAGACTTTGTCGATTCAGTGTCATTCAAGTTATTTGATACTTTCAAGATCAGCCGAGGGTTCTTAGGACATCTCCTGATGAGTGGAAAAATCACCAAGACGATAGACGATCCCTCCTATCCACGTAAAGATTCAATGTTATCAACGACAGTGCTGAAAGGGGCGTGTCCATGATAAAGAATTTCAACGCAACCATTACCAAAGTCGAGACTCAAAAGCAGTTCCTCTTACACGTAGTGGAAATGCACCGGCACTAATTTCCTGACCAGAATAAGTCGACATTGGCCACCGGTAAATGTTCAGGCGACTAGATTTCATGTATGATATTAAGGTGATATCAATGCATTTGCGCCATCACTGAACGTTATATTGTGCGAATTCATTGGTTATCTAAATGTTATTTATCCACATTCTAATGCTTGAGCACCGAGTAAATACTCTCGGATTCCATTCAAATTCGTCTCAGAGTTTTATGTTCTTAAGTCTAATAAAAAAAAGTACATGCTTGCTTGAATTTTTAATTTTCATTTATTTGAACCGCCCTAATGTATATATATATATATATATATATATATATATATATATAATCAGTTCTAAATGATCAATCATTTATGAATAATGAAGAAATTACTTGATTTTACCGATTCCTATCAAAGAAATAAAGAGATGGTTGAGCGCTATAATTTTCTCTTTTCACTTGATTATAAAGTAATGAGAAAATGATATATGTACACACACACACACACACACACACATATATATATATATATATATATATATATATATATAATATATGTGTGTGTGTGTGTGTGTGTATATATATATATATATTTAAGAGGCGGGGCCACCAGCTTGACCTCCGTGTGAAGAGAGACCAACGCACGAAACAACATAAGGTTCATAAGGTATGTATATATACACTGTATATACATACATATATACATACATATATCTGTCAAATTCATTTGTCACTCAAAACTTGGACGCTAAAAAGTTTAATGCATTTATAAGTACACTTACAATAACTTATATATATATATATATATATATATATATATATATATATATATATATATATATATATATACAGTATATGGATTATAAATCTAAAAAAAAAATTATATTATTTATTGAAGGTAACGTGATTATAGAAGATAAAAAGATAAGATACTGTCAGGGGCGGCCTGACAGCAACCTGGAAACCTCGGGCATAATGAGGTCCTGGGCCCCCTCGAAATCCGATTTTTTCATATTACAGTTCGATTAGACACTTGACCCAATTCAGAACACTCTCACTGTTTTAGGATGACTGCGGGCCGGGGCCGCCGCGCCCCTTAATGGCCCGGCTCTCGGTCCATGCCCGATTGCCCGACCGTTCAGTCCACCCCTGGATACTGTTTATCTTGCAAAAGATTTACCGCATTAATTCCGGGTTCAGGAACTGTCGGAAGTTACATCGCGAAATTTTTTTTTAATATACAGGGGCAACCAAAAATCACCCGACAGTTATTCATTAATAGTTTACTTTCAACTGTCTGATGACTTTTGGCCACCCCTGTATAATGTTCACTTTTAAGAGAATTACTGCTTGGTTATTTCTTATTTATTTTAATATCGTACCGGAAATGACGCAATATCAATTTAAACATGCTCGCTAGCGACATACACAATCCTTTATAAAAGGAAGATTTGAAAATGTTGACTAAATCTTTTGAGATGATATATTGATGAACTTGTAAACTGATTGATGCATCTGTGCTGTCTTCAGGAGGAAACGCAAACCTCGGGTGCATCTTGCTCTTGAAGAATCATGCACCCACACTTATAAAACGAAGAGTATTCTCCTAAAGGATGATTTAATTCGACCGTCTCATCGGATTATGATAAATCAAAGCATTGTTGCTTCCAGTGGTGATGAGCTACGTACGGAAGCCTCGTTAGTACATTGACCGTCTATGAACTTAGCAATGATGCTGCGAGCTGCTCGTATCTTGAATAGGTATATGGGCGGAGCAGTGTTTTGTGTAAAGCAATGAAACCTTTATATATATATATATATATATATATACAGGGTGGGCCGTAAGTTTCCATACATAGGAAAAATAAACATTTTTTTATGGACAACCATTTTTATTTATATAATATGCTCTACATGGTTGCCATTGTTTTGAAAACACATTTCAATACGTGTTCCCCACTGTTGATGAACACGCATTAGCACAGTTGACGTTATGCTTGTAATGGCGTTGGTGATACGTTCCTTTAGATGATTTATGTCTCGTATCTTTTCCTGATACACCATGGCCTTCAAGTGCCCCCAAAGATAGAAATCAAGGGGGGTGAGATCTGGGGATCTGGGAGGCCACTCCACAGGACCACGCCGACCAATCCAAGCATCCGGAAACTGCTGATCCAAATACCGACGCACGTGAAGACCATAATGAGGTGGAGCTCCATCTTGCTGGAAGTAAACTGGGAAGTTACCTTCCTCGTTTAGCAGGGATGGGAAAATCTCTTCTTGCAACATGTTAAGATACCTTTCGGCATTAAGATTTCCACTGACAAAAATTGGTCCAATAATTCTGTCACCCCATATCCCGGCCCACACCATCACTTTACCGGCACCTTGCATCTTCGTCGGACTCAGCCAGTTAGGGTTAGCATTACTCCAATAACGTATGTTTTGCCGATTAACCTCTCCATGTTGTCTGTTAAAGTTCATTGCAACCATGCGACTGCTTCCCGACCCAGCCATCAGTATGATTTCAATTCGTTGCTCTTTCGTCAAACGCATATTCTTAGGGTATCTGAAACATAAAAACAAACGTTTAATTTTTCCTATGTATGGAAACTTACGGCCCACCCTGTACACGTATATATATATATATATATATATATATACAGTATATATATATATATATATATATATATATATATATATATATATATATATATATATATATACAGGGTGTCCCATAAGTCCGGCATCATGGGAAAAATAATAAAAAAAGGCAAAACAAAAGCTTTTATTTACAGAACGTGCTCAATATGTCCACCATTGTTTTCAATACACAAATTCAGACGTGATACCCAGTCAGCAAGCACACGGTGAATGATGTCAGGAGTAATGGTGTTACATGCCCCAATAATGCGCTGCCGCAAATGTTCAACACTCCTAATTTTCTCTGCGTATACCATCGCTTTCAAGTGGCCCCAAGAGATAAAATTCTCCTGGCGTGAGATCCGGGCTTCTAGCTGGCCATGCCACAGGCCCTCGACGTCCTATCCAATGACCAGGGAATTGTTGGTACAGGTATTCCCTTACTTGGGTGCTGTAATGTGCAGGAGCGCCGTCTTGCTGGAACCATGTTGGGAAATTTCCTTCTTCGTTCAAGACACTGGGAAATGCTTCTTCCTTGAGCATACGTAGGTAGGTGCCTCCAGTGACATGTTCATCGAAAAAGAGGGACCTATGATGCGATCCTTCCAAATGCCACACCATACCATCACCCGAGATGTACCTTGTTCCTTTGAAGAGGTATACCAGTGAGGGTTGTTTTGAGACCAGTAGCGGGTGTTCTGTCGATTTACCTCACCATTTTCATAAAAAACAGCCTCGTCAGTGAACAGAATGGTGGACGGGAAATTGGCATCCCGAGCATAAGAAAAATATGAATTATGGTTTGTAGAAATAGAAAAATATGAATTTCTCCTATGATGCCGGACTTATGGGACACCCTGTATATAGACTATATATATATATATATATATATATATGTGTGTGTGTGTGTGTGAGTGATTCATGTTAGCCTATTCCATTTTTCATGTGGGTTCATTCGTCTTGTGAGATCTTTAGAAACCGCGTATTCTGCATCTTTATTCCTATGCCTTTCCCCTCATAAATATTCTTATTTTTTATCATTTCCGTCATTGAAGAATATCAAAACATGCTTTATAATTTATATAAATTACGCGATAGGAGAGAGAGAGAGAGAGAGAGAGAGAGAGAGAGAGAGAGAGAGAGAGAGAGAGAATTCCCAGTTTTCACACGCATGTCTTTGGAAGTGAACATGCATACCTTTAAAATTAATGAGTGATTGAATGAGCGATTGAATGATTGAATGATTCATTGAATGAATGAATGATTGAACGAGGAAAGCGTTCTGCATTTTTGTCCGACCTTTAAAATTACATTTGCGATAACGTCATTTGACGCAAAGTGTGTGTATATACATACATACAGTTTTTCCAACTATCATCAAACGGTTTTAGTTTCATTTTAAAATTTTTAACTAAGTAAATATTGCTAAAAATGTGCTCTCAAGAATAATTGAAAATAGGTAAAACGTTTGTAAATTAATTTGGGACAAGGAAACAGTGCATTAGTTTCGAAACGTCAGTTAATATTTATCGAAATGAGTTACGTATTTAATATTAAATTATCATGAATTATTATTTCAATATTAAATTATAATGTTTATTTCAAAGAAACATCCAGAAAATCTCATTCTTTTCACTTTGAAGTAATAGAATGATGATATTATAATTTGGTGAAATATCAAAATGTAGACAAGTTTTGAAATTATTTATTTTGGATACTAATTTCACTTAATAAACAAAAACTTTATTATGTACATAAGTAAACAAGTAAAAACATTTAATAGTCATTTTATGTTAAATGCTCAAAATATTCGCCATTTACACGCAAACATGCGACGAAACGTCTCAAGACAGATTGTAACACAGTACTAGTGTTCATATTAGTTGAGATTCTGAGTAAGGTACTTCCCGAACAATCGTTTCCTGTAAGTGTTGCACAGTCTGAACAACTCTGTGATAATGTGGCAGTGCGCCATCTTGCTTAAAGTAAACCCCATGGTCCCCATACAAATGTCGTATTGCGGGAACGGCAGCATCACAGCATTTCCAGAAAATTTTAACCAGTTAAAGTACCATTAAAAAAAGAATGGCCCAACAATCCTACGAGAAGAAAACCCGAACCACACCGTAAGGCCTGGTACATTAACATGATTCTCCACATAAATGTTTGGGCTTTGTACTGCCCAAAACACACAGTTGTGACGATTTATATGTGAATTTGAAAGTAGCCTCATCAGACCAAATTACCCTATTCTCAAATTCACAATGTTCATTACTCATAGCAGTGAACCACTCCCAGAACTTTACTCTTCTAATATGATCATCCTCGTTAAGAGCGTGCAAAAGTGTAGGTATGTGCGGTTTTCATTTTAATTCCTTTAAAATACGATGAACGGTAGGTTGATTGATCCCTGATTCACGTGCACAGCGCTTAGTTGACTTTATTTGCGAACACTGTACGTCGTTATTACATTTTCATATTTTATTCACTTCGCGCTCTTCTTTTTTCCCGCACTTGGTTTTTTTTTCACATTTCGGACAGTTCCAAGTTTTTCAAATTAATCACGTATCCGACTAATTGTTGTACGAGTTGGAGCTGCTGTTCCATACTCTCGTATCCAGACACGCTGCACTTCCTTTACATTTTCATACTTCCACTACCACTTCAAAATGTTCTTCCTCTGTTCGAAGGTCAGCCGTGTATCCGCCATGTTAAAGATGGTTTTGGCTTAGGCTATGTAAGATACAAAGATGACTTAGTCTATGCAACTCTCAACGCAAAACGATTGCAATAATGTATCACTTTTTAAGTAATATAGCATGCTAGCCAGTGATGTAGGTCTCGAGATCGGTCTCGAGACCCAATTTGCAGATCTCGATCTCGATCTCGGTCTCCGCTATTTAGATCTCGGTCTCGATCTCGGTCTCGACAGACGCGGTCTCGGTTTTTCTCCCCGAGACCTTTCGAGAACTCTCGAAACTGTAATGAAAAATACATGTTATTGGCATACTCATGATGGTGGCTTGGTTGAACAGACACAATTCAGAATGTTTATGAAAGTTTGTAAAAGTAAGGGACTCTAGGTATTCACTAATCAGTCACCCTGTTTTGAGTTGCCACGTTTGTCTTGCGGGGGTGTGTGGGTCTGGTTTTTTTTAGGTTAGCGCTACCAAAAAATTTGCCCCCCCCCGACCCCGTCAGATTAATTTTATTGAAAATGGAAACACTAAATAGAGAATTATATATATTATATATACAGGGTGTCCGAGAATTATCTGTACAATTTTTGGCTGTTATTAAAAGTCAACCATGAAGTGTAGAAATTCCAGTTTTGTCCCATGTTTACAGAGAATCTCATTAAGTTTTTTTCTAATACCAAGTTTTTGACAAGTTTAGAAATTCCAGTGTGTGCGAACATTATCTGTACAATTTCCTTAATAAAATTCTTGATAACACACGTAAAATTCTTAACAAGATTATTTAGAATCTGTATTTTCAAAAGTTTCTTTTATTAAAGTAACGTTGTTACAAACATTCGATATGTGCACCATTAGTGATTCGCAAAACATCCAATCGATACTCCAAATGTTGCCATGTACGCTGCAGCATATCCACATCAATTCGCTCAATAGCAGCTGTGATTCTTGCTTTAAATCATCAATGTCTGTCACCGCGTACATTTCTAAAAAACTTGTCAAAACGTGGTATCAGAAAAAACTTAATGAGATTTCTCTGTAAATGGGATAACACTGGAATCTCTACACTTCATGGTTGACTTTTAATAACAGCCAAAAATTGTACAGATAATTCTCGGACACCCTGTAATAAGTATATATTATAAGGCCACTTAGTGATGCCAAACGGCGTGTCAACTCTGTGGCGTGATAAAAACGATTATCCCCCATCCAATATGTATTTGAAAAAATAAAATGTTTCACAAAAATAATGCAAGAAATACAGCATAAAGAAAACAGTACCGATAAATTCAATAAAGCATAGAATAACTCGACAACCTTCACATCACTTATATTTACAACGTACCGATTCGTAGAAAAAATTGCCAATTGCCAATTGTAAATGTAAAAAATGACGTCATCAATGATGTCATGGCGGAACTTTTATCACGCCACACCTCCCCTTAAGCTGAATTTATTTTGTTTCCTAATCAGTTTTGGCACGTGAGGTTAGGGACAGTGTAGTTTAGTTTTGTATTCCATTTTATTAACTGTAGTGTATTCAGTTTGACTTATAGATTTGTAAATAATCATACTAAAATATGTCTGATCGGTCAGCCGTTATAATTTTGGCTATAAAAATCACAAAGACAATGTTGGAAAAGGTGATGGCCACAAAAAAAAACACGTGGCATTTTGCAAATTTTGTGGCATTTCCATAAACTGATATTAGTGGAGGCATAATAATGAGGCCCCACAGAAGTCGAACTTCAGCAGATCTTCTGAGCATGCTGATGTTCCTTAAATGTAATGAGCACCTATCATACTTTAAATAATGCACAAGTCAAACTGGGTAGTGGGTACGTTAGTAGTATAGCCGCAAAAGGGGAGAGTGCAGGAATGTTGCAGGTTATCATGTAATGTTGCAAAGGGGGGGTGGGGTTGTTGCAAAGGGGGTTGTTGCAAAGGGGGATGTTGCAAAGGGGGGGGGGGGATGTTGCAAAGGGGGGTTGTTGCAAAGGGGGATGTTGCAAAGGGGGGTGGGGGGAAAACTTGGAGGCGGCGTTATCCCCCAAGAGAAAGAAGGAGGAGGAGAGAAAGGAGGAGAGGTGTTCACCTGGCAGGAGCCAAGTGCACACTGAGACTTCCAACCTGGCTGGCGTTGTTTTATAGGCTCCTAATCAGCCAGTTGGCTGAGTTGCCAGATAGCGCCATGTATTCCATTGTATACACTATTATCCTAATCAGCCAGTTGGCTGAGCCAGAGACGCCTGAAGAAGAGAGAGATGCCTGTAGGAGGGAGAGACGCCTGTAGGAGAGAGAGATGCCTGTAGGAGGGAGAGGCGCCTGAAGGAGAGAGGATAGGTGCACATGCAGGAGTACACATGCAGGAGGTACACATGCAGTAGGTACACATGCTGGAGGTACACATGCAGTAGGTACACATGCTGGATGTACACATGCAGGAGTACACATGCTGGAGGCAAACATGCAGGAGAGAGAGAGAGAGGCGCCTGAAGGAGAGAGAGAGAGAGAGAGAGCTGAAGGAGGGAGAGAGACACCTGAAGGACAGAGTGGAGTTCTCCCCAATTTATTTTCGTTTCCCTAACCTAAGAGGCCACTATGGGGTTTACCAAAGGGCATGAAATAGAAGGAGCAGAGCTCCTTACTCGGCCGGAGCCGAGGGGGGAATGGTTCTTCATCAACTTCGCGATCTTTTATAATCCTCTATTCTGGCTGAGTTGCCAGATAGCGCCATGTGTCCCATTAATCGTGTAGCGATTGCACATCAATTATCATTATTATTATTATTATTTCTACAATGAAACGGGTTCGGGTCGAAGAACGGGCGAGAGATCTTCCCCCCCCCAATATATATATATATATATATATATATATATATATATATATATATATATTATTTATTTTATAACATTTAATTTTAGTTTAGAAGCAAATTTGACTTCATTGAACTTAAAGAAACAAATAACATAGTTTACCTTCGAAAACGTCATAATAGAAAACTTCATTTTACGGTAAACTATGTTATTTCAACTTGAAGATGAATGAAACAAATAACATAGTTATCCATAATTCCAGATAGCGCCATGTGTCCCATTAATCGTGTAACACATATATAACGGCTGTTATTCCAAATGTACTTGTAATATATAATAAGCTAATGAATCATATAAAATACCACAATATATGGTTATACAAGATTCGACCGTATAAAATAACACAAGCACCTCTTTCATTACGCTTTAATAGAATTAGTAAAGTTACCCTATTTCGTTAGACAGAAAACGAATTTTTATAAGGATTACCAACTAATTATCCACCATTCAATAAATAATAGCAAACGTGAATAAAGAGTTCCAATTCATGTGAATGAGATAACTAAAATTTTAGTTATTGTATTATCATAAGACTACATCAATATTTACTATAAATACGAGTATATTTAATATTCTTCATTAACAAAAGCTTTAAATCCAGATCTCTAAAATATTTCCAACTTTCTTCGTCTCTTTAAATTTCGTTTTTCAATTCCCTGCGAAGAAAATTGAAAAACGAAATTTAAAGAACGAAGAAAGTTGGAAATACCCAAAACATAATCCGATAGAGGAAAGGATTTCCGAGAATCTGCCCAATCGGTCGGCCATATTTACCTTTCTACGAGTCAAATCAGCAAAACCTCGCCTCACTCCTTGTTTTCAGCATTCATTCATTTCACGTTTTATTGTGAATTTCATCCCATATATATATATATATATATATATATATATATATATATATATATATATATACCTTTGGATAACCTTTGGTTAGCTTCCGCCCGAATTGTTCATTCTGACGAAGGTCAAGCTTTCCACTCCACCTTAGACCTACAGTTTAAAACCATCAACAGCCCGCGTCTTAACCACTAGGACACGTAGGGCACCCATTTATCTGCCAACCACTTTCTTTTATTATGTGTAATGACCACCTTAGACCTACAGTTTGAACCATCAACAGCCCCAGCGTCTTAACCACTAGGACACGTAGGGTGCCCATTTATCTGCCAACCACTTTCTTTTATTATGTGTAATGACCACCTTAGACCTACAGTTTGAACCATCAACAGCCCAGCGTCTTAACCACTAGGACACGTAGGGCCCATTTATCTGCCAACCACTTTCTTTTATTATGTGTAATGACCACCTTAGACCTACAGTTTGAACCATCAACAGCCCCGCGTCTTAACCACTAGGACACGTAGGGCACCCATTTATCTGCCAACCACTTTCTTTTATTATGTGTAATGACCACCTTAGACCTACAGTTTGAACCATCAACAGCCCAGCGTCTTAACCACTAGGACACGTAGGGTGCCCATTTATCTGCCAACCACTTTCTTTTATTATGTGTAATGACCACCTTAGACCTACAGTTTTGAACCATCAACAGCCCCGCGTCTTAACCACTAGGACACGTAGGGTACCCATTTATCTGCCAACCACTTTCTTTTATTATGTGTAATGACCACCTTAGACCTACAGTTTGAACCATCAACAGCCCCGCGTCTTAACCACTAGGACACGTAGGGTACCCATTTATCTGCCAACCACTTTCTTTTATTATGTGGAATGACCACCTTAGACCTACAGTTTGAACCATCAACAGCCCAGCGTCTTAACCACTAGGACACGTAGGGTGCCCATTATCTGCCAACCACTTTTTTTATTATGTGTAATGACCACCTTAGACCTACAGTTTGAACCATCAACAGCCCCGCGTCTTAACCACTAGGACACGTAGGGTACCCATTTATCTGCCAACCACTTTATTTTATTATGTATAATGACCACCTTAGACCTACAGTTTGAACCATCAACAGCCCCGCGTCTTAACCACTAGGACACGTAGGGTACCCATTTATCTGCCAACCACTTTATTTTATTATGTATAATGACCACCTTAGACCTACAGTTTAACGTTGAAACCGAATGTTATTTTTAAAATATAATTTGATATATTTCTTTTATACCCTCTCGATTACATTAGTGACTAATGATGCGGGAAATTGAGTAAATGGAAATATTATTTTCTCGAAAACTATGGGCGATAGAAAACTTCTGAAACCATATTTGGATTCAATATCAAAAGTTCTATACGAATCACCAAATAATTTTCAAAGGAGAATAAGAGCATTAATTCTATTAGTGAAAATATAAAGATGCAATTACTCGTTCGTACTCGTTATAGCGGAATGGTAACGCTCCACCCAGCTACATCGGCAGCCAATCACGACGGACATCTGGTCTTTTGGGCGGAGCTTGGTGAATGTGCATATAAAAAGGGGATATTTTCAGTTGGGAGTAACAGTAGCTATTTTCCCATCAGTGAATAATCAACCATGGACCTGTACGTCTCCCCAGACTTGTATGAAGAACGTGATACTGCCGCATTAACCACAATTAGTCTTTTCAATGCTGCTGATTGTGGCGAACTATTTTCGACGCAAACCGTAGAAGATATTTGCAGTGACGCTCCTTACAACCCGACGCAAGGGACTACCATAGAAATGTAAGTGCCCATAATTATAATTTTATATATATATATATATACGGAGAGTTGTAGTATTTCAGATACTAGTCAAAAATGTCAATCAATGTTATTTCCCCATCATGCTAAAATCGAAATTGGTAATCGAACCAAAGATATCTTCACATAATGGGGATCTGTCTGTCTGTCTGTATATGTTTTCCTTTAAGGTCCGATGAGGATTTGACACGAGTTATACAATCTTTTGAAGGGAATACGGATGATATACTGATCAGTCAGCAGTGTCACACATCCTCCACCATGGACCTATACGTCTCCCCAGACTTGTATGAAGAACGTGATACTGCAGCATTAACCACAATTAGCCTTTTCAATGCAGCTGATTGTGCGAACTATTTTCGACGCAAACCGTAGAAGATATTTTGCAGTGACGCTCCTTACAATCCGACGCAAGGGACTACCATAGAAATGTAAGTGTCCATAATTAGAATTTTATATATATATATATATATATACGGAGAGCTGTAGTATTTCAGATACTAGTCCAAAAATGTCAATCAATGTTATTTCCCCATTATGCTAAAATCGAAATGTTCACTCCTCGAACCAAAGATATCTTCACATAATGGGGATCTGTCTGTCTGTCTGTATACTCTGTATATGTTTTCCTTTAAGGTCCGATGAGGATTTGACACGAGTTATACACTCTTTTGAAGGGAATACGGATGATATACTAATCAGTCAACAATGTCAAATAATGTAAGTGTTTTTCGATCTTTTGGGATAAGAAGACGCAATATATTTTCATAATTATTAAATGAAAGAATTCAGTACAATAAACGAATATACGAACAAAAACATTATAATATACAACGAGTACGTACAATTGGAAAACGGTTTTTTATCTGTCTACATACCATTTCATCGTTTCGGTGAGTGTGACACGGTCAAATAAATTTAAAAAAATTTATAAATTCTTTATCATTTGACATATGCATGAGAAATGAGACACAGTACATTCCGCAAACATTAGTAAAATATCCCTGCATACGAAATGGGTTCCATACAACTTCGGGAATATGTAACTGAGCGAGAAATTTTACAATAATAGGGTCACTCCAGGGTTGAGTACCGAGTGAATCAAAATAGTACAGGCGCTGTCTATTTTTAAAATAGACAGCGATCCAGTGAATCCCTTCATTACCGATGATGTCTGTGTTCACAATAAGACTACCGCTTCTCGCGTACTTGGCAAACTCAATGTTTCATTCTTCGCAAACACGCCGATAAATTTGGAAACGTGTGACTCGCTCCATTACTTTCTGAAGTGTATTAGCATCCATTTTAAAAGTCAGTGATAACGCTTCTAAATCTATCTACTTCTATTAGGGCTTGCGATTCGAGATATACTAGTACACTAATAGGAGCGTCTATAGGCTTGGCGAATTCCAGCCGCACTGAGATGTTACCGCTCTGCTGTTGTTAAATGGGTATTTACGCTAGCAGATAAGTCAGGTGTAATGTCAAACGGATAAAGGTTAAATTGATCAATGAATTCTTCCTGCGTTACCCCATTACCAAGCTCATCACAATCACCTGCAATATGGATCAGATTACTATAGGCTCTGGCACAAAGAGGTAACACAGCATCTGATGAATAGTCCGTACCCATTGTTCCACCAAAGCAGTGCCATTAACGTATAGAGTTATATTTTTAAGTCCGAAATTCTCGAATTTAAAGGCACTCTTTTTATATTTTCCATTCACCGAAGCGTGGTCCTGATGCCGATTAATATCCTTTTAGGAAGATTTCCCAGGGCAATGTTTTCTATCTGCTTCGATGCCAACCCTGCAGGAACCGTATATAGTTTGATCTGCACTCTGTTAATAGGATATTTCACTGTAGCGTTTAGTAAATTTTTCTCAATTTCTAGTTGTTTTGGTGAACTTAATTTCACTCGCCGTACGCGGAGGTATGTGCCATAATGTGAACCACAACGGACTTTGCGCCCTCTTCTTGATTCGCATCCAGATTTAAGCAGATCTCAGGACTCGTGCGGGTGAGCTTTATTTTCATATCCACCCCGTTCACAAGCAACTTCTCCTGGAAAGTGAAATCTGTGTGCAACCGTCCAAAACACTCGTATATTTTCTTTTTAGAATTTTTAAATTTGTCCTTTATACTATTTTCATCTTTAGTTTGATAATATCCCTCCGCACTTAAAAAGGTAGCCTTCGCTTCTTTGGAAAAGTTGAGGACATTTTCCAAATAGGCTCGTAGATGATAGTACCCCGTGCCTGCCGATATGCTGGTCTGATTTAAATATACGTCACACTGGTTGAATATGGCGTGCAGAAAGTTTGTTTCAGGGTATACAGCATATTTGTCATCGCAGGCCGTTCCATCAGAATGGGCTATACGTAGCTTAGCGTACATGTGCACACAGCTTGGATCAAAAAAGTAAGGACCTGAGCTGGGTATCACGAATTCTATAGGTGCACTCGGGGAACTAATTGTGTTTAAAGGGTTAATTGTAATAAAATCACTGTGCTCAATAGAAACTTGGGTTGGCGGGAGCTCAAAAAGGACAGCTCCGACTTACAGCATTGTGAACTACATGGGTGGATGAAGCGTGCCATGGCGAAATAGTGACTCCTCTCTCTCGACAAGTGGTAAACAAACTATGATTCATGAGATCAATATCCTTAGCTTATATCAGTCAAAAAAAGTGGTCAACCATAGGTTTCATTCGCTTACAGCATTTCTTTTTTGATAGCCTTTTACGTTTAATACCACGTGACCCCTTCTTCTTCTTCCGGGAGCCCTCCTCTTCCCGCCACCACGCATTTTTCTCTTTGCATCTTTGATGATTTCGTTCCGTGTACGCTTTAAATGTTTTTTTAGGGCTTCTTTAGGTTAGCCCCGGCCAATATGTCTTCTGCAGTGTAAGGCCTGATTGTAGCGCTTTCCTTCCAAGGTATCTGGCACCCCTCTTCAGCAAAGGAACAGCCGTACGTAGTATGGATGAAAAAATGGATCCAAGTCCACTACCGCGCTGGTATCGCATCCCTCGATAGACGGTGAAAGGCTTTCTATCCATTATAACTCAGTGCGTCGAAAGTGTAGCTTCACTGTTAAGCTCCCGTTACCGATGGGAAGTTTTCGCCCTCAATCGTTCTTATATATATTGTGATATTGGTTATTAAATTAGTTGCGACATTCACATAATGGGGTCTGTCATATGTAATACTCAAACTCCTTCCTCTATGGTTGGGGATGTGAGCAATGCGCAGCAGGCGTGCCTGGGTATCCCCAACAAACTGGTTGCTCCACTATATTACTGTAAATATAGCACATGTCTGGGGACCTTTCAGCCAATTTCTCCATCTTCAATTGATACATTAATCTGGACAAGTTATACTGTGTCTCGTGAAATGTGTCTCTTTGGAAGGCTGCGCTATATCGGCCGTTGGTTAGAATTTTGAACTTTCTATGTTCTTTAAGACATCTGTTAGTCTTTGATTTTAGGATTAGTGTATGTGCAGGGTTGTTTACGATTTCATATACTAAATCATTCGTAAGGTTTGAGTTTCTTAAACTTACGTTTAAGCCTCTCACAACATCCTCGGCCGAACCATATTGACCCGGCCCTAGTCTTACTTCTGTACTGTAATACCGTGCAATCTTAGTCCAAGCGATGCGCATAGTTTCATCCATAGCTACCCAGCTTTTTTCACACTCGTCAATGTCTCTAAGAATCGTAAAAACGGTTTCTTCATGTTCAATATTTAAAAAGACGGTGTCCAGCTGAATTTCGCATATCCCACCTCATACGAATCACGACCCAATTCAATGTGCCCATGGAGTTCTGTTACAAAGTTGGCTAGCGTGTTGTTAGGGTGTACAGACATGGACGAGGAGGACGGGAGTGTGACGTAGAAATGGTTAGGAGCCATGTTGCATACTATTTAAGCTTCATTATTGCATCAGCTTTTATAAGGTGTTGAAGCTTCTGGGTACCCTAGCCATTTTCACCAGGTACATTTTTCTCCTTCCTGAACCTTTGCTTCCTAAAATTTTCTCAATTTAAACACATTTTTTCTAAATTAAACGCGACTTTCTGCAATTCCTCGCGGTAAAAGCCTCCTGAGATTTCCTCCCCATTCAAATCTTCAATGTAATACATCATTATCACACCTTTAGGTCTCACAGCCCTAACTTTAAAAATCTCGCGTGTGTCCATCCTTGCTCAAAAACCCTTTGCGAATTATTCCCAGAACGCGACAGCCTTACATAATCATTGATTTTGAAGCGCACAGAGTGTGGTGGTGGTGGTGGTGGTGATCCATCTCTTCTCGGGAGCGTACCTCTTTCTAAAACTTCGTTAGGTGTTGCCCCAATCGTGCGATGGTGTGAGCGGTTGTAGGATGATGCCAATGGTTCCAGAATGTCTAGAAATCTGTATGTGTTTTTATGTGTAAAATAACGGTGCGCATGCGTTCCTTTATGGTGCGCTGAACTCTTTCAGCTAAAGAAGCCTTATGTATAGAATTGCTCGTGTAATAGCTGATATAAACTCTGTCAACATATTCTGAAAAGCACGGCCTATAAACTCCTTCCCCATATCCGTACAAAAATAGCCAGGAACCCTGTTTTCTTTTAACATTAGCGTTTTGGTGGCTTTAGCAACTGTTTCAGGTGATTTATTTTTCAGAGGAACTAGCCACAGATATCTAGAGAATACGTCTATTATGAATAGAATGTAGCGGTAACCATCGTTATACACAGAGTATCTTTGCATGTCTGTTAAATCTGCTTGCCAAATAGAATCAATCGAGGAAGCCGTTGTCTTGGCTGTTTTAAACCTTTTTCTCACAGGCTTATGAAGCGTATAAGCGTCCTGCTCCCTCAAAAATCTTTCAACATCTTTTTTCCTACTCCGTAAACGTGCAGCCTATCTACGCCGCCGTAAGAGGATGGGGCAGAAATGTCATAATAACGTTTAGTTAATACGTTAGCCATTTGCGTATTTTAGAGGCAGGTGGGTAGGGTTGGTTTAACCTCTTCTTTCTCCTCTTGAAAGGTGTACCGCAGGGGGTGACGGCGTCTTCAATTGTGCCACAGACGTTGCGTGTTCCAAGTCTTTTAACCTGTTCAGATTTCCTATCAACGTTTTAGGACATTTATTTGTTGTAGTCTTGCTTTAATATGCTTCCATCCTGATGGTGATGGCCTATCCCACTTCTCACCAGATCATGGACAATGTCTACGATATTCGATCCCTGTACCTTTGATCCTCTCCACATGATCTCCCCTGTATCGGTCCATTGTATGGCGGGATCCTCATTCAATAGATTATAAAGACTTAAGCCTTTACTCCTCAATGTAAGTGGGAGGGTACTTTTTAATACATGTTCGATATGTTGTGTGGCTAATCTTTTTGGTTGATCAGCTGTATCGTCGGGTACAGGTCCTATGTCGCCATCGGTGCTGTGCCTAATAACCACAGGAATCTCCGTAGGGCTCTTATAATTTTCGTACTCGTGAAGAAATTTCTGCAGAGCTTCTTGGTATAAGATTCTTTTCTCATCAGGTGTTTTTTTCACTGTTTAATAGGGCTAACAATTCGCTTTCCATTCTTTTAAGTCTGCTTTTACGGGGATCTAGATCCGTGTCTCTTTGCATTGAAGCGTACACCTCGTGGGGAATCACTACCACTTTCTTCATTATATTAATCTAGTCAGTAAAGGTCCAAAACTGAAAATAAGATGGGGAGAAATGACCTCTCCTGTTTGCACAATAACTCGTTTTTTCTTCGCTACAGTTTGACTTTTACGAGCGAGTGTACGTATTATGTTCTTGTAGCGGCGTAGGCGAGCCTTCTGATGGGCTTTCATTGATACATTGCAATTTATAACGTTAAGACAGATTTCACAGATGCATTTTAAAAAGTCGGCGTCAATATTTTTAATAAACATCTGCTGCATTGCCCGGGGCAGTCGATGATAGATTTTTATTAATTCATGGTATTTCTTTAGTCTCTTTGTCATTCTGGAATATACACCGTTTCAGGCTCGTTTGGAAATATATTCGTTCGCAGAAGCACTCTAAACGTGTTTCGCGGATGAAGGTCGCAAAGCAAATATCCGTAACGCGTGCTTGTAGCTTCTTTATAAACTTCCAAAAACTCCTTACGCTGATTCGGGAACATTTGATTGGCTAATACCCCAATTTGTGACACATCTCTACGTTGCGCGAATAAGACTAGATATTGCGTATTTAACGACACATCGCGCATGTATCTATTTTTGAAAAATAGATTCTGATTGATGAAGAACACGCTTATGTTAAGATGGTGGGAGTATACTGTAAATGTCTCGGCAAACGTTTTATCCATCTCCAACATGAGATCGTCAATTACAATGATTGTATGTTCAGTTCCCTTTAGCGAATTAACGTCATATACACCTTTGTGGAACAAAATATCATCTGGTACTCGTTGAACGCTGATTGATACGTCGAATAGCACCATATAACTTTATGCACAAATTTCGAGAACATCTCGCCCTTTTCTTTAATGATTTTAAGCATAAACACAGTTTTACCACATCCTGTAGGTCCAGATATAATACATGTGGATGGGCTCGTGAATCTGAATTTTTCTACAGAGTCCATTTCTAACACGTCACACTCCTAAGTGGGTCCATTTACAAAATATTACAAATTTTGAGTGCTGATCCTTATATTTCTTCTCCCACAGAACCGACGATGAGGTAGAGCACCCTATCATTACGGATGACCTCAACGACAGTGTGATCTCCTCCCCTGAACCAGCGATACAGGTTGCACGTCCAAAGCGGAGGTATGAGAACCCCACATCAGGTATAAAGCGGCCGAAATACGTACCTGTTGCAGCAGATCCCCAACCCTCAACCGCAACAACCTCCCCAGCAGCAGCAGCACCTCCCCCTTATTCCGCCCCCCGTGTCTGTTAAGTCTACAATAATAGATCCCCAACCCTCCTACGCAACAGGGCCCCCATCAGCAGCAGCACCTAATATATCCACTAATTCATCCGCCCCCCGTTCTGTTGAGGATGTTATTACGTTCGAGTTAGTGCGATCCGCTGCCCCCACCCCCGCCTTGACTAGAAATCGGTATAGAGTTAGGGTCGACCCTAGAGCCCTGTATAGCAATGGAATTGAGCGCGGGATACGCAGGGTAGTACAGCATATTATAGAGTTTGCTCTTCAGAATCGCGACGAGCGTGAGGTCAGGACGAGTCTGTCCTTTGGGTTCGGGTCAGATGACGGTGATGTAGACGATTATTGGGTGATAGTACCGTTCAGGCGTTTGGCTGCTGAAGATGTAGAATATATATTAGGGCGTATAATGCAAGCCGTCCAAAGTAGTATAGCCTTCAATATGGACAACTTCACGGTAAATATTGACCATGTATACCGGTTGCGGGTCATAGTGCCATACCGTACACTCTTAACTTCAATTCTCCAACTATTTACCGAAGGCATATAAACGTCGATCGTGGTTGCGGCTTTATAGCAGTACTCTTAGCACGTATGTTTACTGTACAAAATACACGGACTCAAAAAATTTGGCTGCCTACGATCGTTGAGCGTGCCCGTAAACTAGCTGTAGACTGTGAACTTGAATTTGACTGTAATATGGGTCTGAAGAGCTGAGAAAGGTAGAACAGGAAATGAATGTGCGCATAGTTGTTGTATTTGGTTTGGATGATCGCCGCCGGACTGTGTATGTTTTTAAAAGCTGTGTGAGAGATCGTACAAGACCCCTACTTATTTTAGGATTGTCAGGGACAACGTATCTCCCATCCGTAATATAAGGGGCTTTACGCGAGTTATGACAAAAGTCGAAAAATATGGGAGACATCATGATTTGTGTAAGGGGTGCCTCGAGTTTGCGGCTGATATAGTGAGACATTGTAAAGAATGTCACATGGTATGTGAGCAGTGTAAAAGCACCAAATGTGAAAGCCGTGTAGTTGAGAAGAGAGACTGTGATGTGTGTAGACGCACATTTTTCAATAATAGCTGCTTTGATCTCCATAAATCAATTGGTACGTGCAGGAAAATGAGAATCTGTGAATGTGGTATGTTTCACACAATGGATAATTGCGGAAAATTTAAGCACAAGTGCGACGTAATTCACTGTCCTACATGCCAGGAGGAATATAAGGCGGATGGAGTAAAGCATGTGTGTTATATGAAAGATGCTAAGCCTAAAATAACCCTTGTATAACTGTGTACTACGATATAGAAACATATAGAACGCTGAAACCAAAGAGGTAATTCCACATTTACTTGTGAGCCAGACCATCTGTGATGAGTGTATGGGTATCGAATGTGACGAGTGCCCCAAATGCGGTAAACGGACAAACGTTTTTAAAACGAATGTCAGCGATAGTCCTGTGAAACTATTTGTGTCCTATATTGTCAAGTTAGCCGACAAGTTCAAAAAAATGACTGTGTATATTCTCGCCCATAACGGGGCAAAGTTTGACACGCAGTTCCTTTATAAGGAGTTGCTTGAACACGAATCCTCTGAGATATTTACAGGTGATCCATTGAAAGAGGCAACAAATTAATACAGATGCAGATAAGAGGCAATGTACAATTTAAAGATACTTTATTATTCACACCTTGTAAATTAGCAAAGCTACCCAAGGTGATGGGAGTAGCAGCTGAAGTTTCCAAAGGATACTTCCCATACACTTTCCTCACCAGCGAGACTTTAAACTACGTAGGCCCACCACCCCCCAAACATTATTTTGACTGTATGGATGAAGACTTTGATCGATACTACGACAGTTTTAATGAAAGTAACCCTTATAATATAGCTGATGAATGTGAGCGTTATTGCGTGAATGATGTGCGCGTGCTTAGAGTATGTTTCCAGGCCTTTAGAAGTATGTACATAGCCCGTTTCAAATGCGATCCAGTGCAAGTCGCAACCACCATCGCATCATTATGTTTTACGGTGTTCAAGAATAACTTCATGCCTAAAGACACCTTAGCCATTATTCACCGAAACAACCCCCGCAGTTACGGACACAAGGCTATTTACTGGCTCATACACCTGCAGCAACAAACAGGTGTATACATAAAGCACGCCCGCAACACGGGTGAAGTACCCATTAAGATTAATGGACGTGTTTTTTGGGTTGATGGGTTAAGTGAAAACCGTGTCACTGGTGTGAAGACTGTGTATTCCTTTAATGGATGCTGGTGGCATGGATGCCCCCCGCCCTGAGTGCGGTATCGTCGGAGATATCCACGGTAGATCTCCTGCCGACTGTCTTGCAGGGACCCGCACCCGCGATCAACTTATAGGGTCACAGTTCACTCACAAAGTCTTGTGGGAGCATGAATATGATGCACGGATGGAGACAGACGATGTATACCGTGAGGAAATAAAAACGATCAAGCGTTCAATGGTGCTGGATCCTCTCAAATGTGGTGATAGCTTGTTTGGAGGACGTACAAATCCTTTCAGACTATACTTCCCACCTACGGAGGGCGTGAAGCTCCATTACTACGATTTCTGTTCTTTATACCCATACGTGATGAAGAGCAATCCGTACCCCGTGGGCGCTCCTGAAAACTGGTGGGACCTAGCATACCCTCCATCAATGAATTTTCAAAAAATTTGAATGATCATTACTTTGGGCTCTCTTTCGTAGACGTACTCCCCCCACGCAATTTATGGATGCCGATCTTACCTGTCGTTATCGACGACAAGCTCATGTTTCCCCTGTGCGTGAAGTGCGCGGAAGAGGATAACGGCGAATGTAACCATATACCCCACCAGCGTAAGATCAGAGGCGTATATACAAGTCCTGAGCTGGCCCTAGCCGTACGCCATGGTTATAGAATACTGAAGATACACGAGGTGTGGAGGTTTCAGAAGCTCCCCAACCTTTTCACACCATATATAAACGCCTTTTTGAAGGATAAGGTTGAAGCATCAGGGTATCCGCGAGGAGTTGATACCGAAGATGAAAAGTCGGCCTATATTCAACGTTACCGCGACCGCGAAGGTATACAACTTGATCGTGTCCAAATTGTAAAGAATCCTGGCAAGCGCTTTAGTGCAAAGTTATGTCTAAACAGTCTATGGGGAAAATTTGCTCAGAATACCGGCAGAGGGAACATTCATTTGGCACAAAGTTATAGCGATGTCTGGGATTATGCCAATGCCCCCGATAAAGAGGTCATGGAGATCGTGAATGTAGGTAATACTTACGTAATAAAGTACAACAACACTGAATTTGCCACAGATACCTCAAGGGTTACAAACATACCTGTGGCGAGCTTCACAACAGCCTACGCCCGTATAAAACTTTGGGGTCTATTGCATTCTCTTGGGCGGAGAGTATTGTATGCCGATACAGATAGCGCGATATTCACAGAGAGGGAGGGTGATTACATGCCCGCTATTGGGGAGTTCCTCGGCGAACTCACTGATGAGATCAAGGATGAGTATGGGGACGTCGCATACGCCGACTCTTTTATATCAACAGGACCTAAGACTTATGGGGTACGGGTCAGGGTAGGGGATGAAATGAAATATATCGTGAAGGCAAAGGGTATTACGCTCAACCATGCGAATCGGGAGGTTGTTAACTTTGAGTCGTTGAAGGATCTAGTATGTTTGGAACCTCACCAACTAATTGTAGGCACCCACAATTTTCGGGCGCAGAAGCTGGGAGGCGTGAAGGAACTTAGGGGTACGATGGTGTGCCGTAACACCTATAGGAAACGTTACCAGTTACCTGGCACCTATGATACCGTACCCTTTGGATACCAATGATGCTTCTAACTCACACGTCTTGTATATAATCGTATCTATTTGTAAATTATATGTATATATAACTTGAATATCTCGAATCGTATTTGTAAATATATGAATATCTCAATAAATCAAATAGCGTTTCACTTTCTCCTTTGTGTGTGTGTGTGTGTGTGTGTGTGTGTGTGTGTGTGTGTGTGTAGGTGAAAGTTCTAAGCTCCGCCCACTGCGTGAGTCATGCTACTATCTGGGAGTCCCTGCGTGGTCAGTCGACCGCAGTAAGCCCGAGAGATCAGACGTGTATTCAGATCAGACGTATATTGAAATGGCTACCTTTAATATCGCTTGCACAACGTTTATGAAATGGTATTCAGTAAAGTGTGAGGATGTGGTGGATACCGAAAAACTTCCTATTCCCCCCTCCTATGCCTCTTTTAAAACCACATTGGATTGTGCGAAGTTCCAAGATGTACAAATACTCTACGGATGTTCTGGTGAGACTGTTGAAGGCTTTCGTTGCACAGACGATGTGCTGAAGTATACTGCAGGGCTAAACTTTATAAAGTCTCACATACACCGTGAAGTAAAAGAAACAACGCGTGCAGAAGAGAAGCAGCAGGTATGGATAATGAGCCTTGTGGATGGGTGGTGTGACAAGCGGTATTACGTCATGCTACACCATGTCGATTACTCATACCCTACGTCTGAAAATGTGAATCTCGTGATCATGGACAATCTTAGGTGTTTTTATCACTATATTAACGTATATCATGATGAGGTTCATAGTGAGGTTGTGGCTAGTGCCATGCGTGAGTTTTTAACAGATTTTAGAGACGAGCATCGTTTGATGGGTAGAAAGGAAAAATATGAGCATATGTTCCTCTCAAATAGTGCGCCGGAGTGTGGAGATGATTAGCGCCTAGTTCTTATCCAAAGTGCGTAGGCTGGTAGTGACGAAACGGAAAAACAAATATGTGCAAAAATTCGAGTCGTACGAACATGCCCATTCACGTATCATCGAGTCAGCCGCTCGTCGAACCGTTCCTGCCTGTGCCTCACACGGCTCATAGTTATCTCAGAGCTTGAGCCGAGTAGACGTGCGCTCCTCGAATACGATGGAACTTCCTTTGAGCAGCATTCTCAACGCCTCGTACGATGTGTCCGTGACGAAATCGTTGCGCGTGTTCAGGCGTAATACCGGTACCATTAGCTATGTACTGGAAACGGAATGTAGACCGACAAACAAACGGGTTTATTTAAGTATCGAGGAGATGAATAGAATCTTCGTGATAGTTGATAAGTGGTGTGAAGATCGTTATAAAATACCTGCTAACGTAGGTACAAGAAGAGAGCAGATTAGTGATGCGCCCTCATACGCCGTTGTATGTACGTTGTGTATAAATAACGATCGGCCGTGCATTGATATAAGGCTGATGTGGAAGAATGCTTCTGATAATAACGCTCTTATTCCTACGCGAAACCGTTTCATCCTCGACAGAATGTTTGAAATCGTCGGATTCCGTAAACTGAAACCTATATTAGACGCGCGTGTTACGGATATGCTTTATTTTGATACAGTTCTTGAATACGCATACACTGCTCTGCTCGATGGGTATACCGAGTGTAGGACTGGTGAGAATGGTCTAGTGCTGGATGTTTATTTAAAAAGTTTAGACTCTTTGAAATACCATGAACTTTGGTACAAAGCAATTGATCGGTACAAGGCTGAGCTCACCTACACCGTTCACCCTGAAGAACTATTTCTTTATATAACGCGCAGTTGCCGTAACGATTTAGAAGATTATTTCAATTGCCGTTATGTTGAGTGAAGAGTTCACGATTGAAAAGCGCGAGTCGGTAGAAATAAACCCTCGATTGGAAAAGCGTTCTTATAAACTTGTGTTCAATAATGTAGCTAACGATGAACTCTTTGTGCGTGCTTTTGATTGTATTCTAGACATGTTTAAAGATGACTTACCAACCGGTTGTAAAGTGGGAACAAAAATAGTACTGAACGATATGAAAGCCATTCATATCGAATACAGGTTTCCCTATACTTTAAGCAGTGAAATATTATTAAGCCGCATAGACTGCGTAATGCAGAGCAATAATGATGTAATTGTAAACTCGATTAAGACCGATTTTAGTATTTTGAAAAAAAAGTGAATTGTATATATATATTTTGATTATGTACATATTTCTATTGATTTGTGTTTATATATATATATATTATATATATATATATATATATATATATATACATTTTGCTTGATATTTCTCATGTACTGTTATGTACATATTGAAGTGTATATGAAATGTATATTTTATTTATATATCACCATATTTGTGTGTGTGTGTATATTTCTGTTATGTACATATTGATGAAATGTATATTTTATTTTATATATAATTATGTGTATATATTTGTTATACGCATATTCCTCAAATGTATATGAAATGTATATTTTATTTATATATATATATATATATATATATATATATTATATATATATCCATAATTGTGTGTATATATTTCTGTTATACGCATATTCCTCAAATGTATATTTATTTTCTATATATTTATAATAAAAAGAATGATGCAATGTTGTTTATTGTTATGCCTTCTACTACCGGTATTCTGTATACAACAGGTATCTGGCAATATTTAAGCCTTCTAAGCCAACTGGCTGATTAGGAGTCTATAATAATAATGTATGCAATAAAAAAAAAGAGGTATCTGACAACCAGCCAACTGGCTGATTAGGAGTCTATAATAGTGTATACAATGGAATACCTTGCGCTATCTGGCAACTCAGCCAACTGGCTGATTAGGCGTATATAATAATAATAATGTATACAATGGTATCTGGCAACTCAGCCAACTGGCTGATTAGGAGCCTATAAAACAACGCCAACTCGGCTGATTAGGCGTATATAATAATAATGTATGCAATAATAAAAAGAGGTATCTGACAACTCAGCCAACTGGCTGATTAGGCGTATATAATAATGTATGCAATAATAAAAAGAGGTATCTGACAACCAGCCAACTGGCTGATTAGGATAATAATGTATACAATGGAATACATGGCGGTATCTGGCAACTCAGCCAACTGGCTGATTAGGAGTCTATAAAACAACGCCAGACCGGCTGGAAGTCTTAGTGTGCACTTGGCTCCTGCCAGGTGAACACCTCTCCTCCTTTCTCTCCTCCTCCTTCTTTCTCTTGGGGGATAACGCCGCCTCCAAGTTTTCCCCCCACCCCCTTCCCCCCTTTGGAACATCCCCCTTTGCAACATCCCCCTTTGCAACAACCCCCACCCCCCTTTGCAACATTACATAATAACCTGCAACATTCCTGCACTCTCCCCTTTTGCGGCTATACTACTTACGTTCATTAAACCTTCTGTAACAGATATAAAAGAAGTAAATAAATAAAAAGTACGTGTATATATATATATATATATATATTCATTTGTTAATTTATAGGCTACACTTTTTGCATTCAACGCACTACATCTGAGAAAGTAGTTATTAGTTTATTAGGTGGCCGGACAGTTCGCTACCGGGCAGTTCGCTACCGGGCAGTTCGCTACCGGACATTTTGCTACTGGACATTTCGCTACTAGGTCTGTTCGTTACTAGGTCACTTCGCTACCATTAAAGGTTAAAATCATTGTTATATTATTTTATACATAAAGCTGTGTTAACAATATTTACATAGGTAAATAAACTGAGGTACATTTGTTGATGTTTATTAAGACATAAAACGGGACTAGTATGTTTCATGGACTGCTCTCGATTTTCCTACAAAATTGCAAACAAGGACAGTCGATGACCCTGATTTTGTTTCTGCAATCGGTTTTTTGAGAAACCTAACCTGACCTAACCTGACCTAACCTAACCTAGAAAAATGTATACTAGAAAAATGTATTTTTGACTAAAAAAGTGCATAACTTAACATGTTATTACATTATCATTTGTATAATTTAGGTCTCGGGGGTACGGGGGCGGAGCCCCCGTAAAGATCACGCATCACGAATTGATCGGTATAGGGTTCACTTTGTGATGCGTGATCTTTACGGGGGCGGAGCCTCCTTACCCCGAGAGCTAAATTATACAAATGATAATTTAATAACATGTTAAGTTATGCACTTTTTTAGTCAAAAATAAATTTTTCTAGTATACATTTTTCTAGGTTAGGTTAGGTCAGGTTAGGTTAGATTAGGTTAGGTTTCTCAAAAAAACCGATTGCAGAAGCAAAATCAGGGTCATCGACTGCCCTTGTTTGCAACTTTGTAGGAAAATTGAGAGCAGTCCCTGAAACATACTAGGTCCCATAAAACATATTTGTTAATGTTTATTTTATACCACGTGGCGAGACCAACTAACCACCTAACCAACTAACTAACAAACTTTTTTGAATATGGTAGCGAAGCGACCTAGTAACGAACAGACCTGGTAGCGAACTGTCCGGTAGCGAACTGTCCGGTAGCGAACTGTCCTAGCACCGTTTATTAATATACTTAACATAGTCGAATTTCCATTGTAGTGTAAAACAAATTGAAAGGGCATGAGCTTGGTCTCGATCTCGATCTCGGTCTCGAATTTTAAGGGTCTCGATCTCGGAAGGTAGATCTCGATCTCGAACCTTTGATCTCGGTCTCGATCTTGGTCTCACAGGATCAGGTCTCGGTCTCGGTCTCAGTCTCGGACTTGGTGGTCTCGACTACATCACTGATGCTAGCAAATGCACCATCATCATTACATCATAAATCAGTGATGTTGGAGTGACGGGACTCAAGACCGGTCTTGAGACCTTTTTTCTGGTCTCGGTCTCGGTCTCGGCCATGGTGGTCTCGACTACATCACTAAGATGTTCCTCAAGTGCAACGAACACTTATCTTGTTTTAAGTAGGTGGTTAACTGCTGAAAAATGTCACAAACTATGAATTTGTGAATAAATTATGAGTAAATTTTGCAATTGTCACTTGATAACCTCTTTAGAATCTTTATTCGTGAATGTGAAATACAGAGCTTAGGAATTAGGCATTACACAATATTGAATACGTGCAAAAATTGCATATGGCCTCGGTTTCGGTCTGGAGACCTTTTTTCTGGTCTCGGCTTCGGTCTCGGGCTCCGGTGCTTAGGTCTCGGTCTCGGTCTCAGCCATGATGGTCTCGACTACATCACTGCCATAAATGCAATTAGTATTCAAAATTAATAATTTAAAAATGTGTCTAAATTATTCTGAATCACCCTCTCTATGTTTATGGTGCACTTATTTTACATAGACTCCTTTACATCCACATTCACCTCGCGTCTCTTTGTAAGAACGAAAATACAGGCAGAGTATCATTTTTATACCGTTTTCCTCATTTTCACTACCAGTCCAGGAATCTCTGCCCAAAACGTATAGTGAATTTACCTTTAACGGAAGGCTTACATAAATGACAAGTATATGGGTGATTAAAAAAAATTTTAACATTTACATGGGTTTTTCTGTTACAGGGAGTTGAAGATTAAAGAGTCGTGAATAAGCATTTGAAATGGCAATACAGTAAGGCTGAGTTTGGAGGAAAGAAGGAAGGTTGCGGCCTGGATGAAGGTAATAATAATAATGATTGGGGGTTGTTTAAGCTCCTTCGCAACAGCTAAGGTCATATGGCGGAGGAGACCTACAGCTTTACGTGGGATCCGAACCACGGGTCGCTACATAATCTGGACGCAAAGGACGGTCTCCCATCCAACTACTACCCAGACCCAATGTCGCTTAACTTCGCTGATAAAGAGAGGAGGGGCGACAAGCTTGACCTTCGCGAAATGAGGAATCATCGCGCGGAACATTTGAAAGGTTGAAAAGTATATACTTACTTACTTACTTACTTCAGGAGAGATCCAACGACGGTTCAGGATCGACCTACGGTTGACCCCTCTGCAGCATCCCGCCTCATTTGCGGGATTTGGTGAAGGAGGGAATTGCTGTCTGATCTCCTCCTGCCCTCGTAACCAGCCACGCATGGCTGGTTACGCATGGCTGGCACTCCATGTGTCTGGCCCTGGTGCCGAATTGTCTCGCATCTGTGATAGAGCCTTAATTACATCTCCTTCCGAGAACTCTTAAGTCCATTAATAGGTTTGTGTCAGAATTTGTCCTTGGCTGATTTGTATCAATGTCGAAAAATTCGTCTGCGTTTTCTACTTTCATTTCGGACTTAGGGGTGCTAAACACAAAGTTAAATTGTTCCTTAAGCAGTTCGCTCATTTTTTGGGGGTAATTTGTGTGTTTGGCCTCCCCGTCTATCAACAGACCAATACTCTCTTCGCACTGCATTTTCCTCTTCGCAAAAGTGTAGAAGTATTTTGGGTTATTTTTTATGTTTTCTGCTACCTTGTTTTCCTTATCGTTTGTCTTATGTATGAATGTTTGCTTTAGGTCCATTTCTATTTCGCCTAGTTTCCTCTCTAGTTTGAGTCTCCTTGCATCAGTTCTGCATCAGTGCAGATGTTTTACGGTTTGCTTCCATTGTCTAAATAGTGTCCTGATTTTTCTCTCGAGCTTGCTACGTTTTCTCTTTCCTAGTGGCTTCACAGATTTCCTGAGTAAGGGCGTAATGTTCAATCATATCTAATAGCATTATTGCTTGGGGTTCTATCATCTTTTGTAATGTTGTCATGAAACATCTCAACATATATGACTTCGTCATTTTTCTTCCATGTTATGAATGGAAAATTAAAATTTTCGCAAATTAGAATATTTGTTGCTGAATTTTCAAGTAATTTTAACATGTTTTGTATCATATTTCATTAGTGGCAAATTGGAATTCAGTTTTTGTGGTGTTTGGTAGTCTGTAGATGTCCATAATGGTTAGGTTCAGTTCTTTTACTTCTAAAATAATAATTTCGACTGTGCTGTTTGATTTGTTTACCTTCACCTCACATGTGTATGTGTGTATGTGTTTGCATCATTCTTGCATCATATAGACAGTATATATCAGGGGTGGGGGAATCAATATGAACCGAAATCGCTGAAATGGAAAAAGTGACTTTTTTTTTCAAAGAAACTCGAAAAGTTTGGCCAAAACTGAAATAAAAAATGAAAGTGAAATAAAATGAAATAAAATGAAATGAAATGAAAAACTTAAAACCGAAATTGAAATCGATATTGCTTTTTCATTTAAGTTTTATAAAATAAAAAAGAGCATTTGTTAAGTATTTAAAAAAAAAAAAAATCCTTTCTTTTTTAATCGAAATAAGTCAATTCTTAATTCTTTACCAAAAAAAAAAAAAGATTTAAAAAAAAATTAAGAATTAAGATTAAAAAAAGAAAAAAAGAAGGGATTTTGACCTGGTCAAGATAAGAGATAAGAAAAAACATTCAGACAATATATATATAACATTCAGACAATATATATATAACATTCAGACAATAATATATATATAATATATATTGTGTATATATATATAAAACCTTTGCTTCGCCCGAATTGTTCATTCTGACGAAGGTCAAGCTTTTCACGCCGCCTTAGACCGACAGTTTGACGTGGAATTCGAACCACGCCCCTCTAGCAGCCCAGCGTCTTAACCACTAGGCTACCCAGGGTACCCATTTATCTACCAACCACTTTCTTTATTGTGTGTGGAAGGATGAACAGCTGGGATTTGCTGCACGCCACTTGCCGTCACTGGGTCTCGATCCCGGGGCCGATGGATTCGTAGTCAGCGACGTTCACCACTACACCACCGAGGCGCATATATATATATATAATATTTAGGAGAAATCCAATGACAAGGAGGAGTGTAAATGCCATGAAAAGTCTTCTCTAATGCGCAACGTTTCGAGCAATACGCTCATCATCAGGCTAGATAATAACAATATGAAATTAGAATCAATAAATAAATGTGAACAAGACAAAATAATTTCTATAAAACCTATTCATTAAAAGCAAATTTTAAAAAGACTAAAAGAAGAGGGTTAAATTCAAAGTTATAAAAATTTACATATAAAATTACAAGAAATTTAAAGCTATTTTTAAATTACATATAGTAAATTTGAAATTAGTACACTGGAATAATTAACACTAATACAATGGAATAATTAACACTACGAACCTTTCAATGCTGGTTCCGAGGCACAAGTAATTTAAAACAAAACAAAACAGGAAACAAGCTATGGGTTGGGCGGTTGGAGAGTTATAAGTTAGGGGAGGGGGGATTATAAAAAATTGGGGAGGGGGGGATTATTAAAAAATTTAGAGGGACAGCTGAGGAATCCACGTTTAGAGAAGGGGTCAATGTTTTAATATAAAGAGATTCCAAAATTCTAAGTGAGTTAGGACAAGAATTGTACAACCGAGAATTTTAAAATTATCTAAAGTGACATCAGTTTTACATTTTATACTATGTTCCCGAATACTAGAGGCTTCTTTTTTATTTAAAATTTTACCTGTTCGGCAACTTATTCCCATATGCGAATAAAATCTAGCCCTGAGGGAGCGCACGGTGCTGCCAATATAAGTACCAAGGAGACACCTTGGGCAGGTAAATAAATATACAACACCGCTACGCAACGAATCAGGAGTTCGATCCTTCGCTGAGAAAAAGCTACCTAAAGACATTTTGTTAATAAATATAATGCGAAAATCAGTATGATAAAAAAATTTTCTTAACAACTTTGTAAATTTAAGTTTAAATTCTTTATTCATGGGACCCATTTCAGGTACCAGGAAATATTTATATCTTTAGGCACTGAAATACAGGGAAGTTGAGGGCTATAAACATTATTTAAGAAAGATCTTATTAGTTTATCTACATACTGGTTTGGGCATGAATTTCTTTAGTTTTACTGATTTTAACTATAAGATGTCGTGTATTAAAACTCTCTTGTTCAGAGGATATAATTTGACCTCTAGTTTTACCTTACTAAACGATGAATTTAATAATTTAAGATCATATTTTACCAATAATAGTTTTCCTGTTCAATATGTAGATAAACCATTAAGATCTTTCTTAAATAATGTTTATAGCCCTCAACTTCCCTGTATTTCAGTGCCTAAAGATAAAATATTTCCTGGTACCTGAAATGGGTCCCATGAATAAAGAATTTAAACTTAAATTTACAAAGTTGTTAAGAAAAATTTTTTATCATACTGATTTTCGCATTATATTTATTAACAAAATGTCTTTAGGTAGCTTTTTCTCAGCGAAGGATCGAACTCCTGATTCGTTGCGTAGCGGTGTTGTATATTTATTTACCTGCCCAAGGTGTCTCCTTGGTACTTATATTGGC
>JAJOZX010002045.1:117500-201036 GCA_023014485.1 Bathynomus jamesi | reverse complement strand
AGCAAATATCAAATACCTCAAGGCACTTTCGGGAAGTTTCCCTCGGACGCGCGCGCGCGTCAAATAGGTATGAGTGAGATCGAGTGTGCGATAATTCACAGATGTAGTGGAGTAACTAATTTTTTGTAAGGTCACTTTTGGCATCTCGGAACATTATAAAATTTTATCTAAAGAATAACTAGAGATATTTGGATCACCTGAAGATCAGGGCCCCCAGCCTTCGTTAGTTAGCCTTATAAAGCTAACTAACGAAAATATCACGATTTAACCTAACCAATCGTCAAGGGCGTACAGTTGACCTAACGATTGGTTAGGTTAAGTCGCGATATTTTCGTTAGTTAGCTTTCAACTAACGAAGGCTGGGGAGGGGCCCTTATCGTCAAGTGATCCGACATTTTTACTATCGGAAAAAAAAGATGTTGGCCTTGATTAGGTTAGGTTACACTAAGTTAGGTTAGTTAAGGTTTGGTTTGATTAGGGTAGATCAGCGAGTACCTCACTATTAATAACTTAATAGAAAACACGGAGCAAGTGTAGTTTACGTCCCCCTGACGCAAAAGAGGACACAAACTACACTAGGTCAAAGTTGGGGAACGTAAACTATACTAGGGTCTTTAGGAGGCATTTTTAAATGAATCCATCAAATAAAACATTAAAACTACCAAAAATATTACGACTTAACCTAACCAATCGTCAATTATATAAATATATATATACACACACTGACGATTGGTTAGGTTAAGTCGTAATATTTTTGGTAGTTTTAACGGCATATTTGATTAGGCATGCGCGGACGAAGTTGGGAATGCAAACTACACTAGGATAATGTAGGGGAACGTAAACTACACTACCTCCGAAACACTTATCACTCGGTCGATGATACTAAGGTTAGGTTAGATTAAATTAGGTTGGTTAAATAGTTTTTTTAGACATATGAACTTAAAAGTGTCGGTACCTCGCTTATACGCAAATGCATATATATATATATATATAAGTGATGGACCGGATATCCGCATCCGCATATGCGGATCCACATCATTTTTAACATCCGCATCCGCACTTCTGGCTGCGGATGTTACGCGGATATTACCTCTAATAAATTATGCAATTTACAATTAAATTAGCTTATAAAGTAGCTTATAAGGCCCAGTCATGCACATTTCATGTAAGGTATTAATTATTTATTAATGAACAAACAACTATATAAAGCTCAAAATATAAATAGCTGGTAACAGAAAATTGAATGAAACTGTTTCATTGAATTTTCTGTGGCTGAAACTCTTGAGAAAAGTTATTATTTTTATCATAATGAAAACATTAATATTAATTTTAATTCTTATGCATTGCCTGCCATAATAGTAATTTCACGAAATTGAAAAATTATGTCATATATTTATAATCTATATTATATTGATAGATTAACTAAATATCCGCATCCGCGGATATTGAACTTAAAGATCCGCATCCGCAGATGTTGAAAAAACTAACATCCGGTGTGTGTGTGTGGTGTGGTGTGTGTGTGTTTACATACAAAGCTACGTATGTGCCTAGAATTTAAATAAACGATTATACAAACATCTCATTTTTATTTAATCCAGCGGTTATTTGATCTATTTCGGCCATATTGAAGGGGAAACTAAAAAAAAAAAAAGATCATAAAATTAATCAAATACTCAGTTTTTCATCAATTAACAGTAAATTGGGAACAATTTGAAATATTAGTAAATTAATAGTCAAAACACATACAACACAAGTAATAAATATTAACTTATATAATATATAATATATTATACACATTTAACTGCAATGACCGCGCAGTATATTAACGTATAGAAACGACGTAAGTATAGAGGAGTGTTCTGCACACGAGGAAGAGAAGTAACAACCAAATGAAAAATAAGGCACCCGCCCGGGAATCGAACTCAGGATCTTCCAATTGCCGGTCAGACGTGTTAACCACTACACCACGGAGCCACGATAGTCAGAAGTTGTAATTCTCCTACATAGGGCAGAAACCAATGCCTTGAGAGGGCACCCTCGCAAATCGTGAATATGTACATTTAACTGCAATGACCGCGCAGTATATTAACGTATAGAAACGACGTAAGTATAGAGGAGTGTTCTGCACACGAGGAAGAGAAGTAACAAACAAATGAAAAATAAGGCACCCGCCCGGGAATCGAACCCAGGATCTTCCAATTGCCGGTCAGACGTGCTAACCACTACACCACGGAGCCACGATAGTCAGAAGTTGTAATTCTCCTACATAGGGCAGATACCAATGCCTTGAGAGGGCACCCTCGCAAATCGTGAATATGTACATTTAACTGCAATGACCGCGCAGTATATTAACGTATAGAAACGACGTAAGTATAGAGGAGTGTTCTGCACACGAGGAAGAGAAGTAACAAACAAATGAAAAATAAGGCACCCGCCAGGGAATCGAACCCAGGATCTTCCAATTGCCAGTCAGACGTGCTAACCACTACACCACGGAGCCACGATAGTCAGAAGTTGTAATTCTCCTACATAGGGCAGAAACCAATGCCTTGAGAGGGCACCCTCGCAAATCGTGAATATGTACATTTAACTGCAATGACCGCGCAGTATATTAACGTATAGAAACGACGTAAGTATAGAGGAGTGTTCTGCACACGAGGAAGAGAAGTAACAAAAACAAATGAAAAATAAGGCACCCGCCCGGGAATCGAACCCAGGATCTTCCAATTGCCGGTCAGACGTGCTAACCACTACACCACGGAGCCACGATAGTCAGAAGTTGTAATTCTCCTACATAGGGCAGAAACCAATGCCTTGAGAGGGCACCCTCGCAAATCGTGAATATGTACATTAACTGCAATGACGCGCAGTATATTAACGTATAGAAACGACGTAAGTATAGAGGAGTGTTCTGCACACGAGGAAGAGAAGTAACAAACAAATGAAAAATAAGGCACCCGCCCGGGAATCGAACCAGGATCTTCCAATTGCCGGTCAGAGGTGCTAACCACTACACACGGAACCACGATAGTCAGAAGTTGTAATTCTCCTACATAGGGCAGAAACCAATGCCTTGAGAGGGCACCCTCGCAAATCGTGAATTACAACTTCTGACTATCGTGGCTCCGTGGTGTAGTGGTTAGCACGTCTGACCGGCAATTGGAAGATCCTGGGTTCGATTCCCGGGCGGGTGCCTTATTTTTCATTGGTTTATTACTTCTCTTCCTCGTGTGCAGAACACTCCTCTATACTTACGTCGTTTCTATACGCATATATATTA
The DNA here is from genome assembly GCA_023014485.1 of Bathynomus jamesi. Classification (NCBI taxonomy): domain Eukaryota; kingdom Metazoa; phylum Arthropoda; class Malacostraca; order Isopoda; family Cirolanidae; genus Bathynomus; species Bathynomus jamesi. The sequence goes on along the minus strand of JAJOZX010002045.1, from coordinate 197,756 downwards.
TATATACACACACAATTTCTTTAAATTATTCGAAGTTAATTAAAGAAAAGAGAAATTAATTCAGACAAAAAGAGGTAAAAAAGAAAAGTAGGGAGAAAAGCAACTTTGAAAAAGGTACAAAACACAATCGTGTTTATTACGCTTCAGAAGGAAAAAAAACATAAATGTTTCTACAAAGCACATAAGCAAAAATCTCTTAAAACAAATGACTTCTCCTTTAAGTTTAAATTATTTAGGGGGGGGGGGAATGTGGATGGGGGTCGGGGGAGAGTTCGGCACAAAAGCGTTCGTTCCGCTGCGGTGAAAATGCAAAACAAAATTCGTATGAAAATTTTAATTTTTATTCAAATTATTTATTTTTGTTAATATTTACATTATAGGCGTAACATTTATGTTAATTCTGGTTGAAGATTAATTATCGCATAAAATTAAGCTGGAGCGCCTTTTTCATGTTATTTATAATTTTAACAATACAGTATGTTTACTTATGACTATCTATATATATATATATATATATATATATATATATATATATATATATATATATATATATATATATATATATTATATATATATATTATACAGTATATATATCGCCTCGGTGGTGTAGTGGTTAGGGTCACTGACTACGAATCCATCGGCCTCGGGTTCGAGACCCGACGGCAGCCGGTGCGCAGCAAAACCCAGCTGTTCATCCTTCCACACAATAAAGAAAGTGATTGGTAAATAAATGGGTACCCTAGGTGGCCTCGTGATTAAGACGCTGGGCTGCTGATGGGGCGTGGTTCGGATTCCACGTTAAACTGTAGGTCTAAGGTGGAGTGAAAAGCTTGACCTTCGTCAGAATGAACAATTCGGGCGGAAACTAACCAAAGGTACCAAAGGTATATTTAGGGCGGAGTGAAACACAACTTTTTATTCAAATTTATTTGCTTTACTTGTTTTTTTGGTGAATTAGAACATAAAAATGATGTATTCAGTCATCTAATGTTTGTAACTCAAACCATCTCTCGCATTTTTACATAAAAGCAAAATGCCATCAGCCGGTTGTCCATAAATAAAAATATGCTCATAACATAAAAGCTGTGTTCTATCAAAAAACAAAAAAAATAATTGAAGAAAAACGCTTTATAATGCAAAACTATACTTAAAAAACACCATTGTGCATACATTACATTGAAATAAAATTGTATCTGGTCTCACTTGGTTGGATGCCGTAAATCAATTACATTTGAATGCGATATAAAACCGCTCATCTCAAATATTATTATATTTTCAGGAGAGGCATCAGATCCTTTTTGGTTTCAAGTGAGGGAAGCAGAGAGCGACTTTTTATTCTTGCTAATAAATCCGTCTCTTGATTCCTGTGATATTATTGATGCTGATGCATCTGTAACCAACTTCACGGCTCTTTCGACGTTCTGTGTGTGAATGGGGTATTGCTCAACTTTGAAACATTTTGTTTCGTACTCGTACTTCATCACACAATTTAGAAGTGAGAGGTGGTTCACTGATATCAATCCTATCCCAGAAGATGATGTCGGTCCAATGTGATGGATTTGAAGTTCAATTCTGGTACTCTAAATTCTCTGATTTTCCTTGTATTGGCTTCCTTACACTTTCTTGTCTGTATTATTCGATCGATTGCAACTTTGCGCAGCTTTTGCTCACTATCTGACAGCAGTGAAAGAATATTTTCTGAGTGAGCAAAATAGACATTCCGTGATATATAAGGTTGGACAACTTTTTGTATATCTTGGGGTAACAGGTTGAACCTTTTTATCGCATCAAAGATATGTTTTGGTCCATCAGGCAGATACGGTTTAAATTTTATATTGAACCAGTTAGGACATTAGTTTGTTACTATGAACAGAACAAGGCTATGTAACTCTCTGGAGGGATTCTTTTGGGAGACATAATAACGACATAGTCTGTTAGCTAGAGTTAACCATCTAGAATTGTTAAGGGGACCAGGCTTGAGTTTCTCTTGGCTTCCGTCACATATCCTCTCATATGGCCCCAATTATTCTGAATATGTATTGTTGATCATTACTTAAATCTTCTATGAGCTCATCTGTGAGAACTGGGATGCTATCGGCCACATCCGCTAATTGGGGAGAACTTTACCACAGGCATCTCATGGCAAGTCTTAAGAGCATTACCAATAGATCCACTGAATGATCTTGGCCCAGTTGTTTTCCCATCGTATCACTCAAACAGATGCCTTAAGGGAAGTTCATTTGTATGTAACATACAAATGCTCCATTGCAATGGTCGGTTCAGCTTCTGCTCGATTAACTGGATTATGCCACCTTTAGACCCGGTGTTGACATTCGTACTGTCGCACCCTATCACCTGGAGATTCTGGTCTAGTGTCACTTTATTCAAGTAAGCGAACAACGATTCAGATACATCGCTTGCTTTTCCAGATTTAGGGCTCAAATGGTTAAGGTATTCTCCACCAGGCTAGCTCAATAGTACATAATGTTCTTCAACAATTATATCCTGGTACCATTTACCATCTTTATTTGTCTTTACCAACGTCTTGTCTTTTCTCCCATCAAAATATAAAGCTTTAACATCACCATAACTTTGTGTAGCTTCAACTTGTAATGTTTTTCTCAATTTCTGTCTCTTTCTTCTCACCTTACTTCGATCAATAAAAAAGTCTCTGTCTTTTCGGTAATGATACTCAAATCCACCAAAGTAGCTGAAGCAATGGCCGATGCAGCCTTATCTGAAACACCAAATCTGTCGGCTTCCATGGCGAGATTTGGGTAAAGGGGCTCTCATTTGAATGTTGGAGCATTCATAATCAGACTCAGTTGTTGAACTTTCTTCGGTACTAGAGAGATCAGTATTAGTATCAGGTGAAAGCACATCATCAATGACTACCTTTTCGAATTCTTCATGCATGATTATTTTTCTTCGCTTACTTCCTTGTTGCTCCTTCAACTTTCTTTCATTTCTTTTTGCTAGAGATCTTGAAAGAGTAACATCCACACCTCCAATCACCATATTTCGCATAGTCTTCTGATCCTCAAGGAATTCCAGTTCTTCTTTGGGTATTCTTGATTCTTTTGGACAAACACAAATAATGCTTTTCTTTACATCCGCTTTTTCGGCAGCCAAAATCTTAAGCGAAACGAAGTTGCATTTACAGGCACAAATGTCAGAGTTCTACCAATGATTTTTTGAACAATTCAATAAGCTTCGCATTGTTTTTTGGATCGATTGAGTTGTGTAACCTTGTCGGTAAAGCGTTTCAGCTTGGTAATTATGGATTTTTTACTCATTGAGAGTATTGATGAACGTTTCCTCACTTCGACCAATGCTTCTGCTATCGTTTAAAGAATATCATTATTTGTCAAATTTGCAGATGAGCCTTCCTTCAGTTGAAGAAAATATCTCCCAACCTGCATATTAGAGGGTAAGACATTATGTGGCAATTCACTTGGAATTCTGAACAGAAAATGTTGCTTCACCAACTGTCTAGTTAGTAGGGAGCTTGCCATATTTAGATCGGAGGTTAAATTTCTACAGAAATATCACATGAAAATCTGAAAAAATACAAAACACTGAATTAGTTAAAACAAATTTTATATAAGCTCTAAAACTAAAATGTAAACACATTTTACTCAGTAGTCTTTGTAGCCACCCATACTACAATATGCATCATGCGGCTCCTACCCCCATCCCTTATCAGCCATATGTAAGATGTCATTGACCTCGAGTGAGACTGATGTTTAGATAAGCGTCTCTGTGTTCTTACTGTAAGTAGTTGGTGATTAGTAAGTATCGCTTGTGTTGTGTGAATATATTTACTCGTTATCATAGTTATAAGCTTATAACCAAATAACGCACAATATAACGCGATATCTTCTCTCAAAAACCGATAGATATTATACTAGGGGGTCTTTCAAAATATGACTTTCCGCCATTTTGTTTTCGGCAAAAATGCGGCCGGGGGTGGAGGGTCCTAAAAAGAAAATATTATATTTTTAGAACTTCTAGAGGGTCAGTACACCAAATCATGAGTGAGGCAAGACGTTTTAATATTTTCACTCCCCCCTAATATATACACACCCATATATATATATATATATATTATATATATATATATATATATATATCCTATCTATACCTTTCAAATGTTCCGCTCGATGATTCCTGATTTCACGAAAGTCAAGCTTGTCGCCCCTTTTGCCTCTAATCAACTCTTGTTAATCATGTGCTAATCTTTTTGTTTTTCTGTCCCGCTGTATATATTTTTGTCATCTCGTCTTCTCCCTTCGTTCCGTGACGAGGTGTACTTCTGAATACACAAAAGGCCTTGGAATCATATATATATATATATATATATATATATATATATATATATATATATATATATATATATATATATACACACACAGGGGGTTGACAAAAGTAAATGAACATTCGGTTTTCCCTTACTTTGAATTTATAATAAACGTCAATATATAATAACAAATTGTTGAATATATATATACTGTATACACCTTTGGTTAGCTTCCGCCCGAATTGTTCATTCTGACGAAGGTCAAGCTTTTCACTCCACCTTAGACCTACAGTTTAACGTGGAATCCGAACCACGCCCCATCAGCAGCACAGCGTCTTAACCACTAGGCCACCTAGGGTACCCATTTATCTACCAACCACCTTCTTTATTGTGTGGAAGGATGAACAGCTGGGTTTTGCTGCGCGCCGGCTGCCGTCGGGTCTCGAACCCAGGGCCGATGAATTCGTAGTCAGCGACGCTAACCACACCACCACCGAGGCGCATATATATATATATATATATATATATATATATATATAGAGAGAGAGAGAGAGAGAGAGAGAGAGAGAATCGTATTGCCTTCGCTTTTGCATTACGTAAAACTGACATACACGTTTTGGCATTCCATTTATGAGCTTTGTCATTTGTTCCTGAGGACAATCATCGTGGTATCTATTTACTTTTGACAACCCTCTTTACATAATAGGTTGAGTCATATGCATAGACACCCATAAAATGTGTAAGTCTCATTTAAAATGAGGTTAATTATGGTTAATGACTGTCAATCGTTGCGTATGAAATAGTAATGCTTCAAAAATATATATTTTCAGATTAACCATGTCTAAGTCTGTAAAAATAAGTGATTTTTTTGTCTTTGGCCAAATCGTAGGTGAATGGGAAGGCAGTAACAGTCAATGTGGTATTGCTGCAGCTCTTGAAATTCCACTGTCTATTGGCAATCGAATAATAGTACGATTTAAGAGGCAAGAAAAAAAAAAAAACGATCGTTCAAAAACGTTCATGGCGCGCAAAATCTTTTGAAAGAACGTTGAGCTTCCTGAAGCACAATGTTCAACGCGACCATTGTCAAACAGCTGCTGACCTCGATCGTACTACCCAACTTTCATCCGTTATCTCCATAGGTTACAATGCCAGAGACGCAAGAAGCAAACCATTCCTGACACCAAGTAACATTTCTCGTGGACGTGACTGGGTTTCGAAATGGCACACCTCAACCTCGGAGTTTTTGGGACACTGTCATATTCCCTGATGAATCTAAATTTGCATAGTTTTAAGACAGTGGACGTGTATGGATGTGGAGGCTTTCTTTTGAGGACTTTTCACTTCGCCATCTTCAGGCAACCACTAAGTATGGAGGAATATCGTTATGGTATGGGGAGCTGTTTGGGCAACCGACTGTTCGAAGCTGGTAGTGTATGAAAGAAATAATGTCAACTCAGCAAAATACATTGGCATTCTCAAGGAAGAACTTCTGCCAGTCTATGACAATGGCTATTTGTCTCATGATACCAACGTTTTTATAGAAGTTGGAGCTCCTTGTTATACTGCCCGTGCCACTCACCACCGGCAGGACGATTAAGGCATCCGACGATTACAATGGCCCGGTCAGTCACCTGGTATGAACCCCAATGAATACGTGTGGAAAATCTTAGGCCAGTCATTGAGGAAAAAGTCCAATAAACCCAAGAAGACTTGATTGACATTTTGAAGTCCGAGTGGGATAAAATTCCTCAAGAGAAAATTTCAAATCTCATTAAATCGATGCCAGTCCGTATTTCTGCGTTAAAAGAAGTTCAATGGAAACCAATCAAATATTAAGTCACTTCATTTCAGTTGATTCATATTGTTATTACTAAATATAACGATGTTCTGTAAATAAATGGGTGTCTATATATATATATATATATATATATATATATATATATATATATATATAATATATATATATGTGTGTGTGTGTGTCAGTCCTCTGTATAATTAACTTTTTGTTTAAACTTTTTTGACTTATGTCCCTTTCGTCGAACGAATATTTTATCAACACTCCTATAATCTAACTTAACCTACACGTAAACTAACTTAACGTAGGCTAACCTAACCTAAACTAACCTATCCTAATCTAAATAAGTTGTCGAGCACACTACACGTCGAGAGAAAAAGTCAACAACCTAATGCCGGAGAAAATATTTAAAAAAAAAATAAAGTAACAAAAACTCTACGGAGAATTCCCTTAATATTTAATTATCTTTTAACTTCTTTTTTTTTTCAAATCCGACACTTTTCGTATAGTTCTTTCTTCGACATTTAAGTATTTTATATATTCTGACTGTTAAACAGGTGACTTTAGAATATCATTAAATGTATAGGTCATAAAAATCCATATTGGATATAAGCCCAGGCAGGGTTTGCTTATTTATTTCTCTACATTTTTTTAAGTAACTAATTGTATAATCTTCCCCCCCCCCCCCTTTTAATACATTTAAATTTTGGTGGTTTTTTTTTTTTGGTATTTTACATATTTTCCCAATCATATTCTATTTTTGATGTAACAGATGATATAGGTAGCTATCCTACAACGCCCACCAAATCATCTACATTCCCTTATATCTATTGTCTATTCACTTATTCAAAAATTTTCCCATTTTGTATAACCGCTGAACATCTTGTAATATGATATATGTCATTTCTCTTATCCTTCGCATTATTATTCACACCAACAGGCTAACTTTATATACATATAAACATATAGAAAAAAAGAGAGAGAGAGAGAGAGAGAGAGAGAGAGGAGAGAGATGTAAAGCTGAAAACGTTGGTCCCTTTTTGTTTTTTGTTTTTGTAAAATTTAAAATTTATATATATATATATATATATATATATATATTATCATGTGTGATTTTTAATATAAATTTAATAATTAATAGTATTTTTTTAAATGGAGCCAGTTATTATTGTTTGTTGTTTTTCACATGTAGCTTTTAACGTGAATTTAATACATTTCACACATACAGCAATATTTACTCAGCCAAAAGGACTAGATATAAGAAATCAGAGGGCAGAGAAATTAGTTTTTATCCTGCAGAATTTGAGGTTGGAGACAAAAGATGTAATTAATATTCAGCTAAGACCTCAGCTAAAATGTATTCTACAAAATCCTGATTCAAATAAGCCAAACACATCTGCTTTGAGTGAGATGACTGATGATGACAGTGAGGAAAATTCAAATTTTACAGATGAACCGGGATCACAGTCAGGTATTTCATACGAAACCAATCAAAATTAAAGTATATTTTACACTTTTGATGAAATTTGGTATACACTTTGGTGTATACAAGAAACACTCTTCACGAAAATTTGACCTGGTCTTCGAAGATGGCTGTTTTCAAAATTCCATAACTCGAGTTCTATTCGTTCTAGAATACTGATTGTAGTGTCATTTTGAAGCCAATAAAAAGGGCTATCTTTCTTTTCCTATTTTAGTGCCATTTTGAAGCCAATAAAAAGGGCTATCTTTTTCTATTTTAGTGTCATTTTGAAGCCAATAAAAAGGGCTATATTTCTTTTTCTATGAAATTATATTCCACATCATATCACACCATATATTCGTTTATTTACTAACTCAATTGGTAGTAAGATTGCAGCAGAGGAAACAACCTATAGATTCTTATCTTCCTCCGCATTCTCTTGACATTAAAGTCTTTCTCTGCAGCCTTTACAAAACTCAAATGATTTAAATGTTTCCAATCACATCGACCACCTTTTGCGTCACACACACACACACACACAAACGAACCAGTTACCACCATTTTATTAATTTTTAATATAATGAAAACTTTTAATATAAAAAGGTACGACCATTTTAACACTGAAATTATGATACTGGAAAATTTCATCGTCAGAGAAGAAGAAAAAGAAAAAAAAAAGAAAAGTGTTTTGATACAATAAAATATTGAACCATAATCTAAATCCGTGATCCTCCAATCCCATCGAAATATTTCCGAATCCGAAACCCAATCCAAATCCCCTCTACCCACCTTACCCACGTACCCACACCGAAAGAAAAAAAATGAAAATGAATCTCATCCTCATCCTACAATCTTTGAGTCCATATTCAAAATCCTTCCAGTCCGTTTTATATATATATATATATATATATATATATATATATATATATATATATATACACACACACAACTTTGATTGCGTGATTTGTACCAGCATAATTTCATTCATCCATAAAATACATGATGAGCAATTTGTGAAATTCTCATATAATGCGTTTAACGTTTACCTATTTCACATTCCAGTTACGCGATTCAATTCGAATTAATTCCCTAAACCAATTATATATATATATATATATATATATATATATATATATATAACTTAAAAACACTGTAAATTCCGCTACAAAGAAGAAAACGTTTTTAGTATCAATTAAAAAATTTGAAAAATTCTTTTGGAAAATGAAAATGAAAAAACTTTGATTTAAGGGTAAGAAAAAATAAAAGTTAAAGAGTTAAAAAGAAAAATGTACCAGTCCGGGAGACAACACACACACACACACACACACACACACACACACACACTCAAAGGAACGACTTGCTGCTTAATTTAGTACCGAATAAGTTATTGTATTTACTATAAACTTCTTCCATCCTATAACGAATATCGCATTGCTCATTTGAATGGTGAATTTGCAAAAACAGATAGGGTAAGATTCCTCACAGGCGTCCTTGCGGCGACTACGGGATGTGGCGTCCTTCTTGAACTACGTTTGTTGACCATTTCCCAGCCATCTTCTTCCTCACTCGATTTTCCAGGGGCAGGGTTTGCCTGAATGGGGGAATGGGAGGCCCCTCCAGTACTCTGTTTTGGTGAGAAGGAACATGGCTTGAAAGAGGCCTGTACTCTGTTTGTAACCTGAGGGGCTCGAATGTCTCTTCTTCTTCGGTGGGAAGGGGAGAGAACCGTATGCCTCGGAAGGCATATTAGTACCCGAATGCCTCTCCACTGAAGCAGATGGCAGAGAGGGCAGTGGCACCTCGCCTCTTGGCAATGAACGGTCCCTGTTACTACTATTAATGTTGTCGTTCTTTGTACGGGTGTTGACTCTCATCACCTGTTGATCATTCGTAACATCGGAAGACGGTGTCCCTCCATGAACGGGAAGGAGGTTGCTTGTTATTTCTTTGGGATACATTTCCACCCCATTTGTTGGGGATGAGTTGAGGTTGAGAGTTACATTCCCCTCGCTGCCCGACGCGCTCCTAGCTGGGGTCACGACATGCTAGACCACATTTATGCATGTGGGCTTTGAAAGGAGAGTTTCTTTCGACGCATCTATTTCTGAACCAAACTGTTCAAACGAAATCGCGTTCTTCTCTTTTAACACTACCTGTTGGTGTTTTATTTAAATGAATGATTTTTGAGGCTTATTACTGTATAGTGTTTGAAAAGCATTAATACGCCGACGCTCTTCATAGAAATTACCTGAATTCTATGGGAATAGTTACTTAGAAGATGATATAATTTTCACTTTGCCAGTGAATTTACACTTAATTTATAATGTCTTTTTGGGGATTCTCGTTCTGAGCGTTACTTCTATAAATTGGTAGTGTAGCATTGAACAAGGGTTTATCTGTACCCTCGCGTATTCTACTCTTCAACATCATAAAATTCGTGACACACACACAAGAAGTTCAGAATTAATATGATTTACAATGTCACTTGTAAAACGCAACGAAGGATTTTCTACGAGTATGCGCCTTTCTGCAGACGACGTTATCCTAACTGAGCAAAGGACAGAAACGGTCTCACGCAGTTAGTCTAGATGGGGGGGGGGCGAGACGGGAAGAGACTACTTCTCGGCCCTTTAAAGTCTAAACAACGTTACATATACAATTAATTACTGTAGATGTTGTAGGAGAGTGTGATATATAAATTCCAGGGGCTTTTCCGTTCTATGGGCAACAACGTGGTTAGGTTAGGTCAAGTTAGGATAGGTTAGGCTATGTTAAGCTAAGTTGAGTTAGGTTAGGCTAGGTTTAGGTTAGGTTAAGTTAGGATAGGTTAGGCTACGTTAAGCTAAGTTAGGTTAGGTTAGGTTAGGGTAAGGTTACGTTAGGTATGACCAATAATAATGATAATATAATGTAATGAATCGTAAAATTTTTGAAGAATCGAAAAATATTTATTGTTTTCATTTATGTTCAAAGCTGTTAAATTAAATAAATTAAATTTCTCCTATTCAAAATGTATCCTACTGATTATTAATAAAAAGTTAAAATAAGTTTAAAAAATATTAATTTCTCTCATTTCAATGGTGCCCATAGAACGGAAAAAGTCCAAATTTCACGCGGCAACTTTCAAAATTCTTACCATTTAAAGAGGAGAATCGCGGCCAAACAAAACGCGTCCACTCTCATGAAGGTCATGCATATACTATACATTATCACCCTTATCAATAACAATAATAAATAATAATAATAGTTATTATTAGGTAAAGACAGTTATTATTGTGTACTCTTATAGGAGAGACCAATAAGAAACTAGAATCACGATGCAAAGTATCACAAAATTTATCTGAATGTTTCCTTGCAACCAAAACCAGATTCATTCCATCTTTCCATCCATCTTGTCGCAGTACTAAAGGAAACCCGAGGCAACATCATTGGCATCCTTTTCGTACCGAAAATCAATAACTACTAGACAAAAACTTGCATCTACGATGAATAGTGTATTTGCAGTGTAAATAGAAAGTGCTCTTATATACGCATATACAGGGTGTCCCAAAAAAAAACTATATACTCTTTATAGCATCATATATATAAGAGTATATAGTTTTTTTGGGACACCCTATATATATATATACAGATATATATATATATATATATATATATATATATATATATATATATATATATATTTAGGATAAAAACGAAGACGTAGAGCAAAAAAGTCATTATATTTGGCTGCAGCCGACGTTTCGGGCAACTCTACCCATTTTCAAGGCCTAATAAATAAAAAGCTAAAATTAATGCATGACAAAAAAATTATACGAATGTCAAAAACAAACTAATTCATAGCACAGAATAAAACCACTTAAAGAATAAAAATTAAAAAGCGTAAAACAAGCATAAGCCAAAAACAAAAATTAAAAATTATATACATGACAAATAACACATGATAAAAGTAAAACTTTAAAACTAAAAACATTCAAACATAAATTAGTTAAAAACTTCACTAATAAAAAGTTAAATGAAAAAACGCAAAAGTGCACGAAACATACCATGCTCACTTGACAGCCACAAACAACTGAGGCGAAAAGGAGACAGGGTCAAGGGGAAAAAACAGAAAAATTTAGTTGGTAGGCATTCTAATTAATATAAAGGGGGTAACAGCTAGAATCAATATTTAAGCTGGAGTTCAGAAATTTAATGCACAAAGATTCATAAATACGGAGAGAGGACGGACATTTTAATGATTTAAGAATTTTAAAGTTATTAACGGAAATATCAACTTTACACTTAACAGAATGATTTCTAATGGCAGACTGTTCCTTTTTAGATAAAACTTTCCCTGTCCTATGGCTAATACCCATATGGGAGCAAAATCTTGCCTGCAAAGAACGAACTGTGCTGCCAACGTAGTTCCCCTGGGAACACCCAGGGCAGGTAAACAAATAAACGACAGAACAGTTCATCGCAGGGGGATTTTGTCCTTACAACGGAAAAAACATTCAAGGGTATTATTATTCACAAAAGCAACCTTAAAATCAGTGTGAAAATAAAATTTCCTCACCACACTCAACAATTGCTTTTTCACAAAAGTGTTAAATTGGTAGAGATCAGGTAAAACAAGATATTTACAATTCTTAGGAACATCATACGTTGGGATAAGGTTGGGGGAATAAACATTATTAAGAAATTTACCAATAATACCTTGTACAAGAACCCGTGGAAAACCATTTTTAAAAAAAATCAGTAAGGAATTCAAACTCATTATGAAGCAGAGCAAAGTTTGAGCAAATATTATAAGCTCTATGCACTAAAGTGCGAATGGAACTTAGTTTGTAATTAAAATCGCAAAAACTATAAAAATTAAAACCTAAACCCGTAAAAGTAGGCTTCCGGTATGTAGAAGTTAAAACAGTTGAGCCTGATTTGGAAACCAAAACATAGGAAAGGACTTGAATTCCTTCCGCGAAAAATTAATGTCCTTTCCTTGATGTTTTGGTTTCCAAATCAGGCTCAACTGTTTAACTTCTACATACCGGAAGCCTACTTTTACGGGTTTAGGTTTTAATTTTTATAGTTTTTACGATTTTAATTACAAACTAAGTTCCATTCGCACTTTAGTGCATAGAGCTTATAATATTTGCTCAAACTTTGCTCTGCTTCATAATGAGTTTGAATTCCTTACTGATTTTTTCTTTAAAAATGGTTTTCCACGGGTTCTTGTACAAGGTATTATTGGTAAATTTCTTAATAATGTTTATTCCCCCAACCTTATCCCAACGTATGATGTTCCTAAGAATTGTAAATATCTTGTTTTACCTGATCTCTACCAATTTAACACTTTTGTGAAAAAGCAATTGTTGAGTGTGGTGAGGAAATTTTATTTTCACACTGATTTTAAGGTTGCTTTTGTGAATAATAATACCCTTGAATGTTTTTTCCGTTGTAAGGACAAAATCCCCCCTGCGATGAACTGTTCTGTCGTTTATTTGTTTACCTGCCCTGGGTGTTCCCAGGGAACTACGTTGGCAGCACAGTTCGTTCTTTGCAGGCAAGATTTTGCTCCCATATGGGTATTAGCCATAGGACAGGGAAAGTTTTATCTAAAAAGGAACAGTCTGCCATTAGAAATCATTCTGTTAAGTGTAAAGTTGATATTTCCGTTAATAACTTTAAAATTCTTAAATCATTAAAATGTCCGTCCTCTCTCCGTATTTATGAATCTTTGTGCATTAAATTTCTGAACTCCAGCTTAAATATTGATTCTAGCTGTTACCCCCTTTATATTAATTAGAATGCCTACCAACTAAATTTTTCTGTTTTTTCCCCTTGACCCTGTCTCCTTTTCGCCTCAGTTGTTTGTGGCTGTCAAGTGAGCATGGTATGTTGCGTGCACTTTTGCGTTTTTTCATTTAACTTTTTATTAGTGAAGTTTTTAACTAATTTATGTTTGAATGTTTTTAGTTTTAAAGTTTTACTTTTATCATGTGTTATTTGTCATGTATATAATTTTTAATTTTTGTTTTTGGCTTATGCTTGTTTTACGCTTTTTAATTTTTATTCTTTAAGTGGTTTTATTCTGTGCTATGAATAGTTTGTTTTGACATTCGTATAATTTTTTTGTCATGCATTAATTTTAGCTTTTATTTATTAGGCCTTGAAAATGGGTAGAGTTGCCCGAAACGTCGGCTGCAGCCAAATATAATGACTTTTTTGCTCTACGTCTTCGTTTTTATCCTAAATGTAAAACTACGTCTCCTTAGCAGGGATTCATATATATATATATATATATATATATATATATATATACGTGTATATATATATACAGGCAGTCCCCGCTTAGCGCTCTTAACTGGTTCCAGAAAAACCGAGCTTTAAGCGAAACAGCGCTAAGCGGGTACTATTTTCCCATAAGAAATAATGTAAGTAGGTTCAATCGTTACCACGACCCCCTCTTTGTGCTATAAAATGACATTAAATAACAAAAATATAATTTAATTGGTTACATTGGTCATTGTTTATAGTGGTTAGTGTCGCTGACTACAAATCCATCGGTCCCGGGATCGAGACCCAGTGACGGCAGCCGGCGCGTAGCATAATCCAGCTGTTCATCCTTCCACACAATAAAAAATTATTGGTTGGTAGATAAATGAGATCACCTGAAGATCAGGGCCCCCAGCCTTCTTTAGTTAGCTTTATAAGGCTAACTAACGGAAATATCACGACCTAACCTAGCTAATCGTCAAGGGCGTATAGTTGAACTAACGATTGGTTAGGTTAGGTCGTGATATTTTCGTTAGTTAGCCTTATAAGGCTAACTAGAGAAGGCTGGGGGTCCTGATCTTCAGGTGATCCGATAAATGGGTACCCTGGGTAGCCTAGCGGTTAAGACGCTGGGCTGTTGGTGGTGCATGGTTCGGATTCCACGTTAAACTGTAGGTCTAAGGTGGAGTGACAAGCTTGACCTTCGTCAGAATGAACAATTCGGGCGGAAGATAAACCAAGGTTAACCAAAGTGTATATATACAGGGTGGGTCAAAAGTCAGGCGTGAAAGAAGGTAGAGAAAATGGATCTTTTCCGTTCTATGACCACCACTATTTTTTAAGTAAAGTTACTTTTTTTTAGTTAAAAAATTTATAATTTATAATTGTTGTTAAAAATTTATAGTTTGCAATTTATAATTGAAAATTATATTTTAATTTTTTAACTAAAAATTATAATTTATAAATTATAATTTTTTTTTAATTAAAAAAAGTAATTCTTATTTAAAAATAGTATCGGCCATAGAACGGAAAATATCCATTCTCTCTGGCTCCTTTGACTCCTGGCTTTGACCCACCCTATATATATATATATAATATATGATCACACCTAGAAGGAAATCTGAAAAGCGATTGCAAGGCTTTTCGTGTACTGAACATTACATCTTGTCAGGGAATGAAGGGAAAAGGCAAGAAGCCGTAAATATTGTACAGCGTAAATAAAATAGTTGAGAGAAATTTGGAAAAAATTAACACGTACTAATTGAAGGGGAAAAGCTATTTTAACAAGATGTGGCCCATTTTATACGTTTTCGAACTGTCATTGAAATTATTTCTAAATTATACAAGGGTAATTCAATAAGTATCCGCACTTTTTTTTCACAATTTTATTTTCACATCTGATAGATTATAAACACATCACTTCTCCACATAGTCTTCCTGTTTCTCAATACACTTAGTCCAGCGATCTACAAGCTTCCTAATGCCATCACAAAAGAATGTTTTTGGCTGTGTGCGTAGCCAGTCATGCACCGCCTCCTTCAGGTCATCATCGCCTTGGAATTGCTGACCTCTCAAAGCGTCTTTTAGTGGTCCAAACGGATAAAAATCCGAAGGTGTCAGGTCTGGACTGTAGGCTGGACGGTCGACAACTTCAAATTTAAGTTCTTGAAGGTATTTTCTAGTCTGTGCAGCGGTATGAGGGCGCGCATTGTCGTGTAACAGAATAACACCTTCCGACAATCTCCCTCTCCGTTTTGTGCGAATTGCTTGCTTTAACTCATTCCGAAGCAATTTGCACAAAACGGAGAGGGAGATTGTCGGAAGGTGTTATTCTGTTACACGACAATGCGCGCCCTCATACCACTGCACAGACTAGAAAATACCTTCAAGAACTTAAATTTGAAGTTCTCGACCATCCAGCGTACAGTCCAGACCTGGCACCTTCGGATTTTTACCTGTTTGGACCACTAAAAGACGTTTTGAGAGGTCAGCGATTCTAAGGCGATGATGACCTGAAGGAGGCGGTGCATGACTGGCTACGCACACAGCCAAAAACATTATTTTGTGATGGCATTAGGAAGCTTGTAGATCGCTGGACTAAGTGTATTGAGAAACAGGGAGACTATGTTGAGAAGTGATGTGTTTATAATCTATCAGATGTAAAAACAAAATTGTGAAAATAAAAAGTGCGGATACTTATTGAATTACCCTCGTATGAATGCACATTCAAGAATGTTCCCCTCAGTTACGTCTTTATTTTATTTTTTTTGTTTTTAACAATAATTTTAGAACTTTCCCAATTAATACATATGGTTAAACAATGCATTATAATTACTTGCCGTCCTGCACGCGTATTTATTTTGTTTTACTCCGATTTCTAAAGTTTGACCAATATAAATTGAGTCGCCTTGTTTACATCGAGTGTAGACACAGCCAGCAGCGTTATCTGGGCTGTTCTTTATTGAGCGAGATTTAATATTTTTATAATTAACCGTTTCGGTGTTTTGTACGTACTTGTACGTGGCGGCTACGGTTAGTTTACGTTACGTTAGAAGCGAAATTAACATTGAAGGAGTTAAAGACTAGGTAGTATTTAAGTATAAAAATACTGTTAAATAAATGGAAATAATTATGACGTAAACAAAACATCAGTCCATTACTGACGTATTCTAGTTATTGTATGTTATGTCTCGCTTAATATGTCTTTCACGAAATGGCTAAATATTCATTGGGATCAAGTAAGAGATACTTATTTCTAGAATCCCTGAATTTCAATCAGGGATATTGATACTACTCGTATCATGAGTCAGAAGGGCCAGAAATTGATACAGCGCTCAGGACAGACAAATGCGAACCAGTGAGAGTCGAACCCCGGCCTCAGTGTCTTCACTTTGCTTACAAAGAAACGGTGTTTCACAGTGAGTAGGCGATGGCAATCGAGAATATTGCATTAAAAAACACTGAAATTCTTTAAATAAATCAGAGTTTGCTTTACACTTTCCAGTATTAGCTAAATTGTACTTAATACTGACGCTGCACAATCGAAGGTTTCCGTTAACAAAACATTTATTCGTCATTACTAATGGTAAGTTAACATTTCGTTTTATTTACAGTTGCCAAATGAACCTTGAATCATCCAGCAGTTCATGCTATTTCTCCTTATTTTGTGGATCAATAACCACTAATAAGTTTGCCTGCATATATTCTCCATAAAAGTGTCCCTTTGGAAATTCTTATAATGCCGAATCAGTAGTAATCAATAGGTAAACAAAATGCACGATACAAATTCTTCCTTATACATACATACATAAATAAACGTACAGAGAGAACCAAAATTTTGTTCAATCCAGTATTTTCAAATGAATTTGTTATTTTAAAGGCAGTTTTTATTTGAATCATAGAATTCAAAGTTCAGATTAATTCAGATATTGAATTATTTTCATGGCAAATTCGTTTTTTGAAAATTGTAATAAAAAATATTATTCATGTTATAATTGTCCTCAAAACGTAAATTATTTATTGTGATTGAACAAAAAGTGTGTACGTGTGTGTGGTTGATTTGTTTTATGTGCTTCGTCCAACTGAAACGTGTGTGTGTGTGTGTGTGTGTATGTAATAAAGACTCTTATACTAGTAAAGGAACCGTGGTTGAAGGAAGTTAACCTGAACAAGCAACCAACAATTGTTCGAATTTATTTATCAAACGTCGCCCATAGTTTCCTCGTTAAGTCTCAAAATAAATTAGTCCTGGAATTTGGATTTCTTATCAGGTTACTCTTTTTGAGTGTAGACCTAATAAGGCTATTAATTCGCGAGTGTATAACTCAGAATATGTTTGCAATTTATGTTTTTGATCTGTTTATTGCTCTTCAGTCAAATTTCATTTCTTTTAAAAATTGATAAAAAATCTGAAATGCTAAACTTGCCACATAAACGTTTAAACTGCAACCTTTCAGTAATTTAAATCAGTAATTCTAATTTTCAGAGACTAAACTACAGGGTGAGCAAAACGTTCCTGTGCATCTGTCCACTTCCAACACGTGCAGGTACAGGTTCACTACACTTCTTGCAGATGCACAGGGACATTTCGTTCACCCTGTATTTAAATATGTAATTTAAACTTCCTATTTATTTCATTATACAAATAAAAATATATAACTGAAATTCTGGAGCTATTGAGAAATAGGGACCCCAGCCTTCTTTAGTTAGCTTTATAAGGCTAACTAACGAAAATATCATGACCTAACCTAACCAATCGTCAAGGGCGTACAGTTAACCTAACGATTGGTTAGGTTAGGTCGTGATATTTTCGTTAGTTAGCCTTATAAGCCTAACTAAAGAAGGCTGGGGTCCCTATTCTTCAATAGCTCCGAATTTTTTTTCAGAAACTGAAGAAATAGGAATTAAAAAAAATATGTATCAGATTCAGATGTGACAAAGATAAACAGATTCAGATGTACTGTATCAGATTCACGAAATTAATATTTTGTAAAAAAATTTCTGGATCAATCCCAGAATAGGCACCTGAAATCTTTTTAGGTGCTTAATCTGGGATTGAGGCAAAACACAGGTGCTTAATCTGGGATTGAGGAGAAAAAATATATAAACAGTTTTTAGAGATAAAATTTCATTGTTTTTATCAATATTTGAAAAAATCAACCCTAACCTAACCTAATCTTTTGCTATATCTTCTGCTTTTTTGGTTAGTTTTGCTATTCTTACCAGTTTGATTTTTACCTGATTTTCACATTTAATATTTTATTAATAATATTATTCGATTTCTATTTCAGAAATAATTTTTCTTTATTCATTAAACCACTTTAAACCTTTTATAACTTTGCCTTTATTACATTTGTAATAAACTTTGTATAAACAATAAATTTTGTAATCATCAGGTTTTTTTTATTTAATTCCTTGCAAGGTGCCTATTCTGGGATTGAGGTTGAACGCAGGTGCTTCATCTGGGATTGAGGTATATCAGGTGCCTATTCTGGGATTGACCCAAATTTCTACACAGTTAATACTTTGTGCAAAAATTTCAACAAAATTAATACTTTGTACAAAAATTTCAACAAAATTAATACTTTGTACAAAAATTTCAACAAAATTAATACTTTGTACAAAAATTTCAACAAAATTAATACTTTGTACAAAAATTTCAACAAAATTAATGTATGTTGAATTGAAAGTAAAAATATTTTGTTGAATAAAATGAAAAATATTTCGTTAAAAACAGTTTTCGTGAACAATTATTTTTAGGTGAATCAACAAAATCCGCCCTCCGTGTACACACTGTATACAATTCAATATCCTGAAGAAAGCAAAATGCTCATAGAAAAGTAAACATCATTGCTACACACAGATTCCCGGTCCATTACTTAATTGTATTTGCTTTGTTTTAAAGAGATTCGGAATTTATATGGGTAACTTCTGCAGCTCCTACCTCCGAAACAAATTTGATCAAACATTTTGAAAGGGACTACGCACAGGAACACAATGAGCCAAATTAAATAAAAATTCTTCTGATATACAGTGTGTATATATATATATATATATATATATATATCTATATGATGTTACTATACTGTTGCTGTTTACTTCACTGTCTATGTCTGTTAGCATGATAATGAACAGGAGTGGGGCCAGCACTGTACCTTGTGGTACTGAGCTGCGTACTTCTGCGTACTTCTGAGTCTGATGATGATACACCTTGAATTTTAGCTACCTGTAGTCGTTTTCTGAGGAAGTTGTAGATCCATTTTCCCACTTTGCCTGTTATTTCCATATGTTTCATTTTATGTGCTATTACTCGCCTCCTACTCACCCCTCTTTACCCCCAAATTAACTTCCAATTCGTTTTCACCAACAATAATAACATCAAATCATACCTCAACCACAAAGAGAAAACACTTCAGCCCCTCGCTTCGTCCACCATCTACGTTTTCAATTTGTGTTCGCCGCAAAGCGAACTATATTGGCAACACCATTCGCCAAATATCAAACAAGAGTGGACGAGCATCGCGGTATTTCTACCAGAACATCGCAGTTCTTAAATAAACCCTCTAAATCAGCAATAAGAGATCACTGCCACCTTCACAACCATCCACCACTTCCCTCCAATTTCAAAATTATTAACACAACCAACCATTTAACCGACCTCCGAATTTTGGAGTCCCTATACATCCTCAGCATTAAACCAACTCTCAACGACTATAGTTCTTCCTTTAACCTAAACATAGCCAAATAAACAACTGTCATATCGCACCACTGAGAAGAAATCCACCATCGCTCCGTCTGGCTCCAACTCTTCTAATATGGATCCCTTCCAACAACCAATCATTCCCAACCCTCTGCTTAATTAGTCCCTTTCCGACAATAACAACCTGGTAAGACTCCTTTCAATTTTGTTCGCCTTTTACTTTATATTTGACAATTGATCACTCTTCTATATTTTATATTATTTTAGTTTTAATTTTAATTACTTGAATATAAACACCAGTAATATCACACGTTTATTTAAATATATTTAATAAGTTTCCGTCATTATATTTATTAATTTTTATCTGCTTTTATAATTTTAGCACTGATGATGGAAAATGAAAATTTCCGAAACGCTTTAAATAAACATGTACCATCTCTTCGTCCTCTTATATATATATAATTATATATATATATATATATATATATATATTGGTGTTTACTAGATGTTCCATTTCTTGCTGGGTTGGATCCTGGTTTCAAAATGAAAAGAAAGGAAAAAATAACACGAAAGAATAACCACATTTTAATGTCTAACTTATTTATACTTTTATTTTTAGCG
Source organism: Bathynomus jamesi (assembly GCA_023014485.1). Taxonomy (NCBI): domain Eukaryota; kingdom Metazoa; phylum Arthropoda; class Malacostraca; order Isopoda; family Cirolanidae; genus Bathynomus; species Bathynomus jamesi. The sequence goes on along the minus strand of JAJOZX010002045.1, from coordinate 177,118 downwards.
CTGAAGATGGAAGTTTACTTCCGAAACGTTTGTTTAAAATAAGAATGATAAAATATATGGTTTTTCTTATCCATCCTGAAGCTCAGATTTCCTAAGAACAACCCCTTCATGGAGATTATATACACTCGTGTGTGTATATATATTAGTGATGGGACGATGCATCGCAATCGCAATCGCGATACAATCGCACATTTTTTACAATCGCAATCGCAATTGCAATCGCATTTAATGATTGCGATTGTTGCGATTGTGAACAAAAGATTTAAATCTCTACAAAAGTTGCTATGAAAGCTGCTCTTTCATGCGTACTTAAAGGAAAGTTTAGCTAACAACAATACGGAATAATAAATAAATAATAAATAAGTCAAAAACAGAAATGAAAACGGGTTGCGAATTAGTTGAAAACAGAATAAAAAATTGGTTTAATAATAACAATAAGTACACCTCTTTATTTGCTCTATGTAAAATTGGAATGTTAAAAAATCAAGCTAACCCTATGGTAGGTAACGCGTTTAGGTATATTTAAAGCATAAATGAGCGTTATGTGAGGCTAAAGCTAAAACATCGCAATCGCAATCGCGCGATTTTCAAATTCTGACAATCGCAATCGCAACAGCGATTGTATGAAATATGACAATCGTCCCATCACTAATATATATATATATATATACACACACGGCATTTTTTCTGGAGTTAAGATTCCGTAACTGCTATAAATTTCTTACGACTTTTGCCAGTTGTTAGTCCATTCCACTCCGTGACCATCCCAATCCCCCAAAAAGCCTCCTTCCTATTAATAAAGGTAACAGAACGCCGTTCCCGCGCGTTCTGGCAGAAAAGGCCAATAATATATATATATATTATATATATATTATATATATATATATATATATATTATTTAGAACTTTGTAAATATGTCAGATACAGATAGAATTTTCAGGGTTTATGTTGACACAAAGAACGGCTTAAAATCAATATTTTGCTGTATTATGCGCTGAAATTAGTTTTTTTTTATCAACAATGCCTCCATTTGAGGTGAAATAATTATCTCTGATTAGGCTCAACATTTTGCGATAGAATATATATATATATATATATGGGATGAATTTCACAATAAAACACGTGAAATGAATGAATGCTGCAAACCCACAAGGAAAAAGAAAAACGATTCCAAGGCCTTTCGTGTATTCAAAGCTACACCTCGTCAGGGAATGAAGTTAAAGGCGAGAAGCCCATATATATATACAACGTACAGGAAAAACAAAACAATTAGCACATACTTAACAAGGGTTAATGAGAGGCAAAAGAAATTTTAACATGATATCGTCAATTTTATAAGTCCCCGAGCTGTTATTGAAATTGTTTTTAAAATGAATAAATGCACATTCTAGAATATTTCGTTCTATTATATCTCTGTTTTTAACAAGCGCTTTAGAACTATCCCACTTGATGCTATGGTTACATCTATACATATGGTTAAATAAAGCATTGGAAGTACTAGCTGTTCTACAAGCATATTTATGCTGTTTTACCCTAATATCTAACGTTTTACCGGTTTGGCCTATATATACTGAGTTACATTGTGTACATCCGATCGAATACACACAACCAACAACATTATCAGGGCTATTCTTTATTAGGCGTGATTTAACAGTATTATTATACTTAAAGATTACATTAATGCCAATTGCTTTAAGTACAGTTGGAAGGTATTGAAAATTAACATGGTAAGGTAGGCTAAGGATATTTTTACGCTGAAATTCCTTTACAATTACATTATTATAATACCTATTCTTGGCTTTCTTAAGACAGTTATCTAAAAATGAAATAGGATAACATAATTTAGTACCAATATTCATGATATTGCATAACTCGGAATCTAAAAATTCAGGACTGACAACTCTCAATGCTCGAAGAAACATAGCAGAGAAAATAGAGGATTTAATCGAAGGATGATGGTCAGAATAAAAATGCACGTAAGAGTTTATTAGTAGGCTTACGGTAGACTTCATATTTGAACTGATTAGAGCATCTCCAAATTTTTAGATCAAGAAAAGGTAGGCTTCCCTCATTTTCTTTTCAACTGTAAACTTAATAGATGGGGCTAAATTGTTGAGCCTACCAAGAAATAAGTCCACATCCAAATTATTAGGCCAAAGGCATAAAATATCATCTATATACCTGTACCAAACCAGGTTAAAATTAACAATCGTAGGCAAAATTCTACTTTCAAAAAATTCCATATATAAATTAGCTAGTACAGGTGAAAGGGGATTTCCCATAGCCAATCCAAACGACATAACATAAAACTTTTTTTCAAACTGAAATTTACAATCTTTGACACACAGCTTAATTAACTCAATAAGAGTGTTGTGTTGAACAGGGAAAGAATATTCAGAAATCTTATATATATACACACACACACACACACACACACACATTATATATATATATATATATATAATATATATATATATATATATAAATTATATATATATATATATATATATATATATATATATATATATATATATATATAAAATTATATATATATATATATATAAAATTCTTATTTCAATTGTTTTCACGTGTTGTTGAGCCTCTTTTGTGAGAGAACTCGTAAATAGATGGTTAGATAATGCGTGAAAGATCTGTTAATGAATGTTAGGCAAGTCCAAATCCTAAATCTCAAAAAGAGAGAAATGTTTTAAAATAAGTAATAAAAATAATAATTATACTATTTGTTATTATTAATATCATTATTATTATTTTGTGTACCTCAGGTTTGAGGGGAAAGAAGGACTAGACATACTTCGTAAAATCTAAAAAAATTTCGAGGGTACAAAAATGGCAGGTCGATAGTAGGTAGAGAGTAGCTGAAATGGTTATATTCTTGACAAGCGGTCTAGACTGGACCTAAATGAAAACTACAAAGAATATACTTGTAGGGATTAAAGAAAACCTCTCAGTGAACCTTCGGTCTACCGAGTGTACTTTGTACGTAGTTTATACCCAGAGTACGCTTAGATATGTTTTTTTTCCGTTCGATCTAAGGAACAAGTAGCGAACAGTTTTTAGTGTAGATAATTGGTAATAGCAGCTGTTTGAAATTTATTGACTATCTCGATTCAGTTTACAATAATAGCTTCCAGGCTACACAAATAGTGTTTGTGGGAGATAAAAGGGTGTTCCAAAAGCCATAGTTTTTTTATTCATCATTTTTATCACATTTTTAAAGAGAGACATTTTTCTATAAAGAAAGAGTAAATTTAGCATGGTTTGTCCAAAAGGAGATAACTGGAAAATCTGATTTTTTAGTTGCATCGTCTTAGTCATATTTTTATCATTACGTCATATCATCGATGCCTCGAGAGTTTTCATCGTGTCTCCCAGAAATTCTGAAATCTTGAGAAAACGCCATGACTTTTACAACACTCCTTACGTGTATAGACCTCTTGAGAATTAATAATATATACACGGACTAATTAACACAGTTTCAAATTAACACTTAACATGCAGAATTAACGCTAATTTGAACTAAGACGTTAATTCAGTTAGATATAATAATTGTCGATATAGCTCTAATCGTCTTTCTTGTTTCACACCTTCTTAATTAATACAAAATTTACAGAATATAGAGTGATAAAATTCATTGCAAGGTCACATGATTGTATCGAATACGTCTAAGGTAATTTTAAAAACAAACTTTAGATTATTAATAAAAAATTATATGCAATACGAAATTGGAACAGTTTGACATTTTATATTAAAAAAAATATCTACAGTGAAATGCGTCAAATGCAATGCGAAACGTATATCAAACAAAAGACTAAAAAATTCAAGACTGCCCGAAAAGTACTTTTAGTGTTCTTTGAAATGTGACACCAACAAATTTAAAATTTGTCTTATTTTTATTTTGAAATGCCATTTGCTTCTTTTTTTTTCTTTGCAAATCTGACAACTGTCCATTAAATCTTTTGACACTCTCCTTTCCTTAATTAAAGTTAGAGGACATTTCTGTAGCTGGAAGTTCACCTGTTCATTTAGAACAAAAAAAAAATAGTTCATAAAATTTTAGTTACCATTTATAACAACATAAAAAAATTCTTTTAATTCATTAAGTAAAAAATGTACTTGCATAGAGGAGGAAAGGCGATGTCAGATTTCACGTTGTCCACGAATCTTTACTTGACTTGCAACGAAAATTTATGAGTAAAGGAAAATCAGGAACTGAAATTAGATTAAGCATCATCCATGAAATATATATATATAATGATAATTATAACGATAATACATATACAATACATATACAATAAATCCATATCTATTAAAGTATCGTATTTGTGGGTTACCTGCACTAATTAAGTGTTGGTAGTTCTCAAATTTTCATTAGACGAATATTCACACTTTATTCAGAAAAGAACACAAGTGACAAAGTTTTACAATTTTTAGATTATGCGTCTCGGTGGTGTAGTGGTAAGGGTCGCTAACTACGAATCCATCGGCCCTGGGATCGAGACTCGGTGACGGCAGGCGGCGCGCAGCAAAACCCAGCAGTTCATCTTTCTACACAATAAAAAAAAATTGGTTGGTAGATAAATGGGTAGCCTGTGGTTAAGACGTTGGGCTGCTGATGGGGCGTGGTTCGGATTCCACGTTAAACTATAGGTCTAAGGTGGAGTGACACGATTAACCTTCGTCAGAGAGTGAACAACTCGGACGGAAGCTAAAGCAAGGTTATTTGTTATGGCATTAATATATTCACAGTAATATTATCTGAATATGCTCTTGGAAGCATGGAGGCTTTTTAGGCACAATTAATGACATTTAGCTTATTTATTACATGAACGATCATAAACATACATAAACTATCAATATAGTGCTTTTAAACATGATAAGTTTGGCGAATGTGCCATACTTGTCAACATTTTGAAGAGCAAAAGCGGTAAGATTTGTAATCAATGTCAGGGGATTCGGAAGCATGCCTCTCCCCAGGGAAATTTTTTAAAATTTAGTCTTAAATGATGCACTTTAGTACATTCTGAGCATAAAAGGTTTGATATTATTTGCATGTAGGCGGTAGGATAGCCTTCAAATCGGTACGGTTGGTAAGTATGATATAAGCAAATAAAGACTCGTGGTGCAAATTGCTTTGAAATCTTTCGAAAGTTCCATTTCTATTAATATCCGAGGGAAATTATAGTTTACCTGTAATAAAAAGGAAACGTTAATATATGAATTCAGTAAGCTTGTCATACCGTTGTATAACCAGAACTAATTTTTGTTCGATCCAAGGACGTAAGTCTGATATTATGAACTACAAGCTATTTGGGATCATCTAAAGATCAGGGCCCCCATGTATTCTTGTTTTTTGCTTTACTGTACCAAATATAATAATAAATTAAATTGAATGCCCGGTTAGGTCAACTGTACGCCCTTGACGATTGGTTAGGTTAAGTCGTGATATTTTTGTTAGTTTTAAGGAAGATATCATTTGGTAATTGAGGCTGGGGGCCCTGATCTTCAGGTGATCCAAAGTTTATAAGTTTAGAAATATTTATTGATTTTCGCCTTAATTATAACCGATTGGGACTTATGAGCCACCCTGTATAATCACTTTTGATACAATTACTTCTTACCTTCCACGACTCGTTGGCGATTCCATTATTCGAGGGCAGCTCGACGAATTCTGTGGGAGAAACCCTCGTCGTAGGCGTCGTTACTGCTACCCTGATGCAAGGGTGGAAGATATAACTAATAGTGTTGACCATTTTACAGACGGAACCTCTGAGGACACAACGTATGTTATTCATGTCGGTACTACTGTAATAACGTTTTAAAGGATCAAGTAAAGATAAGCACCCCCAGCCTTCTTTAATTAGCCTTATAAGGCTAACTAACGAAAATATCACGACTAACCTAACCAATCGTCAAGGGCGTACAGTTGACTTAACGATTGGTTAGGTTAGATCGTGATATTTTCGTTAGTTAGCCTTATAAGGCTAATTAAAGAAGGCTGGGGGTGCTTATCTTTACTTGATCCGTTTTAAATTCTAGATCAGAAGAGCTGCTGGCTAGGTACAGGGTTTTACTAGAGCGACTAAAGGAAAAAACTAATAAGATTGTTTTAACATGTATACTTCGTCGAATTAATTATCCAACGTAGCGATTTCTACAGCAAGGCGACCTATTTCAACAATAACCTAAAGTCTCTTTGCCAACAGGAAGGAGTGCATTTTGCGAATTTTTGGAACAGTTTCTACTACAGGAGGGACTTGTTCCTCGGAGAGGGACTTCATCTTAATGACGTGTTGGAGCTGCGCGTTTAGGAAGACTATTTCATAATACTGTCTCTTCTTTTCAGGCTGCCGTAACTCGAACGGTCCCGGCGTAATTTCCTCAAATTTCCCTTGCGCTCGTGAATGTATCGCAATTACAAACAATCTGAAGGTTCTATCCTTAAATGCTCGTAGCCTACGAAATAAAATAAACAATTTTTTTTTCTTTAATTGCTTGTAAAGACTATGATTTAATTGTTAAAAACAGAATAGGTAGGCGAGGAGGCGGTGTTATGTTGTATATCAAAGATAATATTGCGAACGTTATAGAAGTAAAGCACAGAATTGCAGAACCGATAGATTCGACTATAGCAGAACTTAAATTGAACGATTTCAAACTACTTCTTGTGGTTATATATAGGCCCCCTAATCAAACAGCTGATACGGACGAAGCGTTATATCGTGAACTAAAGAGAATAATAGGTAGTGAGCAGGCCTTGATTATGGGTGACTTTAATTGCGCCAACGTGAATTACGATACAGTGCAAGGATATCTTTCTTATTCAAAAAGTTGGAGAACCTACGAGGTTGGACAGTATTTTAGATTTAGTAATAACTACGGATGATAGGCTAATCATGGATCTTCAAGTAATAAAACCGTTAAGCAATAGCAATCACAATATGGTAGAGTTTGTCCTCTCAGTAAGTCACTCGAAACCAGCTAACTCGACTAAAATTCCTAACTTCCATCACGCAGACTTTTGTAAATTTAGAAATGAGTTGTCACACGTCAATTGGGAAAACGTAATGGGGATCTCCAACGCAAAACTAATGTGGGAATCATTTGAAACAATATTTAGGATTATAAATGAGGAATGTGTACTGTACAAGATTAAGCGTGCGAAAGTAAACAACAAACCCTTGTGGTTTACTTCTAGAATAGGAGATATTATAAAGAGTAGAGATAGGGCTTATAGGTTACATAAGTGCGATAAAGACAATTTGTGGTTACGAAACAACTACATATCTCTAAGGCGTGAAGCGAAAAGTGTAATAAAAAAGTCCAAGCGCGAATTTGAAATCTCCATAGCTCGTGACGGCAAAGAAAACCCCAAGCGATTCTTTCAATACGTCAACAATAGGAATCCAGTAAAAAGTGTCTTGGGGCCGTTGAAAAATATTAACGGAGAGCTAGTTTCTGAAAACAAGCAAATAGGAACCTTGCTAAACGAATTTTTACGTCAGTTTTTACTATAGAAGATGTAACGAATATCCCAACGGTCATAGACATAATACCTTTTGATAATGGTAATACTTTGGATAATATTGTGGTTAGTGAAAGGGAGGTAATGCGCTATATTGATAAAATGAAAATGCGTAAATCATCGGGGCCGGATTCCATATGTCCCATACAATTAAAAGAATTAAAAGAAAGCATTGTTGTGCCGCTAACAAAGATTTTTAATGCGTCTATTTCTGAGGGGTGCGTCAGATAATTTCAAGTTAGCAAATGTAACATCTATCTTTAAGAAAGGCGATAAGGGTGCGGCGGGAAATTATAAGCCAATCAGTTTAACGTCTGTTGTAGGTAAGCTACTGGAATCAATAATTAGGGATCGTATAGTCGAACACCTAGAGTTGCATAACTTGGTTAGAAATACGTAGTACGGTTTTAGGCGAAACAAAACTTGCTTAACTAATCTTTTAGAATTTTTTCAAAGCGTGGTTGAAGTTTACGATAGTCATCGGGCGGTTGATGTAGTGTATTTAGATTTTCATAAAGCGTTTGACACCGTACCGCACAAAAGACTCATTGAAAAAACTAAGGTTCATGGAATCAGGGGTGTAGTAATAAATTGGATGGAAGAGTGGTTGTTAGGTAGACCAGCCATCAGTGGATCGTAGGGTCTTTGTTGGTCTGAAACATTATAACATTATAACATAGCACATATGTAACACATTACATTAGTTACTGACACAACAACTTCCTGTATAGTCTCAAAGGAACACCGTATCGGAAAGATCTTCTGGAACATAAAACAATCGTTTTTATGTACTGATGGGTGAACGATCAATACAGTGGATTCTTATATAATGTAAACTTGGAATTCAAAGATTTTCAGTCAAAACAAATATGCAGTCATGCAGCACTATGCACGAGCAGACAGATTTTTAAAAATTTCGTTTATATTAACTTATTATTACAGATTATTCATTCCTTTGATCTGATAACAAAAAATATTTATTATCTTCGTATATTACAGATATAAATTATCTTCGTATATGACAGATATAAATTATCTTTATATGTTACAGATATAAACGAATGATGAATGAGAAAAAGTACACAACTTTCGTTAAAATTATGGGATCACCTGAAGATCCGTCACCCCAGCCTTTTTTAGTTAGCTTTATAAGGCTAACTAACGAAAATATCACGACCGAACCTAACCAATCGTCAAGAGCTTGCAGTTGGCCTAACGATTGGTAAGGTTAGGTCATGATATTTTCGTTAGTTAGCCTTATAAAGCTAACTAAAAAAGGCTGGGGTGACGGATCTTCAGGTGATCCAAATTATGAACTTAAAGTATTTTCAAAAGTACAACGCCCGACCAATAAAATAGAATATTGTGTTAGTGTGGGGTTGCAGGAATGTAATTAGTGTAGGGTCACATGCATTTGTAAATAGAACTGTCATTAGTCACGTTTATCAAGAAATCTTAGAATGCTTCATGCTGGAGTCTGCAGAACAGCTGTATGGAGACGAACCATTTATTTTTCAACATAATCTGGCGCCAGTTCATATGGCTCGTGCAACATCTGCGTGGTTTGGTGCTCATGAAAATGAAGTACTACCATGGCCAGCTAATTCTCCTGATCTTAATCCGATAGAAAATCTTTGGAATATTGCTAAGCGAAGGTCCAGAAGCATAAACCAGGAACACTTAGTGAACTGAAGAGGTATTTAATGACAACCTGGCAATCGATAACTACAGAAGAATGCAAGAGGCTTGTCGACTCGATGCCACGTCGATTGGAGGCCGTAATCAGGGCTAAAGGTGAACCAAGTAAATACTAAGACGCAGAGTTAAAAAGTCTTTGATAAAGGTTTAATATATTGACAGTACCAGTGGCGGTCCTAGCTTACATGACGCCCTGGGCGAACCTCACCTTCAGCGCCCCCCCCCCTGTTCGCCAACACACCACATTCGAATCCCCCCAAAATAAAGGACAGACATAACTCTTTCACAAAATAACTTTTTATTGGACTAATTGTTGGAACTTCAGAACCAAAACAAAGACTCAAATTTCTGAATTTTACAAATCCTTCATCACGTAAATAGAATAACTCACTTAAGAGAATGTAATTATGATACTATGAACAGGAAAAATACAAATTAAATTGCACAACTGCCATAAATAAACTAGAGAATCAAATTTCTAAATTGTACAAATGCTCTATCACATAAATAGAATAAGACACTTAAGAGAGGGTAATTATTATGCTACACTTTGAACAAGAAACAAAATAAATTGCACCACAGCACAACTGCCATCTAAAGCCTGACTCTTCTTACCTTCCTTGATGCAAAGTCATTGATCTTTTATTATTTATTTTATTTTATTTTTTATTTTTATTTATTTCTTTATTTATTTATTCTTATTTTTACTTTTATTTTTTTTGCAGGCGCTCATGCCGCCCCTCCACAAATGCCGCCCTGTGCGGCTGCCCATATTGCCCATATGAGGAACCGCCACTGGACAGTACTCAATAAACATAATGAATCTATTCTATTTTCCGTAACACCTGACAAGATATTCTAATATTTTGGTATGTCGCTATGCATTAACTTTTTACTATTTCATAAGGTTGTTGCTATATTTTATTTTTTTAAACTGGCACACAGAGGTGCCTTATTATCATAATGACATCACAGATACTCGATATTCCTCGTGAAAGTGTACAACGTAAAGGTATTATCAAGGACATGAGCGCATTTGAGACAGTATTCTATTTTTTGGTCCGGAGTTGTATATTTTCATAAATGCTAAAAACTGGTTGTATAACACCCACTTATAAGGAAAGTACCCCTGCACTAACAACTAATTATAGACCAGTATGTTAATTATATGTATCCAACAAAATATTTGATAAAAATATAAATAGGATAAATCATTATTTAGAAACATATAATTTATTATTTTCACATCAGTATGACCTCTGCAAGAAAACAGACTGAAATGCCAATCTTAAATTATATAGAATTTACCCACTAAAAAGAACACGAAAGATCATTGAAGAGAATACGGAAGTCATGATTTCCATTTTTATGGATGGACTATAATATGTAATAATAGACCATAATATTCCACTCAACAAACTTGTAGCTTTAGAGATGTTGGTTTAAAAGTTATTTGTCCAGTAAATACCAATTTGTAATTTGTAATGAATTGTTGTTCCACTGAATTCATTATAAATCATGCTACACCGAAAGGCTCAGTCTCGAGTCCAATATTACCTTTCAGGCTCTTTAATTATAACTAATTTCATAACGTTTGCAAATGACAAAAATGCTAATAGAATGAAGGAACACATTTAGAAATGAATTCACTCAGGTGTGGCCTGGTTGACCTTTAACAAACCTTCTTTTAAATATCAAAGAAACGGACTTCTTAATGATTTTATTAATAAATAAAATGTATATCTGGATAATTCGGATGAACTTAATGCTGATTCGATTGTCATAAAAGAATGGGGAGAGTGGGTGAATTCCCCCACACTTCTGTTCTGCGGGAGGTACTGGACTTTCATCAGTGGCATCAACATGTTGCTCGATATTTAGGGAGAACTGCTGGTCTTCTGATGACGTTCCAAGGCCCCGGGCTTTGGATCCCCAAACCTACAACGAGAGTTTGTTTCAGGCTAGAGAAAAGGCAGAACAACAATGTTATACGCGGATAAATTTCATTAGTCAAATAATGACCCAAAACAGACATTGAAATTACTAAATAAACGATTAAATCAAACACGAGTGGAGACCAGATGGTGGAAGACCCGTTGGCAGACCCAGGATGAAAGGTTTAGAGAAAAGAGGAAAGACAGATTTGAGTGGTGACGTTTTCCTGGGCTCGGCAACTGAGAGGTCATTGGCCTAACTGGAGGAGGGTTAGCGGGTGAACAGCCAAGCTATAAGAAACATTCAGTGTGCAGGTGACACAACAGTCTTCATATCTGATAAAGACTTAGCTACTATACACCCATGAACAAACGTGGAGCTGATCGGTATTTATAACTGGCTAAATGCAAGTAAATTCTCTTTAATCTTTTCACTTACGAATAAAATTGGGTGGCGATAAAAATATGTCCTGTACTGACTCATATTAACTGATAGCTTATAAAAAAATGTAAGAAATTTGTTCATATCTATACAAAAAATATCTAGTTTTAGACCAGCTGCGCATAATTATGGGTGAATCAAATACAGGGTGTCCCAGAATTAACTCTATTTCAATGAAATCGGACAAATTTTTTAAAACACACTTTTATTTATGTTTATCATGTTTAATATGTGTTAAAAATGTATAAATTTCTAAATTTTTTTCATAATTTTATTTTCATAATTTTTTCATAGTTTTTCATAGTTTTATTTTCATTCTCTTTCAGAACCCTATTAATAATGAATACACAAGAACGCATCTTTGTTGTAACATCCCGTATCAAAGGAATGCAATGTAATGAAATCAGAGAAAAATTTACAAGAAGATTCCACAGAACCGGTCCTACAGACAAAGCGATTCGTGAACTTGTGAACAAATTTAAAAGAACTGGATCCGTACACGACGAGGTGGGAAGAGGACGCCCAAGGACAGCACGTAACAGTACCGAACAGGTACGACAATTGTTTGAGGATGAACCAACAACTTCGGTTAGGGAGGCCGGTCGAAGACTCAACATATCCAAGACAACAGTTCATAGAATCTTGCGTTCGACACTGATGAAAAAGGCTTTGATACGGGATGTTACAACAAAGATGCGTTCTTGTGTATTCATTATTAATAGGGTTCTGAAAGAGAATGAAAATAAAACTATGAAAAACTATGAAAAAATTATGAAAATAAAATTATGAAAAAAATTTAGAAATTTATACATTTTTAACACATATTAAACATGATAAACATAAATAAAAGTGTGTTTTTAAAAAATTTGTCCGATTTCATTGAAATAGATAGTTAATTCTGGGACACCCTGTATATAAAAAAATACATACAAAATACTAGAGCACACAACCAAACTCTTGTTACAGAAGCATCGTCTGCTTATATTCAAGGACAAAATACTACAGAAAAACTATCTAAATAAATTCCTTCCATATTTGATATGAAATTATTTGCGTACGATCACAGCACAAACTGCCCATGTGAGATATTGCTGGCAAATGATGGCATCATAGAACCGAAACACGTAGAAATTAAGTGTCTGTTACAATAATGCAAGCCTGTAAACTACTTTTTATAGTCATGTGTGATTGCTGATTGCTGAGTCAAAATGTTGTAGAGACGATACAGCATGACCGAATATTTAATTACTCAATTAAGCCATCAGTGAGTGAACGGGTTAAATCTACCAAGGACCTCATATATAATAATAATAATAATAATAATAATACTAATAATAATACTAATAATAATAAATAATAATAAACCAGTATATAAATTTAAATACACATAGGATCACCTGAAGATCAGGGTCACCAGCCTTTTTTAGTTAGCTTTATAAGGCTAACTAACAAAAATATCACCATTCAACCTAACCAATCGTTAGGTCAATTGTCCGCCCTTGACGATTGGTTAGGTTAAGTCGTGATATGTTCGTTAGTTAGCCTTATAAATACACATAGGATCACCTGAAGATCAGGGTCACCAGCCTTTTTTAGTTAGCTTTATAAGGCTAACTAACAAAAATATCACGATTCAACCTAACCAATCGTTAGGTCAATTGTCCGCCCTTGACGATTGGTTAGGTTAAGTCGTGATATGTTCGATAGTTAGCCTTATAAGGCTAACTAACGAAGGCTGGGAGGCAGGCCTGGATTAACCATTAAGCAAAATAAGCACGTGCTTAGGGCACCAAGGGAAGGGGGCACCACAGAGAAAACTTTTTAAAGTATAAATAAAGTTATAAGTAGGCAACAATAAGCATTATTTTGCATCTTTTGATCCATGTATGTTGAAATGCTATGTATCTTCAAGGTTAGAAAGCAATGGAATAAAAGATGTTTTGTTTCGTACAAATAATGATATTTCTTCATTAGAATTTCTTTTTTCAAAAATTGACCACCAACATCGATTTCTGTAGAAAGAATTGTTTTCAATAAATTTTTGTATTTGCATTTTTCCCTTAGGAAACTGAATTTTTAATCTATTATTTCACATTCAGCACTTATTGGGTCTTAATGTCTTGTCAGTTAGACAATGGAATGGTCGAGGGGGAACCATTGTTGGGCTGTGCTTAGGGCATCAGTTGGCCTTAATCCGGCCCTGCTGGGAGGCCTGATCTTCAGGTGATCATATATATATATAATATATATATATATATATATATATATATACAGGGCGTCCCAAACAAATGTATACACACTTTAAATACTTATAAAGGCAGTGTTTATTAAAATACATTTCATTTTCAAAATGTAATAGAATCTACAGACATTATTTAATTGTTTTGTCAACGCCTGTTTTCAAACTGACGTCCGTTCTGGTCCAGGCACTGCTGATAACGCGAAGCAATGGAATCGCAAACATCACGAAACATTTCGTTTGGTATTTGTGTGCATTCTCGTTCAATGGCTGCTCTCAATTCAGCGACTGTTGCAGGTTTTATAGCGTAGACTTTGTCTTTTAAGTATCCCCATAAAAAAAAGTCTAGTGGTGTGAGGTCTGGTGAACGCGGAGGGTATTCTACGAAACCCCTTCGTCCAATCCACATCCACATCGTGCCAAGTACCACTCGCAATACTCCACTCTTCGGTCCGGATCATCATCATCTTCATTAATAGCATGGACTAATCTTGGAATGTAACTTTTCCATTGACAGCGCTTCAAAATGCGTTGGACAGACGATTCTGAAATTCCTACCTCACGACTCGCTTGCCGCACAGATTTTCTTGGACTTTGGTAATATGTTTCCAGTACTCTTTCTTGCTTTGTGGGGCTTGTCGATGTCCGTGGTCTTCCGGAACGCTTCTTGTGGACATTCTGAACAGTTCCATCGGCTTCAAACTTATCTCTAATTCGAGTGATGGTAAGTCGCGTTGGTGGATCTGTTTGAAACTCCCTCCTAAACTGTCTTTGCACTTCAACTGCGTTTTCACACTTCCAGTAGCATTTTAGAATGAATTTCCTTTGTTCAAAGCTTAGTCTGCCTGCCATTATTAATTCTAATGGGTTTAACTTGGAAAGAAAGAAACATCAATTGAGCTATCAGCTGTTAAAGTGTGTATACACATTTTTTGGGACGCCCTGTATATATATATATATATATATATATATATATATATATATATATATATATATATATATATATATATATATATATATATATATAATACATTAATTAATAGAAATAAAATAAATGAAAGCGCTGGGTGTACTTTTAGATGAAAAATTAACGTTCAAAGGGCTCATCGAACGCATCAAATAAATCGTTAGAACTCGCTAATAAATTGAATAAATTGAAATATCGCTTTCAAAAATGTATATTTCTGAATCTATATTATACTCTCGCATTTCCTTATATCCTATATAACATTGCACTTTGGGGAAATACAAACCAATATATCATCTATCTTTTAATGTATTTCAAAGAAAATTGTCAGAATCCTATCAGGTGTTAAAACCAACCAACCAACCGAGAATACACAAGCCATATGTTCAAAATTCCTAAAATTACTGAAGCTAAATGACCTACATAAGTTGAGTATCTGTTTACATATTTAAAAAATATTTTGAGAAGTTTCTCCATAAATTATGTAAAATTACCAAACAACCAAGTAAAAAAATTAAAATTATACAGATTTAAAATTTTATTTCTATAAACCTGACTTTACATTAGCAATATCAAGGAGAGCTTTCTCATACGAAGCACTGATCTTTCCCTTTATATCACCCCTAATTTCTTCTTTTCAGTTATACTCCCTTGACAACCGGTTAGGTTAAGTGGTAATATTTTCGTTAAAACTAACGAAAATATCACGAATTAACCTAACCAATCGTGAAGTTAATTAATTTATTGGGGTTGTTTAACCTCCTTCGCAACATCTAAGGTCATATGACGGGGGACCTCCAGCTTTACGTGGGATCCGACCCACGGGTCACTACATAATCTGGCCGCAGATGACGGTCTCCCATCTAACTACTACCCAGACCCAATGCCGCTTAACTTCGCTGATTTCCGGGAAGCGGTGTTACGATATTCGCCACTACGTAGCCCAACCAATCGTCACGGACGTATAGTTGACCTAACCGAGCATTCAGTTAACACAGTAAAACAATGGGGGTCCTATAAAGGAAAAGATCCCTTTAACAGACATGTCAACTCTCACGGATTTTCCGTGAGACTCATGGGTTTTAAGTCTCAAACTCCCTTATCTTATGTGGGATATGTTTCCAGTTATCAAAATCAGGCACAGGCAAAATCAGGCAAAATCTCACGCATTTTCCTACTTCAAGGTTGACGTCTCTGCTTAAACTTTTAAAGGTTTCGTGCAAAATTTAAAAAATAAAATTTTGATTGAATAAACGGACGTTTTCCAGTTTATGTACCGTTTTCTACAGTACATTACATACAGCATAGTAAACATCCTGTGCCCAAGTGACGAAAGTTATAATGTGGGTTAGGTTAGGTTACGTTAGGTTACGTTAGGTTAGGTTATGAAGAACTCATTTTTGATCACTCATTTTTTATCTGAAAAGAAGCAAAAATAAATTATATGAAAAACGGTACACAAACTGGAAAATGTCCGAATAAACGTTTATTTCTTTCTTCATCTTTTCATTCCTAATTTATTCCCTTTGTTGGTACTTGTAGGTTATCTCCCCCCCCCCAACCACCACCAATTTTGACAGAATATTTTCGTTAAAACTAACAAAAATATCACGACTTAACCTAACCAATTATCAAGTGCGTACAGTTGATCTATTAGTAAATAGTAAATACTATTCCAGAAACAAACAATGTTATAGTTAATAATAGATCAACTGTACGCCCTTGATAATTGGTTAGGTTAAGTCGTGATATTTTCGTTAGTTTTAACGAAAATATTCTGTCAAAGTTGGTGGGGGGGGAGATAACTTACAAGTACCCCTTTGTTTTTCCTACAATCTTTAAAGAGAGAATAAAGTTCACGTGTAAAGTACTGTTTTCTTTAACTTCGGAATACTTTCGAACCACCCCTTTGGTTATATAAGGATTATACGAGTATTTTCGCTTTAAGTTCAAATAATTTATTTATGAATAAATGCGAGGAGTATTAATTCAAATTATTTTGTTCAAAAGCGAGTCCGAGTTAATACGATAAATACATTTATTGGATCACCTGAAGATCAGGGCCCCCTAGCCTTCTCTAGTTAGCCTTATAAGGCTAACTAACTAAAATATCACGACCTAACCTAACCAATCGTTAGGTCAACTGTACGCCCTTGACGATTGGTTAGGTTAGGTCGTGATATTTTCGTTAGTTAGCCTTATAAAGTTAACTAAAGAAGGCTGGGGGGCCCTGATCTTCAGGTGATCCCATTTATTTATTGCATTCATAATAATTGTGTATTGTGTATAATACATATTACTTATTTTCGCTTTGAAAAGCGATTCATAGCGACTCATATCTGGCAGTTCTGTGGATATAGCATATGGAACTGGTTGTCTTTATTGTGGTACCTGAACTTCAATATATCCTCTGCAATTATTTATATTTTGAACAATAATGAATTTGAATTTAGAACTTAGTTCGTATTTATACACCGAGCGAAAGTGCGCAATACGACGCGTGAAAGCCAGACCAAAATCTAATACATATGCAGAAACACACAACTATATATATATATGTATAGAGTCGTATGAAATATCTTGACATCCTTTCACTAAATTTAAGCGTTATTTCTACTCAAGAGAATAGGAGACCGTTTCTAATGATTCATGAACGGGAATTATTTCGCAAATGGGGCAATTTAAGCCCATATTTTGGGCAAAAGAGAACAAAGCGAGGCCTTGAAAACTCACGTTGGATGAAGGAGACCGACTCTTTTGGAGAATCCTTCCTCTAAACTCAATAAAGTAAACTGATGGCAGGGTAAAAACAAATTTGAAAGCTCAAAGGAAATAAACAAGTTTCAATGACAAGGCTAAAAGCAGTGAAAATTTAATAAAAATATAGTAATATACAGTTTCGGAATAAAGAAATCTCTAAAAAGCCTAAAAAATTACTAATTGGTATTTTTCTTTATATATATACACACACACACACGTGTGTGTGTGTGTGTGTGTGTGTGAGACTAATAAAATTTTAAGAAAAAATCCCTGTCATTACTGATTACAAATTTTATTTGCATTTTAGAAATTTTGTTTTTAACCGAACTTTATCGGAAGCTGTACAACTTACATATGTATATACAATATACCTTAGTTAACCTTGGTTAACCTTGGTTTTGCTTCCGTCCGAATTGTTCATTCTGACGAAGGTCAAGCTTGTCACTCCACCTTAGATCTACGGTTTAACGTGGAATCCGAATCACGCCCCATTTAAAAAAAAATAGGGGATCACTTTAACATATTGCTTCCCATAGCATCTGGGAAGCAATATGTTAAAGTGATCCCTCCTAGGAAGCAATATGTTAAAGTGATTAACACTGGGAAGCAATATGTTAAAAAGAGAAAGGTTGGTTGGTTAGAGAGGTTGGTAATCTAGGAGATAACCTACCGACCGTAAACAAAGCTATAAATGCCCTAACCGGGCATTCTTTATATATTAATGTAGGTTAACTGAATGCCGGTTAGGTCAACTGTACGCCCTTGATGATTGGTTAGGTTAAGTCGTGATATTTTCGTTAGTTTAACGAAAATGTCACAACTTAACCTAACCAATCGTCAAGGGCGTACAGTTGACCTAACCGAGCATTCAGTTGACCTAACCGGGCATTCAGTTGACCTACATTAAAAATATAAAGAAAATGAAAGGATGCAAAAAGGAGCTACTCAACTCGTACTTGTGGCAAATGATGTGGCGTGACCGATTCTTCCGAAATCTATTTTTTACTTTGTGTGACCAAAGAGCGCAACAATTCTAATAAATTTACTTTCAATCTAATATTTTAACATGTTATGACTTGCCTTTTATGCCTTTACTTTATTAAAGCGAACATTTTTTATCGTACTCCTTATCCTAAATATTGGGAAGCAATATGTTAAAGTGATTAACACTGGGAAGCAATATGTTAAAAAGAGATTCCTGGGAAGCAATATGTTAAAGTGATCCAAAATAGGAAACAGTTCAAATTTTGGAAAAGGCCCTATCATTTATTTACGTTACCACTAATCATTTGACCATAATTTATTTATTTTATTATTTATTATTTATTATTTATTTATTTTATATTAACCAAAGGTTTATTATTATCTATTACGAATGAACTGCTTGACGGGCATGGGTCGCCGAGCTAGCCTCGCGACGACCAGAATTTGGGTCGCAGCCTAAAAAGCAAAGCTGGGCACTTGCGGTTTTTTTTTGCGGTACTGCGGTACTGCGGTACTACCGCACTACCAAACCGGTACCGCATAACGCAGTACCGCAAAAAATGCGGTAGCGGTACTGCTGTACTTTCAGCGATCCTTTGCGGTACTGCGTTATGCGGTACCGGTTTGGTAGTGCGGTAGTACCGCAGTACCGCAGTACCGCAAAAAAAAACGCAAGTGCCCAGCTTTGCTAAAAAGGTTAAGAACCACTGTAATAAAAGACGAATGAAAAACAAAAATTTATATTCCCATAATTTTAGAACCTTTTTCGTAAAACGGAAAGAGGTTTACGATTCACTGAAATTTCATCGCCGCAGTTTCATCGCCGCAATTTCATCGCCAGAAATCTCATCGCCAGAAATTTTATCGCCGGGAAATTACATCGTAAAGAATTTTAATCGCTAGGAATTTTGATCGCAAGGAAAATACATCGCCACACCATAGAAATATATATTATTTTAGTTAATTTATAATATTTTATTTGAAGGAAAAAAAAGTAAATAGCATTTATTTTTATTTGCATTTATTTATATTAATAAATAAAAAATAAGATATAAAAAGTAAATAGCAATTAATTATTTTTATTTACATTTATTTAAATTAATAATATATAAAATTTTGTTACTTATTATTAATCATTACTATTAGTAAACGAATAAAAATAACGAATAATAGAAACATAAAAATAAGAAAAATTAATTAAATGCAGAACTTGTAAAATTTAGAAACCAAAATTGTGAGCAATACCTCGTAAATAATCGAGTACTTCGCGATTTTCATAATCATTTACGATGCGTTGGATTCTTGCTGCAACATCTCTATATTTCTTCTTAGAAGGAGGAATTTCTGCACCGGCGACATATTGTTCTATTTTTCCTTCGTTTCTGCTTTGTTCGTCTTTTATGGTTTTTATGAATTTCCATATCATTGGATGAGAAGCCCCAATTAATTCGCTGAATGCTCGATGCCATCCTTCGCATGAGTTATTTGTTTTAGGAGCACCTTGTAGGGCTGTATCAAAGCAGTTCCATAATGCATGGGCAAAGCGAGGAGGAGGAGGTTGGCGAATTAAGCGACGATCAGGGCGGCCAATCCACGTATCTTCCATATAATCTAAAACTGGCTGAGCTTCCTCTGCAAAATTATTATTATCACACAAATCTTCAAAACAACGAACTACGTCATTAAGTGGCACGAATGCGATGGCTGGGATCATGCGCATTTTCAATGCAAATTCTGCATCATTTTCATACAATTGCTGCAGTCCGTTTGTCTGAAGATTTCGAAAAATACATTGGGAGAAATGAAAAAAGCAACATTTTTGTTGACAGTCTGGAAAGGCTGCACTAAAGGCACTGATCGCTGCAAGCTCGAAATCTGTCATAATCGTCGTAGGTGACAAGTTTGGTTCGAAATTTTTTAGTTCCACTAAAAGTCTGCTGTAAGTATTTTCATTTCTTCGAGTCAATAACGCATAAACAACAGGAATAATATCACCATTTATGACTCCATCTATTGTATAGACTTGTTCGAATAAAGGTGGAACAGTCTTAAAAGTTCCATTTGCATACCAACATCTTGAATTAGACAATAACTGTAGATTTCGCTGAGTAGAAAATATCAAGATTCTATTTGGGCCATCGTTGCTGTCGAACAAAAGAAAAGGTTCATTTGAATGTGTCACTCGGTACTCAGGAGGAATGTTCAAATTATTTAAAGTCGCTGGATTGGGAGGCACTTGTCCCGCTTGATTTCGAGTGTTTCGGATTGTCTTCTTTAAAGATTCTGTAGGGGGCATCTGGCCGACGACTGCTCGAGATAACCCAATGTAGGCTTGTGTTACAATACAATGAGTCCCATCTTGAGTCGTGCGAGCTTTCTCTTTCACTGCATTGAGAACCTTGGTTACTTCAACACGAGCACTATTGCCTGCATGATTGTGTTCTCCAACTCGTTTGGTAATTAAGCAATTTTCTGAATGAAGGCGTGCCCGACAACGCTTTTTGTAAAATTGATCGCATTTCCAAAATACTTTTTGTCCACTTGCCTTCTCTCTAACAAATGACCATTATCAATCAGTTTCCGCTGATTCCTTGTGCTTGAAACATAGTTGAGGGGCATATTGAATGTACTGCCTTTTCTTATATATATAACACAACCACGCACCGACAATACCAAGTCTATAATGATTAAATTCATATTATAATTTCAAATAATATAGACTCCAAAATCTTAAAGGTCTATTTTAATGACTACAGGGGCGGGGCTTTTATGCGGGGCAGGACAAATGGGCTAAAACTAACCATTTTAATCTGGTAACCTTTCTCCCATCTTAGCTTCTTAAAACAGGCACCTGCATGCTAAAACTAACCATTTTAATCTGGTAACCTTTCTCACATCTTAGCTTCTTAAAACAGTCACCTGCATTTACGTCAAAAAAGGGTCAAAATGAGACACTTAATCATGATCTTATAATTATCAGTCCCATGATCATTTAAAGCTTCGTATGTATAACTTATATATGTTTACACTTAATAATAACAATCATTCTTATTTGTATAAACAAATTTGCATAACAAAAGTTAAGAACATAAAATTATTAAGAAAAATTAATTCAATGCAAATCTTGTTTATATATATATATAATATATATATATATATATATATATATATATATATAATATTTAGGAGAAATCCAATGACAAGGAGGAATGTAAATGCCATGAAAAGTCTTCTTTAATGCGCAACGTTTCGAGCAATACGCTCATCATCAGGCTAGATAATAACAATATGAAATTAGAATCAATAAATAAATGTGAACAAGACAAAATAATTTCTATAAAAAGACTAAAAGAAGAGGGTTAAATTCAAAGTTATAAAAATTTACATATAAAATTACAAGAATTTTAAAAGCTATTTTTAAATTACATATAGTAAATTTGAAATTAGTACACTGGAATAATTAACACTACGAACCTTTCAATGCTGGTTCCGAGGCACGAGTAATTTAAAACAAAACAAAACAGGAAACAAGCTATGGGTTGGGCGGTTGGAGTTATAAGTTAGGGGAGGGGGGATTATAAAAAATTGGGAGGGGGGAGGGGAGTTGGGGACGGGGGTTTATACAAAATTTAGAGGGACAGCTGAGGAATCCACGTTTAGAGAAGGGGTCAATGTTTTAATATAAAGAGATTCCAAAATTCTAAGTGAGTTAGGACAAGAATTACAACCGAGAATTTTAAAATTATCTAAAGTGACATCAGTTTTACATTTTATACTGTGTTCCCGAATACTGGAGGCTTCTTTTTTATTTAAAATTTTACCTGTTCGGCAACTTATTCCCATATGCGAATAAAATCTAGTCCTGAGGGAGCGCACGGTGCTGCCAATGTAAGTACCAAGGAGACACCTTGGGCAGGTAAATAAATATACAACACCGCTACGCAACGAATCAGGAGTTCGATTCTTCGCTGAGAAAAAGCTACCTAAAGACATTTTGTTAATAAATATAATGCGAAAATCAGTATGATAGAAAAATTTTCTTAACAACTTTGTAAATTTAAGTTTAAATTCTTTATTCATGGGACCCATTTCAGGTACCAGGAAATATTTCATATCTTTAGGCACTGAAATACAGGAAAGTTGAGGGCTATAAACATTATTTAAGAAAGATCTTATTAGTTTATCTACATATTGAACAGGAAAACTATTATTGGTAAAATGATCTTAAATTATTAAATTCATCGTTTAGTAAGGTAAAACTAGAGGTCAAATTATATCCTCTGAACAAGAGTGTTTTAATACACGACATCTTATAGTTAAAATCGGTAAAACTAAATAACGGAAGCTTAAATTGCAAGCCAAGTGAGAGTAAAAACCTTTCCCGAGGGGATAGGGTGTAACTAGAAAAATTCGAAATTACTTTATCAGAATTGAAAAAATTAGGTGAATTCAGGCCCAGGGCCTTTAACTTACGTTCATGAGTTTCAGAAATGATAGAATGAAACTTTTCAAGTTCACGTTGTACAAGAGAAATTATTAATAAATAATCCAACAACGAAAGGGTATTTTTAAGGGTAATTATATGATTTGTCACGATTAAAGTCTTTAAAGATAATAAAAAATGATACTTACTCTCAGTTGTTCGTATCTGGTTCTGATCTTGCTCAATTATACTATTTGCCTAAAATCCATAAAGTTGGAACACCTCTCCGTCCTATTTTAGCTTCGTATAACTTACCTACCTTTCAATTGTCAAAATTTGTTGTTCGTCTCCTGTCACCTCTTGCGAAAAATGCTTATACTATAAATAACTCTTATGAATTTCAAAAAGATCTTCTTAGTAAGAATTTCGATTCAAAAAAGTTTTTTGTCAGTTTTGATGTAAAGTCGCTTTTCACGAATGTACCTGTATCAGAAACTATTGCCATTATTTTAGATAGGGTTTTTAGCTCTGATGATAGTTTTCATGGTTTTCATGGTCTTATTTTAAGGAACTTTTAGAATTGGTTTTTAAGCAATGTTATTTTACTTTCAATAATAAGGTTTACCAACAAATTGATGGTGTTGGGATGGGATCACCCGTCGGACCTCTATCAGCTGATTTTTTTATGACTCATTTAGAAAGTGTAATTTTTAGACAATCTCCCACCCATTGTATACCAATTTTCTATCGACGCTTCGTTGATGACTCGATAGCTGTTTTTGATAATGCTGTACAAGCGCAACAATTTTTTAACTTCTTAAATTCTCTGCACCCCAATAAAACTTATACAATGGAAACTGAGAAAAATGGCTCCCTTCCCTTTTTAGATCTTTTAATTTCGAAAAAAGGTGATTCTCTTACTACATCAGTTTACAGGAAACCCACTTTTACTGGTTTGGGCATGAATTTCTTTAGTTTTACCGATTTTAACTATAAGATGTCGTGTATTAAAACACTCTTGTTCAGAGGATATAATTTGACCTCTAGTTTTACTTTACTAAACGATGAATTTAATAATTTAAGATCATATTTTACTAATAATAGTTTTCCTGTTCGATATGTAGATAAACTAATAAGTTCTTTCTTAAATAATGTTTATAGCCCTCAACTTTCCTGTATTTCAGTGCCTAAAGATATAAAATATTTCCTGGTACCTGAAATGGGTCCCATGAATAAAGAATTTAAACTTAAATTTACAAAGTTGTTAAGAAAATTTTTCTATCATACTGATTTTCGCATTATATTTATTAACAAATGTCTTTAGGTAGCTTTTTCTCAGCGAAGGATCGAACTCCTGATTCGTTGCGTAGCGGTGTTGTATATTTATTTACCTGCCCAAGGTGTCTCCTTGGTACTTACATTGGCAGCACCGTGCGCTCCCTCAGGACTAGATTTTATTCGCATATGGGAATAAGTTGCCGAACAGGTAAAATTTTAAATAAAAAAGAAGCCTCCAGTATTCGGGAACACAGTATAAAATGTAAAACTGATGTCACTTTAGATAATTTTAAAATTCTCGGTTGTAATTCTTGTCCTAACTCACTTAGAATTTTGGAATCTCTTTATATTAAAACATTGACCCCTTCTCTAAACGTGGATTCCTCAGCTGTCCCTCTAAATTTTGTATAAACCCCCGTCCCCAACTCCCCTCCCCCCCTCCCCAATTTTTTATAATCCCCCTCCCCTAACTTATAACTCCAACCGCCCAACCCATAGCTTGTTTCCTGTTTTGTTTTGTTTTAAATTACTCGTGCCTCGGAACCAGCATTGAAAGGTTCGTAGTGTTAATTATTCCAGTGTACTAATTCAAATTTACTATATGTAATTTAAAAATAGCTTTTAAAATTCTTGTAATTTTATATGTAAATTTTTATAACTTTGAATTTAACCCTCTTCTTTTAGTCTTTTTATAGAAATTATTTTGTCTTGTTCACATTTATTTATTGATTCTAATTTCATATTGTTATTATCTAGCCTGATGATGAGCGTATTGCTCGAAACGTTGCGCATTAAAGAAGACTTTTCATGGCATTTACATTCCTCCTTGTCATTGGATTTCTCCTAAATATTAAATTGAAGCTTTGTAGAAGCAAACCGCATGACTATATATATATATATATATATATATATATATATATATATATATATATTATATATATTATATTTAGAACATTTTTTTTAAATTTTTAAATTATTTTCTATTGCGCGGCGATGTATTTTCCTAGCGATGAAAATTCCTAACGATGAAAATTCTTGGCGATGAAATTTCCCGGCGATGAAATTTCCCGGCGATAAAATTGTCGCGATGAAATTTGCGGCGATGAAATTTCCGGACACGGGTTTACGCATTTTACGAGGAAAGGCTCAAAAAAGTCAGAAGTTTACATTTCGAAATGTAAAATAATAGTTTATCAAACATCTCCAAACTTAACTTTAAAGAATTCCTAACACGCTCCGAAGTTACTATCTTTAAGTGATTTCAATTAGTAGTTATATTCAGGTGCGGATACAGGAAAGAGGGGGTGCGGGGTGTTGGATTTGTCATACCGGTGTCATGTAAATATTGCCAGCCCAATATTATTGTATAATAATAGTATACAATAATATTATAAATTATTAGTTATTAGAATACGATGTCATTCAGGTTAAAGCAAGAGGAGTTAAACCCCCGCGCACCCCCCTCACTGTGTCCACGCCTGATATTAACTCGTCGGCGTTATTTAACCTCCTTCGTAATAAATATCTTAGGTCATATGAAGGAGAGGACCCACTCTCCAGTACCAATTTTGCTTTATATATATACATTCAACTGCAATGAACACGCAGTATAAATAACGTAAAGAACGACGCTTGTATAGAAGATATTCCGCGCAAGACGAGAAAGAGAGAACGAAACAAATGAAAAAATGAGGTGACCACCCGGGAACTACATATATATATATATATATATATATATATATATTATACTAGGACTGGACATCTGGGATCCCAGAAGTAAAGTAGACAGTTCATTTCCCGGGAAAATTGTCATCGATCCCGGGATTTCCCGGTATTCTATTTTCAGGGGAGACTTTTAAATACAGTTTTATTATGAGGTGTACAGGGTGTCCCAGAATTAACTATCTATTTCAATGAAATCGGACAAATTTAATAAAAACTGACATAATTTTGTGTTTATTACTAAATTATGATACAAAAACAAATAGATTTATAAATCATAAGTCAAAACTTTATTGAGAAGTTTCAACATGTGCACCGTCTGTATCTCTGCAAATTTCAAATCTATCCTCAGCGCTGCGAAACACATTTTGAAGCATTTCAGGTGTTATCTCCCGCACTGCCAACTGGATGCGTTCTTTAAGTTCAGCAAAACTATTGATCTTTTGGCGATAAACCTTTGTTTTTATGAAACCCCATGCAAAGAAATCCAGAGAACGCGGAGGCCAAGGTCGAGGTCCTCCACGTCCAATCCACCGATTCGGAAGGCGTCTGTTGAGGTATTCTCGAACAATTAGAGCATAATGACATGGTGCTCCATCTTGTTGAAACACAACATTATCAAGAATGCCATCATCAAGAAGCTGTGGTTCGAGAAACTGCTGAAGCATATCAAGGTAGACGGTACCTGTTACAGTTGCTTCCGCAAAGAAGAATGGGCCACAAATTTTGGATTTGGTCATTCCAAGCCACACATTAACTTTTGGAGAGTCTCTTTGCCATTCTATGACTTCAGACGGTCTTTCATTGGACCAGATAATGAAAAAATTATGAAAATAAAATTATGAAACAAATTTAGAAATTTATACATTTTTAACACATATTAAACATGATAAACATAAATAAAAGTGTGTTTGTAAAAAATTTGTCCGATTTCATTGAAATAGATAGTTAATTCTGGGACACCATGTATTTATTTCATGCAAAGGCTTTTCACAATTGAAGTTTTCGTTTACCTGTTTTTTAAACTTCGAAAACCGTTTTCGCTTGAGTATGGGGTAAAATAATATCCCGGGTTCCTGGATGCCCAGCCCTATATTATACCCGGATACGAAAATCGTGTCCACGTCAGAAATAAGCAAGTACAGAATATGAAGCATGACGACATTAACATCTAAATTAGTTGCCGTGGGAACGTTACATACGCATATTACGTCATAGCAATCGCGGAAATTTGCGCGTAACTGTTATTATTTTATGACCATTTGACTTTTTAGATATGTCTGAGCTTGAAATGTTGTTTCAGAACTAAAGAAATCGTATATACTATTGCGTAGGTTAAAGGTTATATTGGAGATTGGAGGCGCGGAGGTAAACCGAATGTACGAGGGGAGGTCAGAAAATAAGTTTACACGGCGTATAATTTCGTAACTAAAGGACCTACATTGATTATATTTGTATCAGGTGAATTCGTTAATCATTGTTGGCAACATTGCACGTCGATTCGGCTGCCATCTACCGTACATTGGTTATATGAATCAGTTGAACATGGCGGCTCGACTGGAACAGTGCCCTGCCTTACAGAGCAGTCCAGGACGTTTACGTTTAATGGCCGTTCGTAAACGTTCCAGTGTTGAACAATATGCAGCTGCATTGATTGTTGTGCATTTTTGCATGAAGTCTGCGAGCAAAACGCCTTTGTGGCCCCAAAACATGGTAACCATCACTTTGCCAGCGGACCTCACAATCTTGAACTTCTTTGGTCGCGTGGACTCAGGGTGTTTATATTCCATGCTTGCACGTTTTGTTTCCGGAGTATGGTGATGAACCCATGTCTCGTCTCTTGTGACAATGCGCTCGAGAAATTCTTGACCACTGACAGACTAGGAATATCGTTGCAGAAATGACAGGGCACTGTTCCAGTCGAGCCGCCATACTCAACTGCCTCATATAACCAATGTATGGTAGATGGCAGCCGAATCGACGTGCAGTGTTGCCAACAATGATTAACGAATTCACCTGATACAAACATAATCAATGTAGGTCCTTTAGTTACGAAATTATACGCCGTGTAAACTTATTTTCTGACCGCCCCTCGTAATTAAATCGAACCGGAATTAATCGACCCATACTAACCGTAATTAATCCAATCTTGAATCGTTTAACAGGAATAATATCGAATCCGAATTAATTCTGGATCAATTCAATTCACGTACGTCATTATGAAATAGGAATTCTATTTTATCTTCATTTAAAATATCCTCCCGATCTCCCGGACCTTACATCTTTTTCTTCTGAAATCTATGCTTGTTTAAAGGATTGTACTACAAATAAGATGTGAACTTCATATCTATAATTCCATTATTACTTTCATTACCATATAAATTTAATTAATGTGGTCTACCCATGGGCATTACCACTATAGTGTGTGTGTGTGTGTGTGTGTGTAACTTTGAAATGATTTTGCACACCTTTTCATAAGGTGTAGATACTAAAATAGGATCACCTGAAGATCAGGGCCCCCATGTATTCTTGTTTTTTGCTTTACAGTACCAAATATAATAATAAATTAAATTGAATGCCCGGTTAGGTCAACTGTACGCCCTTGACGATTGGTTAAGTGTACTTAAGTCGTGATATTTTCGTTAGTTTTAAC
Organism: Bathynomus jamesi; assembly: GCA_023014485.1. Lineage (NCBI taxonomy): Eukaryota > Metazoa > Arthropoda > Malacostraca > Isopoda > Cirolanidae > Bathynomus > Bathynomus jamesi. Next base: position 148,475 of record JAJOZX010002045.1, on the reverse strand, counting down.
GAAGATATTTGATAATTGAGGCTGGGGGCCCTGATCTTCAGGTGATCCCTAAAATATTACGTATATATAAATGTAATAATGTAGATGTTATTTTTCCAGATTTTATGTACACAGAAAATAAAGGATATCTTTTCCAAACTGCAAACGATTTACCATATTCCAAATGACGGCATACTTGTGTCTCATGACATCAGTGAGTGACCTTGAAAATGTAAAACGACAGTGTATATAGTACATTTTATAAAATGCATAATAAAGAAGAATATACGTTAGAAATGTAAATATTCTGACAATTAATCCTCTCCTGAAATGCCTCCTTACAGTATACTGCAAGACAAATTAATTAAGTAATGAGGCGGGATGCTGCAGAGGGGTCGACCGCAGATTGATCCTGAAGCGTCGTTCGAACTCACATAAAGTAAGTAATGCTCACAAAATCACTCTAATGATAGTGAGATGATGACGTGAAAGGTAAATGTCTAGTAATCCTTAGGTATGAAAGCATCCAATCTAACAAGTCGATGTTGCTTTAATAACTAACTTTACTTCATCTTCACTTCAGGTACCTTCCCAATCTTGCAGAATGTAACTCTTTATTTCCAAAAGATTTGATGTCACAAAGGTTGAAATAAAAATTAAAGAAATGGACTACGTTTTTAATACTTCGTGAAACCTCCATCTGTATCAATTATATCTTGGAGGTGTCCGTTCATGGATACTACAAGATCATTGCAAACAATGGGAGTTCTTCGTAGGTTCTCCCAAACCTCATTGATGTGTATTAGAAGGTCTTCTTCATTTCTTAATACTCTCGCCCTATTCTTCCACCATTACTTTCCACACAGTCTCAGTTGGGTTAAGACCAGGAGAGTTTGTGGTCAGTCTACTGGGATCACATTATTTCTGTTGTCAGCTATCCATCGGCGGACCACGCAAGACGTATAAATAAAGCTATTGTCTTGAATCAAGTGGAAACGTTCCCCTTCAGGTAGAAAGTGAGCATTGACGCTTGAAAGTAAAACTTCACTTAAAATATCAACGTACTGTTGGTCCATTAACCTTCCTTCAATCTTCGTAAGTTCACCTACTGCAAGTACAGACATCAACCTCGCCCCACTCCAAAGTTAATTCTTCAATTCCTTTCACTTGCTTGAATGTTGGTTTCATCGTACCGCTCATACGATAGCAATGATAAGATCCATGGCATTCAGTAGGCAAAGTTTTCTCATCGCAAAATACCATTCTGCACTAAAATTAATTTCCACGAGTAATATATCCTCGAGCAAAATTTAATCATAAAATCTTCACCCAGTCAGTTAAAAGTGGCTTTTGGGCAGGAATATAGTGTTCGATATGGTTTGGCTCCAGTCGGAAAATGACAGTATTACTACAGCAAGGCAAATCAAATTGCTGAACATCATCCTTCGCATTGGTAAAAGAATTCATGCGAACTAGGTCTGCAGTCTGTTAAAGGGTCTATGATTATATAATGCAAAGTTATATTGTAATTCTATATCTATAAATTATGACAAGTAAAATAATACAAAATTACTTGCACATCATTACAAGTGTTATGTAAATAGGTTTTCAAATATACCAAAGCATTTTTTTCACCTATAATAGCTTGGTCTTGATTTTCGTTTGTTTTACGCTGACGACCGGATCTTGGCCTTGTAGCTATACTTCCTTCAATATTGTACCGTGTAATCCAACGCTGCAAAGTTTTCTTATGTACTTCAAACCGTTGAGCTACAGTATATTCCGCAGGGGTGATCCGGCTTCAATCATTCCTGTGATGCCTTCCCGCATACCTTGCGTTGCTGAATGTCGAATACTTTCTCTCTCCATGCTTGATCGTGAATGCTGATAGATTGGATGCTTTCATAATAATTTATTTATTTATTTATTTCATTTATTTATTTACAAATATATACAGTTTTCATAGATGAGTATATTTCATTATTAAATACAGATGCTGTATACAGTTGAGTTGTAAACGGCCTCTACCAAGCGCGCACGCTTTACAGGCCGAAATCTACTAATTAGATATAATTACAATTATATAAAAGATATGATTACAAGATTTTTGTAGATTTTTACAATAGATTTAAAAGACTAACAGGAGGACACAGGACTAACAGGAGGACCACCACGGAGGACATACACAATACACAATTACGAACACAGTTAGGTAGACCAGCCATGAGTGGATCCTAGGGTCTTTGTTGGTTTGAAACATTATTTATAACATTATAACATTTTAACTTACAGACTAGGATATACACTTACGAGTATATTAGGAGCTAAATACAACGAATAATGAAACCAGTATGAAATTGTAAGGAACTTACAGACTAGACCAGGGGTGGGGAACCTGCGGCCTTTTGGGGTACTAGTTGCGGCCTTCTGCCTACTTGCTGAAGTTTTTATTTATTATAAAAACCCTCACGTATATCGTTTGATTTAAAATTAGTAAATATGTAGATTGTAGACTAAAATATGACATTTTGTTGTACTGTATATGTTAAATACTCAGCATGCGGCCTAATAGGGTCTTGGTTAAATGAAATGCGGCCTAATAGGGTCTTGGTTAAATTAAATGCGGCCTAATAGGGTCTTGGTTAAATGAAATGCGGCCTTCCAATGAAAAAAGGTTTCCCATCCCTGGACTAGACCATACACTTTTATTAGACGCTTAGTACAAAGAATAATGAAATGTGAGGTGTGGTGAAAAGTGATAGGAGAGATTTTTAGAAGAAGGATAATGAGAACTTTAACAAGAAGAAAGAAAGGAGTGCCTTCAGAAATTTTGGAATTTAAGTTTTAATCTCTTTATAAATGATGAGATGATCATTGCTTTTAATTCGTTCGATAGATCGTTCCAAAATTCCACCTCTAAGTAAGTGTAAGAATTTCTACTACATTTGAAGAATTAATTTACCTTTGAGATATATTCACTCTCCCTATACCGTGTTTGATGTTCGTGACGTATCTGATTGTTTATTATATTCTCGATTAATATGGTTGGAGCAGATTGGTTTGTAACTCTGAACATTATAGAGAGCATATCTGTATTTCAAATGTCTTTAAATTTTAATATACGCGGTTGCTAAGATTCCTGATGTATAAGTATAATAATCACTCTTGTTATATTTTTTTAATAATTCTTTTCTAGTCAGTGATTAAAGGGATGATGTAGTCACATGCACTCCCATATGCAATAATACTGTATGTGAGATGTGGATAAACTAGAGAGAAGTATAGCGTTTTAAGTGTACTTGTAGGAAGGAAATATAATTTTGTTAATATAAACGAGAATTTCGATAGTTTATGATCTACTCATATATTTTCAATATACTGATGGAAGGATAGTTTGTATCAAACACAACTCCTAGTAATTTCCCTTCAGCGACACGCGATATGAAGTTCAAGTCGACAATAATACAGTATTCAAGTCTGGTTTTAATTTTTTTGTGAGTAGCTTGAAGTTTTTTTCTTTATATTTAAGAATAAATTATTGGCTTTCAACCAGTCGCATACTCTCGCGATATTTCTATTTACTATTTTGTTGCGCGATGTGAGGTCGCTGTCTGAGTATATCACGGAGGTGTCATCCGCATATTGGAAGCCCTTTCCGTTATGAGAATTGTGAGAGTCATTTATGTAGATCAGAAATAACAGGGGACCCAAAATGCTTCCTTGTGGAACTCTATGTGTAATTCTTAGTTCGGTGGTGTTAATGTTATTATGTTTGATGTATTGGCTTCTGTTGTATAGGTATGATTTAAACCAATTTAGAAGGACGTTATTTATGCAATAATGAAATTAATTTATAATTATGTCGTGGGAGATTGTATCAAAGGCTTTTGATAGGTCCATAAGCAAGAGGGCAGAAGATTTTTTATTAGTAATTTTTTTAATAGCACGTCTAATACGGCTGAAATCGCGTCGCTTGTTTTATGATCCCCCCCTAAAACCAAATTGATACTTCGATATGAGGTTATTTTCTTCGAAATATTTGGAGAGCTGCGTACACACAAATTTTTCAAATATTTTTCCTAATGTAGTTAAGATGGATATAATGTAGGTTGATAATTCGAAGGTAGTGATTTGTCTCCTGATTTGAATATTGAACAAACTCGTGCCTTTTTAAGCACATCAGGGAAAATACCATAACGGAGAGACGAGTTGAATAATATTGATAAAGGGAGAGATAAAGTAGCTGAGTAGTATTTAAAAACTGCTTTTGAAAACAGAATCGACGTAATATGATTTGTTTCTAAAGGTGGAAATAGCCGTTTTGACATCTCTGGGAGAGAGAGGAGAGAAGAAGGAAATATGAGCTGGGAATTACCAAGATATTTCGTAACTGCGTATCGAGGGCACGATGAGATCAGCTGTATTTTTTCTACGGTAGCAAAGTATCATACTTATTTAGATGATTGGCTATATCTATTGTATATTTGTGGGAAAAAGAACTTTGTCCTTTCTTCCTATGTAAAGTTTCATTGATAAGTTTCCATTGTTTCTTAGAATCACCTTGTATTCCTCAAATTTATTGCTGTAGTACTCTGCTTTTTTGAGTAGGGTATTTAGTTTGTATTTGTAATTGGTGTAAATTTCTTGGGGAATTGTGCCTTTTTTGACGTGTTTATAAATTAAATGTTTTTGCCGTAGAGTTTTTACGATAGATTTATGTAACCATAGTTATGTTGCCTTTTATGGGTCGTGTTTATAGTAGTTACAGGACAATACTCGAGGGATGTGACCCAAACTTTAGATATGAAATAGAAACACAGTAGAATGAGTGAAGAGGCAGACTGTACTTTCCCACCTGCAGTGGGACAAGGGAACAGGGGAAGATGGGAAAATTTCCTCAGAATACGAGGTCCGAAACTTCTTAATGTCCTGCCCAAAGAACTGAGAAACTTCCAGCACACCAACCTGAATAATTTCAAGAACCAGCTGGACAGGTTCTTACGCAAAGTCATGCGTGGTTGGCTGCGAGGGCAGGAGGAGAGCAGAAACTAATTCCCTTCTCCACCAAATTCCGCAAATGAGGCGAGATGCTGCAAGAGGGTCGACCTGCGCAGGTTGATCCTGAACCGTCGTGTGCAGTTTTCTGTGTATTTTCTCATGTCAACTAAATATATGAACTCCCATGGACAGGACCAGCGTGCATGTGATGACAAAGCAGAGTTTAAGAAAATTTTTAAGAGGTTTTCTTTCATGAAAAAGTGCGATAGGAAAACAGTCGTGAAATATAATGCATGTTTAAAAATACTTTTCATGCATTTTTTACAACGCTTTTGTCGCTAGGAATCAGAATACTGCATATGTTTCAGTGTGAAACGTGAGTCACCTCTTAAGAAAATAAAAAAAAAAGACATTTCAGGTGTAAAATATGTTTCAGTGTGGAACGTGAGTCACCTCTTAAGAAATTAAAAAAAGACATTTCAGGTGTAAAATATGTTTCAGTGCGAAACGTGAGTCACCTCTTAAGAAAATAAAAAAAAAGACATTTCAGGTGTAAAAATACTATCATATATTCCATATTTGAGATTTACTTTTAACAAAACACATTTAGGAAAATGCTGCACGTTTTTATGCTTACTATTTCTGAACTTATTTTAACTTAAGCATGTCGTCATACAAGACAAGCGCACACACGCACACACACACACGCGTGCGCATAGGAAAAACATGTGGAAAGGGAAGAATGGAGATATAAAGAGAGAAGAAAGAGAGACTGAGGCAAAACTAAAAAGAGGAAAAATTGAATTTTGAGTCTGGCAAATTATTCTCTTCCCTCCTTTTGTAAATCTTTGATTCAAAATTGCTTCCAGGAAGGAGGGAGGCCGAGGGAGGCGTAGTAAGGGGCCTTGCCTAATGCGCAAATCATAATTCGTTTCTGGCCCAAAATAGGCTTATTTCTGAAGGTAAATAGAAGCCATCAAAAACGGCTTTTATGCACGTTCAGAGGTTTTAAAAATTGAAGCAGGGTTTAATAATTAATATGATTGTTGCAGTAAAAAACTTGAAATTTTATTTTTAAAGTTGGATTTAAAAAAAATGGTGTCCATCAGAATTAATCTGTAAATAATTTTATAAAAATCGTTCACTTCGACATTTTTGATTCTGCCATAACGATATTATATCCATTTTAATTTAAGAACCGTTGTACCATCAGTTCCAATAGTCGGGATATACAACCACATTATTAAAGGATGCTTCGCTTCATCAGAAACACGACGCTTTGTAGCAATATTTCATACCTGAAAGTATAAAGAAACTTAGTAATGAAGTTCATCACTGAAAACTGAACCCATATTTTGTAGAATAAAATATTAGCTTTATACCAGCATTTAAGGTTTTGTTTTCATATATTTACAGAAGAATATTAATGATTTCATAGAAGAACTGCCTAATCGTGAACTTCAACACGCAATCACAACATAAATCCAGATAGAAAGTTGAAGTTCGCTTTCTTAAAATTTGACTCAAATACGTTAAGCCATAATTACATCCTATTTTGTAGACGTTCTTTCAGTGATGCATAATTTGGGTCTTATTTGAACAATGAATGGTTTATAATCAGTAAAATTATTTTGCCGAAACCACATCGTTTTTAGCTGTACGACGAAATACCATGCAGGGTGCCTTGGACTTTCGTACACTAATATATATATATGTGTGTGTGTTACAGGGAATCTGTATAACTAGGGATTTCATGAAATCCTTAAAATGTTCAAGGATTTCATGTAAGGGTAAATCGTGATATTTTCGTTAGTTTTAACGAAAATATCACGACTTAACCTAACCAATCGTCAAAGGCGTACAGTTGACCTAAACGGGCATTCAGTTAACCTAACCGGGCATTCAATAATACAGGGTGTCCCTCCTCATCTTGCGCAGAATATTCTCCTATACAAGCGTCGTTCTTTACGTTAATTATACTGCGTGTTTGCAGTTAAAATGTATATAATGTTACGGCATGCAGGAGGTGCCCCCTTGGGGCATTGGTTTCTGCGCGTATGTAGAGGAATTATGGCATTTGTTCGAGTGAGGCCCGTGGTGTAATGGTTATCATATCTGACCGGCAATCGGAAGATCCCGGGTTCGATTCCCGGGTGGTTACCTCATTTTTTCATTTGTTTCGTTCTCTCTCCTCATCTTGCGCGGAATATTCTCCTATACAAGCGTCGTTCTTTACGTTAATTATACTGCGTGTTTGCAGTTAAAATGTGTATATATATATATATATATATATATATACATATATATTATACGGCCCTCGGAGGTAAATTTAAAATGAATTATTCCAAGAGGGTATAATATAGTGCTCCTGGATCGAGAAGACCGTCTCGATGTCTGGCGTTCCCGCAATCACAGAGCACTTCGTGGATCCTGTAGACTTCCTATCCCAAGTTCCCAAAAGTCAAAGAACAAATGAAACACGTCAGACTCCAATTAAAAACCCATTAATCTTCCAATTCCAAAAGCAATCCCCTAACGAGCTGACTTTCGCTCGTCAGCCTGGAGACCCGTCTCCTCGGAATCTGCCGTAAGGGCGTTCATCCCCTTCTTATATAGTCAAAGGAACGGAACCTGCCCACGCCACCACGCAAGCGGTTAACGTCACCTGAGAACTTTGGAGAAGCGAGCGTCTCACAATCCATTGTGTTTCCCAGGTGAAATCAAAGAAGCCGTCCGCGTCACTGGCGTGTGATTTCCGTTCAGAAGGAAATTAGTCATACAATAGCGTGTGAATTATTAAATGAATGAAATTACATAAAAATAATTGAGTCATCAGGGCACGGCTTTACTTCGATAATAACTCAAAATATAACATGTATAAAATAACTAGTAATTATAAATTCGACGGTTAATTCTTTCTATACCAGTGTGTGTGTGTATTAAGTATCAATGAATACGCGAAAATAATTTATTTTATTAAGCGAAGGCTGGTGCCATGCAGCGTGCACAAAGAAAAGTGACTTATAACATACGGAACTTTAGTGAAGTTCTGCGACACATAGGAGGAAAAAGGTCATAAAATTGAGCGAGATCAAATTTCACGGACGAAACAAAAAACGGAAAAAAGAGAGAAGAAAGACAATAAATCAAAGGTATAGCAAAAAATATGAAAAATGTGTAAGTTGCTGTAAATCCAGAAAGTTGAGTAGAGATCAATTAAGTTTAATGGAATGCTCCGCGTACTAGTTCTGCGACTGGGAAAATGAAGTGAACCAGAGCAATGGCACAAAATGCGTTCTGTGCAATACATTTAAGCATTACGAATGCATGAACTTCGGAGAAAAGGAGAGGAAAATGATAACTAAAACAAACAACAAAACTATTGGCTTTTATGGCTTTGTGTGCATCAAATGCATGGAAAACCACAGACACGTAGTATCATACAAACGGCAATGGAGAATGATGCAGTTGAAGAAGTGATTACAACAAGTTCATCGACAGAAAGACAGGAAACAACAGAGAACGCAGGCACAAATGAAACTGGGACTCAGGATACAGGGAGAAACTCACTAGAGAGAGGTGCAGAAGTAACCTCCTACACAAAACAGGAACATCATAAATAAAAACGAAAGCACACTAAAAGTTAAAAAAAGGTTGTACTAGAACAAATTAAAAAAATTGAATCCCGCAGGACTCATAAAGAATCTAAAAGACAGGCTATATGCAAATATTACAAAACAGATTTGTGTAAATTAAGTGCTTATCACAAATACGAGAAAATTCAGCACCAGGGGCCAGACACATGGAGTGCCATGTTTCTGAAGAAATTTAGAGTATTACCAAGCCTCAGTACTTACTATGGAGAAAGCCACTCAACACAGGACAAATTCCACCTCCATTAAAGAACGCGAGGTAACAGACCAATGCCTAAGCGTTATCGGCCAGTTGTTCTCACCTCCCACCTTATAAAGTGCTTCGAACGGGTAATTTAGTTGATAACAGTATTTTTATCAAACTTCAGTACCTAATGAAATATTTTTTGTGGAATTGATTCTTTGAAAATAATTTAGTCGAATTAAATTCCAGTTCAGTTTACTTTCATTAACCGAGTGAATTCACATGAATTTATTATGCAAGAACACCATACGGATCTTTTAAACTATTCCCCCTCCCCCAACATACTCTTTTCAACAATCACCACCCCAATGTTGATCTTTTCAACTATATCCCCCCTAAAGTTTAAACTCTGCAAATTAACCAAAATAAGATAAGAAAACAATAACAACAAATTAGGTTAGGTTAATTGAATGCCCGGTTAGGTCAACTGAATACCCGGTTAGGTTCATTGAATGCCCGGTTAGGTCAACTGTACGCCCTTGACGATTGGTTAGGTTTAGTCGTGATATTTTCGTTAAAACTAACGAAAATATCACGACTAAACCTAACCAATCGTCAAGGGCATACAGTTAACCTAACCGGGCATTCAAATTTTATCCTATGTAAATAATGGTTCTCCATAAACCGGAAATATGATAGAATATAATAGAATGTTCAAGATATGTATCTTATATACATATCTTAAAAATTCTATTATGTAAATAAGATAAGTAAAACCTGTTAAATTACAGTATATCTCCCCTAATACTGACCTTTTAAACTATGCCCCCCCCTCTCTGAAGCTGGGGGGGGGGGAATAGTTTAAAAGATTCCACCATACTAAGAGCAACATAAGTTTTAAGATTAAACACATTAGAAATAAATTTACCTTAGCTCAGTGGGGTTCAAACCGATGTCGCTAAAGATTTGAATTTTGTGAGTTGCTACGTTACTCACCCGGCCATGAGACGTTATAAAGCCGAGAGAGTTTTGTGTATATATACTATTTCGCATTGGTTTTAATATGTATATGTATTAAAGTTTATATGTAAAATAAAAGATGAATTATCAAGAGTCCCTGATGAATCACTGTTCATGATTTTAAAAACAAGTTAATTATCAGTAGTGTTTGATGACTGACAGTTTATAATCTTGATGAAAATTCTAATCTCAAAGTACCTACAAGAAAATAATTTATTCATTCCGAGCCAACATGGCTTCAGGGCTGGAAGATCGTGCCTATCACAGTTATTAGACCAACAGGAGAAAATACTGGAAGCATTGTGTCGAGGACAAAACATAAATGTAATATATACTGATTTTGTTAAAGCCTTCGATGAATGTGATCATGGAATTATAGCACACAAACTTAAGAATACAAGAATTACTGGAAAGTATGAGCGATAGATAATATTTAGTAAATAGAGTAAACCCGAAGACTTAGAAGTCGTCAGTTCTGTTTTACAAGGTACAGTATTACCTCACTTGCTGTTTATAATAACGGTTGCAGACATTGATGCAGATATTAATGACAGTATTGTATCGTGTTCCGCGGATGACACAAAGATATGCATGGGAATATCAAACGAAGGTGACATAGAACAGTTACAAAACGACATTCAAACATTATTCAAGTGGATGGAAGACAACAATATGAAGTTCAACAAAGAAATATTCCAGCTTACTATATTCATATGGTAACAACGAGGTGCTACAGAATAAAAGGTACAAAACACTTCAAGACAAACGGATAACACCAAACCAGCAAGTCAGGGATCTTGGAGTAATAATGTCATCGGATACAGAATTATGAAAGCAATATAACATTAAAATCGCAACAGCTAGAAAAGTAATGGGAATTATTTGGAGGACTCCCACAGCAGAAAAGCAAACACCATGCTAATATTATGAAAGGATTGATTGAGTATTGTTCAGTACTCACAAGCCCACAGAGAAAACGAGCCAATCCAAACATAGAAGCTATACAAAGGACTTTTAAGTCTGAGACAGAGTGAACGAAACGTGAATAATACCGGTCTCGACTACAACCTCTGAAGGCCTACTTCCTGGAAATAAGGCGCGAGCGATACACAATAATATACGGGTCTATATCGAAGGAGTGACATTTCAAAGGAGTGACATAACAAAGGAGTGACATAAATACCGTAACGAAGGAGTGACATAACGAAGGAGTGACAAATCGGAGATAAAATTCAAAGGAGTATAATTATTAAAATTTTATTTAAAAAAATAAAATTTGTTATAATTGTTAAAATTAAGATTTTATTTCAAAAACTAGAAAGCTAACCTAACCTAACCTAACCTAACAGTTGCAAGCCTCTCTTCCCTCTGGATTTGTTCTTTCTCTTCTTTGTTGGTATTTTCGTGTCACTCCTTTGAATTTTATCTCCGATTTGTCACTCTTTTGTTATGTCACTCCTTCGTTATGTCACTCCTTTGAATAGGACCGTAATATACATATGAAAGATACTCGAGGGTGTGTCCCAAATTTTAAAAATGAAAACGAGGATGGAAAATTTCCTCAGAATACGAGGCCCGAAACTTTTTAATGTTCTGCCCAAAGAACTAGGAACCTCCAGCACACCAACCTGGATAGTTTCAAGAACCAGCTGGACAGGTTCTTATGCAAAGTCCATGACCATCTATTCGTGGCTGGGTGCGAGGGCAGGAAGAGAGCGAAAACTAATTCTCTTTTCCACCAAATTCCACAAACGAGGCGAGATGCTGCAAGGGGGTCGACCTCAGGTCGATCCTGAGCCGTCGTTCCAAACGCTCATAATGTGTGTGTACCATAATGTAAGTGACAATTTTTGTAATATTACATAACTAATTATAAAGTAGGCCGTAAACAACCTGCTTTAATTAAGTTGAAAGGTGCGGTTGTCTGTGCATTTTCTCATGTCAACTAAATATATGAAATATACAGGGTGGGCCGTAAGTTTCCATACATAGGAAAAATTAAACGTTTGTTTTTATGTTTCAGATACCCTAAGAATATGCGTTTGACGTAAGATCTTGTTTACTGATGAAGCAAATTTTTACGTCAATGGAGAGGTTAATCGGCAAAACATACGTTATTGGAGTAATGCTAACCCTAACTGGCTGAGTCCGACGAAGATGCAGGTGCCGGTAAAGTGATGGTGTGGGCCGGGATATGGGGTGACAGAATTATTGGACCAATTTTTGTCAGTGGAAATCTTAATGCCGAAAGGTATCTTAACATGTTGCAAGAAGAGATTTTCCCATCCCTGCTAAACGAAGAAGGTAACTTCCCAGTTTACTTCCAGCAAGATGGAGCTCCACCTCATTATGGTCTTCACGTGCGTCGGTATTTGGATCAGCAGTTTCCGGATGCTTGGATTGGTCGGCGTGGTCCTGTGGAGTGGCCTCCCAGATCCCCAGATCTCACCCCCCTTGATTTCTATCTGTGGGGGCACTTGAAGGCCATGGTGTATCAGGAAAAGATACGAGACATAAATCATCTAAAGGAACGTATCCAACGCCATTACAAGCATAATGTCAACTGTGCTAATGCTTGTTCATCAACAGTGGGGAACACGTATTGAAATGTGTTTTCAAAACAATGGCAACCATGTAGAGCATATTATATAAATAAAAATGGTTGTCCATAAAAAATGTTATTTTTCCTATGTATGGAAACTTACGGCCCACCCTGTATATATATATGGCTGCAATGGCACGAGGAGAGCAGAAACCAATTCCCTCCTTCACCAAATCTCGCAAATAAGGCGGGATGCTGAATAGTGGTTGACCGTAGGTCGATCATGAAGCGTCGTTCGAAACCACTTAAAGATAGATAGGAAGATATATATGAAAATGAAAATTAAATGAAAATGAAAAGGTTTATTGGCAGACTATAGTCCATATGACAAATATTATTAATACAATGAGAGTTCATACACTAAGGATAGAAATATATACAATTGATTAGAAATATACTGCACTGTCGAAGTTAAGTGGAGCTACAGACAGACGTTTTTGTACCAAGAAGTCCATAGCTTAGAGGATAAATGGCAGGACTCATGGATAGCTTGGATGATCGGGTTGGTTGATTTTTTAATTCTTTGCATTAGACTGTGTTGAGCACGTCTTGTTACCTCCGGGAAGCTCGGGACATTGCAGGTAGCAAACATTTGCGAAGCTGAGCATCTCGGGGGTAATTTATGTAAGAGTCTAAAAGACCTGTTGTACAGCAAATTTAGGGTTCTGCCAGAACCTTTTTTATAATTTACCCAGAGTTGCTGACCGTATATATTACTGCAGAAAGTACGAAAGAGTGTCTTTAGCTTCACTTGTACAGAAACGAAAGTTCCTTATGGTCATATTCGTTTTAGCACACAGGCTTCGAGATCGTTTTCTTATATCCGAGTCATCACTCAAGGAGCTGGTAATAGTTTGACCCAAATACTTAAACTCTTGTACTTCCTCAATTACTTCACTATTCATTTTAAACCTTATATCAGATGGCTGATTACAGCTTTTAGGATGAAATTGCATAACCTTAGTTTTTGTAACATTAAAAAGAATATCATGTTTCTGCGAATACACTTCGCAGACATTTAGTAGCCGATCCAGACCTTTAACAGAGGGACTTATTAACACCATATCATCGGCATAAACTAAGTTATTTATCCTTGTGTTATCTATACAACATCCTACTGTTGCCTCATTAAGTGAAGCAATTAATCCGTCAATATACACATTAAACAGCATAGGGGAGAGAAAGGAGCCTTGTCTCACCCCGCAAGAGGAGCCAAAACACTCGGATAGTACATTGCCCCACCTAACGGTGAAAGATTGGTGGGAATACCAAAATTTCAATAAATTTAATATGTACATGGGAACCTTCCTGTCTTCTAGTTTTGCAAATAAAATATTGTGGTTCACCCTATCATATGCCTTACTTATATCAAGGAAACAGCTATAAATGGTTGAATTACTGTCAATGTATTTAGATATTGTTTCTTTAAGTACATAGATACACAGGTCAGTTGAGTGGGACCTTTTAAAGCCAAACTGATTAGGAGATGTCCATAGGAAATCATTTAATCGGAGTAACAAGTTTTTCTAGTAGTTTCGAGAAGCAGGAAGCGACAGCAATAGGCCTGTAATTATTGCTGGACAGAATGTCTCCGTACTTATTTTTGACCAGGGGCAAGATATATACCCTCATGAATTCTGCAGGGATATAGCTATGAACAAGCATGGCTGATAGGAGCAATGATATATGCAGACATACTACGTCATTTGCATATTGCATATTGCATTTGCATATATATATATATATATATATATATATATATAGAGAGAGAGAGAGAGAGAGAGAGAGAGAGAGAGAGAGAGAGAGAGAGAGAGAGTATTTAGGATCACTTCAACGTATTGCTTTCTAGGAACCTCTCTTTAACATATTGCTTCCCAGTGTATATCACTTTAACATATTGCTTCGCAGTGTTAATCACTTTAACATATTGCTTCCCAATATTTAGGATAAGGAGTACGATAAAAAATGTTCGCTTTAATAAAGTAAAGGCATAAAAAGTAAATCATAAGATGTTAAAATATTAGATTGAAAGTAAATTTATTAGAATTGTTGCGCTATTTGGTCACACAAAGTAAAAAATAGATTTCGGAAGAATCGGTCACGCCACATCATTTGCCACAAGTACGAGTTGAGTAGCTTCGTTTTGCATTCTTTCATTTTCTTTATATATTTAATGTAGGTCAACTGAATGCCCGGTTAGGTCAACTGTACGCCCTTGACGAATGGTTAGGTTAAGTTGTGATATTTTCGTTAAAACTAACGAAAATATCACGACTTAACCTAACCAATCATCAAGGGCGTACAGTTGACCTAACCGGACATTCAGTTGACCTAACCGGGCATTCAGTTCACGTACATTAAATATATAAAGAATGCCCGGTAGGGCATTTATAGCTTTGTTTACGGTCGGTAGGTTATCTCCTAGATTACCAACCTCTTTCTCACCAACCAACCTTTCTCTTTTTAACATATTGCTTCCCAGTGTTAATCACTTTAACATATTGCTTCCCAGGAGGGATCACTTTAACATATTGCTCCCCGAATGCTTTGGGAAGCAATATGTTAAAGTGATCCAATATTTAAAGTTTTTGAAATTTTTATTCTTTACAACTTTTAACCTCGGATTCTCTCACCGCTTTGTCAATGTTACTTTTTTATAAGTCTGAACATAATAATCAGTCACGAGAGCCAGAAACTGGCACAGTGCTCAGGCCAACTGATGCTGATCATTGTTCTAGCTCCTGCATTATTATATAGTTTCGTCGGGGTTTCAAAACCCCTGACCTCAGTGCTTCAGTTCCCTTATTGAGAAACGATGTTACCTTCTTAGCTACGGACGCTGCGTCTAAATATTTTAATATTACAGTAAATTCACAGCGGAAACAAAAATTGGCATTGCATTGCCATTCCTCGATAGTCTCGTAAGTCGATAAAACTATCGTCTTACTATCTGTTTACATGAAAAGGCTTTTACTGAATTGGGAATGAAATTTGACTGTTTAATCCAATCATATAGGAAGAGAACCTTACCTTGACCTTAATGAACCGAGCGTATAATATTTGTTCAAATTATGAACTTCTTTTTACGATGAATTGGAATTTCTAAACAAATTCTCGTTTCCAGTCGAAATTTTACAACAACTACAAAAGTTACTATATTTAAACGAGAATTATTTTTTTAATTTTCCTATTACGAGCCCGGGAGTATAGTACTTAAAAATAAATTTACGACATTGACAACATTTACATTGACAACATTTAAAACATTGACTTGAAATATATTTTTACTAATAGTCTTACTATCGCATCCTTCTTTTATATCAATGTAAAGCTTTCAGAGTACCTCTGTTCGTCTCTAATCTATAAATGCACTTGCGATGAATGTAATTCATCCTATATTGGTAGAACAGTTCGCCAATGTCAAGTTCGAATTAACGAACACAGAGGGCGTAGTAATTGGACAAATGTTATACTCGCTGATCCAACGTATTATAATATCCACGATCCTTATCACCAAATGAATCATTTGATGAAAGACCAAACTTCCAAAATTTATGCAACGCAAACGATAATGACTTAGTCTTCGTGAGACTATCTTCATATATTTACTTTGATCCTAACTTAAGTGGTTAAACCTTTTTTACCAATTTAAATATTTTAAGATGAACTGCCACTCAAACTTCCAGTAAGAAATATGCAGTTCTTCCATTTTCAAAGTGATTTTATCTTGTTTATAATTTAATTTAATTTTAGTTTTTCTCTGCAAAACACTTAGAAATTTGTTAACTTCATATTGTATATTCAGTTGTAATTAAGGCACTGATGATGATAAGAGCAGTTAGCGCTTACACACATACACACACACACACACATATATATATATATATATATATATATATATATATATATATATATATATATATATATATATATACACACCAGTACGCTTTCGACAACTTAATCATTCGACCATTCATTGGAGTTCATTTATTTGACCAAGAGAAATGAACATCCTCAACAAGAGAACCTGATTGCTGCCCATACTCGAAACCTATTGACAGCAGAAAGGTACCGTCCTTTAATGGATGGTTAGATGAGTGACAGATTGAAAATCAAGCTATATCAATGACTAACGACTCTCATATATAGTGAACGCAAGTAAGACACAGAATATCCGAGTACTAAAAGGATGTTCATACGTTTTAAAACCCCCCTGAAAAAAGCGGAATGACTTTGAAAATTTAATTTTATATATCCCCACACAGAGTGTATATATATATATATATATATATATATATATATATATATATGTTACGGTAATGTGGATAGTTGCCCAATACTGAATTATGCAAGATATCGCCTAATGTTGATATTAGAAATTTCCACATTACGCGTAACATATGTTATCTACCCTACCCTAACGTAACCTAACCTAATATTAGGTTAGGTTAGGTTAGGTATATATGTTATGCGTAATGTGAAATTTCTATATGAACATTAGGCAACTGTCCATATTACACGTTACACACACACACACACACACACACACATATATATATATATATATATATATATATATATATTATGCAGGAATACCTGGACACTCTGCGTTCAAAAGATTGGAGGTCATAGACAGGAGGAAAGATGGAGTGAGGAAAATTGTTCCAGAGTTGACCGGTTGAATAAGTGAAAGATTGAGAACACCGGTTAACCCTCGCGTTAGAGAATTGGACAGAAAAGGAATGAGAATAAGGTCGAAAGTCTTGTACTGCGTGCTCTCGTTAAAGGTGGAGGCATGCAGTTAGAGAGTTTAATAATAGTTATAGTAGCGATAGTAAAGAGCGAGTGACGCAACATTGCGGCGAAGAGAGAAAGACTGAAGACAGTAAGTGAGAAGCGGGGAATTGATGAGACAAAAAAACCTTTGATTCCACCCGGTCAAGTGAGCTGTGTATGGTTGAGCCACCCCACATATGAGAAGCGTAATCCATACAGGGGCGGACAAAACCCCTGTACAGAGACAGCAAGTGAGTGGGAATGAAGAAATTGCGGAGCCGGTACAGCACACCTAAGCTCTTAGAAGCTGTTTAGGAAAGAGAGTATGTATGATCTTTCCAGGAAAGATCACGAGAAAAGAAAATGCCATGAATGTTAAGAGAAGAGGAAGGATCAATTTGTGCATTGTTGAAGGTAAGGCGATAGTCATGTGGAATATATATATATTCCCTGACGAGGTGTACTTCTGAATACACGAAAGGCCTAGGAATCATTTTTCTTTTTCCTTGTGGGTTTGCATTATATATATATATATATATATATAATGAGTATAGAATTATTAGGGGTTTTAGAAGAGATGCCGAGACGGCAAATCAGAGGATCAACCAAGCATTAAATATGTTCTCCACCATTTGTAATGTCGCGCAAGAGGATCCCAAAACTGAGTTCTGTTGTTACTCGTTACCGTGATTTAAGTTTTAGGACACTTTTGCCATAAATATTTATTTAAAAGTGTGTATGTTCAAATTCCCTCTGAGCAATAATAATAATAATCAGGCAAGGAACCTGAAAATGGTACAGCGTTTGGGCGAAACGAAAGTGACCCATTGCTTTAACTCTTGGCTTATTATATTAAACAGCATCATTGAGAATCGACCCCTCGACCTCAGTGCCTTCACGTCACTTATAGGGGAACTGTTACCTTCTCTGCCACGGGCTCTGACTTCACTATGCTTACAGCGGGACTACTTCTATAAGAAAGCAAATATTTCCCTAAAACATGATAACAAAACATAATATGAGAAGTGATGTCAATAAATGACATTATTTAAGAACGTAAATAAATTATAAAGGAATATCAAGCACACTATTTTAAAAATACATATTCATTACAAGTTCACATTAATACTTTATCTTTAAATACAGTAGGCCTATGTAGTTTGAAGCTTTCGTTACTAAAATTCTGTATACAGTCTGTATTACCTATTTCTTACAGAAAGACAAAAAAGGAGTTAATCAATTTCGAAAGAGAAACTCTTTACATTCAATTATGCTAATTTTAAAATAACTCCAAGAAGGTTTTCGCTTGTCAAAAAGAAAAAAAAAAATGAATGCTTGAAACTTGATTAAAATTTTAAAAATGAGTAATTTAAAGATTTCCAATTTGAAGTAAGTCCCCCCAAAAAAAATTCTGGAAAATTTGATTAAAAGAAAAAGGTAAAAAGAAATTGATGGAAATCGGAGGAGTTTTGCATAATAGCAGAAATGAGGGAGTAATAAGTGTCTAATGAAATCATCTTGGCGGGGAACTTTTGTGTTAATGAAGTCTCTTGAGAACTGCGACCCAGCGATGAGGAATTCTCTCGCTATCGATTCTCGTATATATCTCTCTCTCTCTCTGATACAGCCTCATTCTTGCCATTCATCAACAGTCTTCCTCCAGTTCTTGCGTTTTATTTTTACATTCGCTACTTTTCGCTACTTTTTTCGCTACTTTTTCGCTACTTTTCGCTACTTTTCGCTACTGTAGCTTTCACACAGTTTTTTCTATCTCTTCTTTTATTCATTGTTATTATTAGTGTCATTTTTAAAGGTTATTTTGTTACATTTCTTTAAGTTTATTTTAGTTATGTATTCAAAAGTTAACCAAATATTATTTATTATTTTTTCCCTTTTGTTTCGGGAAAGATTTTATTCCTATTTCTTATCTTCTTTGCATTATTTAACACATTGATTTCATCTTTATTACATTCATTTCTCTGAACTTTTATCTTATCTATTATCTCCTTATCTTTACTTTAATTTCGTTTGTTTTAACCTTCTTTATTCTTACATACGTGTTTGTTAATGTTCCTTGTTTAGCTTTCTAGTTGACTTTAAGCTGTTATAATAATAATAATAATAGGTTTCCCTTCTTGATTAGGCTGCTTTAGTTCAATCTAACCTTACTTCACCACCTACACACTTTATCGATCTTTATGGTTAGACGAAGTTAGGTTAGGCTAGGTTAGGTTAACGTAAGTTAGGGCAGGTTAGATTTAACTAGGTTAGGTTAGGTTTAACTTGGTTATTAATGTATCGACGAGATGTCTGTAGATTCTTTTATTTATAGCTAAACAAGTTGTTCCAATCTCTGCTTTACTCAAAAACTAGGTTTGGTTTAGTTCAAACCTACGTTTTTCCGTTCGTTTATTTCCATTATCACTTTAATTTAGTTCGTTTCCTTCTCAACAGGTTATCTCTCTCTCTCTCTCTCTCTCTCTCTCTCTCTCTCTCTCTCTCTCTCTCATTCAAAATGTCTACATACAAAATAGCTCAGTAATCGTACTAAATTTCATTTCCAAGAAGGGCATATAATAATTACACATGCATCATATCAGAACAGATTTTCGCGCCTTATTTTTGTAAATTAATATTTTTAAATATGTTTATTATTTATTTTTGTTTGTTTTTTGTACATAGAGCAGTTGGCAGATTTTCCGATAGTAGCAGTTTTGAGGGTTTTAAAAACCTGCAATGAAAATAAAACTGTTTCTCTAAACTGTCGAAAAGACTGAACTTAAACAATTAGGGAAGTTAATTTTGAACCTTTGAAGAAAAAAAAGAAGCCCAAGTAATTTTAATTAAATCGCAAAACGAAGGAATAACTTGTCAAGAACTTCTCATAAGTAAATAAATTTCCTAACTTTTGAACCAATATTTTAGTTATTTAATAAAGTAATAAATTCTTTTTTTTATTTAGTTCATTCCCTCCCACACCCCCCCCCCCACCCCAAAGGGCTTTTCAATTAAATTGAGTTTTTTATCATAAATGTTTAAACCTAACTTTGGAAATTAAACTCATAATTTTTTGGAAGGAGTTCGAGATGAGTTAGCTCAAAAGATTTTCTTATTATTGTTCCCTATATCTTTTCCAAACTTTATAATGAGTTGAAAAGCCTTCAGAGGTTCGAACCTGTTTTGAAATATTTATTAATGAAAAGCCTTCAGAGGTTCGAACCTGTTTTGAAATATTTATTAATTACGAGCCAAAATAAATAACGAAAGCAAAGCAGAGAGAACTTTTAAATGTCAATCCTTAGCTTTATTAACATTTAATCCTGACATTTTTTTCAAAGCGGAATAAATTAATAAATTATAAACACTTTTTATATTTAATTATTCTGGTTTAAATGCATAAATTAGCTCTGACTAAAATAAATTTAAAACAAACAATATATTCTTAAAATAAAATAAAACAAGTCAGAGTTGTTTAATATATATATATATATATATGAAAATTATTTCACGAAAGTAACACGTTTTATTCATCATATATATATATATATATATATATATATATATATATATATATATATATATATATATAATATATAAATTGACACATTGACAACGAAGATATCTTTAATTCTCAATCTTTATTGAGAGAAAGAAGGAGTGAATCCATAAAAGAAGGCATATTTCCATTCCATGCTCAGTGAAGACAGGCTGACGCTTGAATGCGCTCATCGCCTCTCTGCTTTGAAATGTAAATTTTCATTTGGATTCAAAACTCCATCTTTTTACGGTTGATTTTAGGTCTTGATGAAAAACGAACATTATGAAGAGGGCATTCCATGGTGTAGGAATTCGTTTTGAATCGTTGTATTTCATAACGGAACGCTGTAATATGACGTCAAAATATAGAGTGAAAAGGAACGGATTATTCATAAATAAAACGCCACCAAATGCTCTTCGCATGACACGATATAAAGACATAATCTTAGTCCGTAGAGACTAATGAATAACGCGTGTCAAGCCGATACATTTGGTTTAAATATATTTTATTCTTCTTAGAAATATGGGTACAGATAAGTATCACAATAAAGTTTTGGTATACTTCACCATAAAGAATTTTTACGTGAATTATGGTCTTTACATACAAAAATATGACACATTTAAATCACGGTCATACAACCACTGTATTTTCAACGTGGCAGGTTGACTTATGAAGGTATATGTAGACGCCAGCTGGATCGATGGAGTAATAAAACTACACAGTTATACAATAGCGCATAAAATAAAATACAACATATATGTATTTAAATGTTATTGTTCCATATATATATATATATATATATATATATATATATATGTGTGTGTGTGTGTGTGTGTGTGTGTGTGTGTGTGTGTGTGTGAGAGGGGATGAAAAGCGATTCCAAGGTCTTTCGTGCCTTCATCAGGCAATGAAGAGAGAAGGCAAGAATATCGTATAATATAATATATACACACACACACACGGTATATATGGGATGAATTTCACAATTAAACACGTAAAATGACTGAATGATGCAAACCCACAAGGAAAAAAAGAAAAATGATTCCAAGGCCTTTCGTGTATTCAGAAGGTGTACTTCTGAATACACGAAAGGCCTTGGAATCATTTTTCTTTTTCCTTGTAGGTTTGCATATATATATATTTTTATATATATTATATATATATATATATATATATATATATATATATATATATATATATATATATATATATACAGGGTGGGCGGAAAGTAGCTCCCTATTTTGGATTGGTAAAAAAATACGTATATTATTCATTTATTTCAGAAAAAAATAATATGAAAAGGTAGGCATACATGGTAGGTTTTCTCTAAAATTCAATGTGGGCTCCAACTCTTTCCACCAGCTTCTGGAGCCGCCCAGGAATGGCGTCCACTGACTTTAGCAGGAACTCCGGCGGGATGGAGGACATGACTTCCCGAATTCGGTCCTCCAGTTCTTCCAATGTCCTCGGTTTGGTGCGGTAGACTTCTTCCTTTACCCACCCCCAAGAAAGAAGTCGCACGGTTACCGCTGAAAAACGGCAGAATCGGTTCAGTGTAACGGTGTGGTGTGGTATGACCTCAGATCAGGTTGTGGGCCCGTTCCTTCTGCGCAACACCATGAATGCTGAGCGGTACCTTGCTATGTTGCGAAACGAGGTCTGGCCGGTTGTCAGCACATGGGAGAACATCGACGATCTGATATTTATGCAAGATGGCGCCCCTCCGCACTTCGCTCTTGTTGTCCGTGAGTGACTGGATGCCCACTTCCCTGGGCGTTGGATGGGTCGTCGTGGTCCACATCAATGGCCAGCCAGGAGCCCCGACTTGACACCGTGCGACTTCTTTCTTTGGGGGTGGGTAAGGAAGAAGTCTACCGCACCAAACCGAGGACATTGGAAGAACTGGAGGACCGAATTCGGGAAGTCATTTCCTCCATCCCGCCGGAGTTCCTGCTAAAGTCAGTGGACGCCATTCCTGGGCGGCTCCAGAAGCTGGTGGAAAGAGTTGGAGCCCACATTGAATTTTATAGAAAACCTACCATGTATGCCTACCTTTCATATTATTTCTTCTGAAATAAATGGATAATATACGTATTTTTTTACCAATCCAAAATAGGGAGCTACTTTCCACCCACCCTGTATATATATATATATATATATATATAATATATATATATATATATATATATATATATATATAATCTATAATCTTATATATATATATATATATATATATATATATATATATATATATATTATTATACAGGATGTTCATAAAAGATCTTAACGATTTCAATCTTTATTAATGTGATAACCGAATAACATACAAAGAAACAAGTTTGTCCATGTGACTCCGCACAGCTAAAAGTTTTACATGCATGTTTAATAAACTTCAACATGTTCGCCATTGGTACAACATCCAATCGATATTCAATTTCTCGCCATGTGCGTTCAAGCATGCCAGCATCGACCATCGCTACTGTATCCCTGATCCTGATTCGTAGTTTTTGAATGTTGACAACCTTAGTTCTTCTACGAAAAAACTCTATTAGTTGCTCTATCGGTTACACATGCTTCATGCTTTATATCTTATTTAGTATGGAAAACATTAACGAATCAAATCGTTCAGATATTTCATTAACGCTCTGTGTATATATATATATAGTTGTACAGCGTACATTAATAGCTGAGAAAAGGTTCTTTAACGAGATAAGGTCCATTTTGTAAGATCCCGAGCTGTTATTAAAATTAAATGTATATAAATGAACAGTTTAGAATGTTCTCTTCACTTATGTCCTTATTGTTTACTAGAATTATATATATATATATATATATATATATATAATATATATATGAAAATTATTTCACGAAAGTAACACGTGAAAAAGGAAACGCAGAGGGTGCTCAAGCGCTTTCGTCTAATGACATCCTCAGGAACACTGAAGTAAATAAAAAGTTCGAGACTATATATAGGTCACAAAAAAAATAATAAAAAATATAGAAATAAAAATTGTGGGAGGAGCATACAAATTTGTAAGGGAAAAACTACCAATTTTAGCACTTTGCCTTTCTTGTGTGTGTGTGTGTGTGTGTGT
This sequence comes from Bathynomus jamesi, assembly GCA_023014485.1. Classification (NCBI taxonomy): domain Eukaryota; kingdom Metazoa; phylum Arthropoda; class Malacostraca; order Isopoda; family Cirolanidae; genus Bathynomus; species Bathynomus jamesi. Next base: position 124,630 of record JAJOZX010002045.1, on the reverse strand, counting down.
GTGTGTGTGTGTGTGTGTGTGTAACATTCCTGTCTGGATGTATAGACTCCGCTCAGTGTATGGATGAGACTATGAATAGTTGAGTTTTATTTGTTTTTCTTTTTCTGGGCATGCTAAATAGGCTCCACCCACAAAAGGGTGTCATCATTCGTTGTGTTTGATCTTGTTAGTCATTCGCAAACATGGCTGTCGTGAAAACGTACTCAGCTCCTGAAGTTTTTACTTCTCTTAACTCTTTACTGCACAGAGATCTTTCCGAGACTAAATTAAATCGTCTGGCGTTAACCAGAAGAAGATCAGTAAAGTCACACTGTACTATAAAGGGTTAAGCATGACTTTTATGGAAACATTATCATAAGTGAAGGTGGAGTGACAAGTTCTAAGGTGGAGTGATAAGGCTAAGGTGAAGTGACAAGCTTGACCTTCGTCATACCCACACAGTCCACTATGGTAAACTTTAGTCCTGGTTTTTCCATCCTTGAAAGTAGTTTTTAAGTGTTTTATTTGTTGTTTAGTTAAATTTAATCCTTGAATCTACTTAAAATCCTACTTTTTTCTCTCATATAAGGGCCATGTCGTGGCCAGTGTCGTAACACTGTTTACCGTCGATCAGCGAAGTAAAGCAAACATTGGGTCTGAAGAGTAATTGGATGGAGACCTTCCTCTACGTCCAGATTATAAGATTATGTAGCGATCCGTGGTTCGGATCCCACGTAAAGCTGTAGGTCCCCTTCGTCATATGACCTTACTGTAGATGTTGGGAAGTAGATTAAACAACCACATCATTACATTACATTCTCTCATATAAAAACAAACTCAAGAGTAACTTAAAATCATGGTCTTTGCCCAGAATTAGATTTAAGCTGATATCTTGTTAAATTTTGAAGTCCAAATTTTATTTTATATTTGGTATTTTTGTCACTTTTACGAATTTTAAGCAATTTTTTTTACTCTTCTAAATTTTTCTAACTTTGTAACGTGTCGCTGAATAACCCTAGTTTTGCTTTCGCCCGAATTGTTTATTCTGACGAAGATCAAACTTGTCACTCCACCTTAGATCTACAGTTTAATGTGGAATCCGAGTCACACCACACCAGCAGCCCAGCGTCTTAAACCAGTTGGCTACGTAGAGTACCCATTTACCTACCAACCATTTTTTTTATTTTGTGGAAGGCTGAACAGCTGGGTTTTTGCTGCGCGCCGCCTGCCATCACAGGGTCTCGATCCCGGGGCCGATGGATTCGTAGTGAGGTAGTGAGCGACACTAATCACTACACCACCGAGGCGCATAAAGGCAGTTAGTCGGAGACATAATATTTTTTATACTTAAAAGTAACTGAAATGGTATTACGTATAATGATTCGTTGGAATCATTTTCTTTTTTTTCTTTTACTCAAGCAAATTACTAATAATTTTTTTTATTAATTTAACTTATTTTGATTTCTGGAATTTTTTCTTTTTTTCTTTACTTTCAAACGTTGAATAACTTATCCGATTTTTTCCGTAAAATTTTCTTATAAAAAATTAATTGAAACAAAACTTAATGGATTTCTTTCTCATTTTATATAAAAACATTTTCTTTCCATTGATTCTACTATTAAAGAAAGGAAGTTTTGAAGGTGAGAGCCGTAATAATCCTAAATAGTTATATTCTTTTATTCTTGCACTTTTAAAGACATTTTTCAGGTATAAAAACCAAATTTATATTTGTAATTTCGGTTTCTCTTTACACGATTAAAATTGGGATTTCATAAACGAAATATTAAGAAAAAACCTGAGATACGAAATCGATTATATTATTTGCCAAACAGGTGCGCGTTTTATGAAAATAAAAACCCACTCTAATACACAGAGTTTATTTCCACAACAGTTTCGACGCCCACTGGCATCCTCCTCGGGTTCGTTTTTCTGTATCCACCCGAGGAGGATGCCAGTGGGCGTCGAAACTGTTGTGGAAATAAACTCTGTCTATTAGAGTGGGTTTTTATTTTCATATTTTGACCATCACGTAGAAAAAAGTGAAGTTTTTTGCATTTATAACGCGTTTTGAAACTTATCTCAGCTATCTTGTAGTGACTGCGTGTTAACCTATTATCGAATCGGTCTCCCATCCAACGACGCTCCAGACCCATTGTCGCTTAACTTCGCTGATTGAAGGAAAGCGATACTACGACAATAGCCACGATGTACCTCCGGTGATACGACAGTGACCAAGACGTAGCTTACCTATTATTGAATCTACAGGGTGTCCACAGTGTCTTGTCACCCCTGTAAAATACTAACTGATCTTCAGTTTTTCTTTCAGATCCATTTGAAGTGTGTAAGAGCAGCAACTATACGATTGAACAACGCATATTTACTCGTATCTGGGTCCAAGAGCGACCACGTAATGGCGAAACCATTGAAAATATTCGTGGAGACTTTCAGGACTGATTCAAGTTCCCATCTCCATGTTGAGATGGGAAAAGGAACTGTTCACAACATGAACTGTAAAATATAAACCAAGAACTGGAAGGCCATCTAAGTATGATAAATGGGTCTGAAAGAAAAACGAATATCAGTTGGTATTTTTACGGGGTGACAAGACATTGTGAATACCCTGCATTTTAATTCAGACTTGGGTGGATTCTTCACGCTTAAGTTGTTTCTAGATCTTCCATGATATGATACTTATTAAGGTTTTATCGAATTTCAGGTCCAAAACTAGTTAGTGGCTAAGGCAAAATATTTTGAATATGAGGTACCATCGAGTGAAGGAAATACGAATTAAATTACGGTTCCCTCACCCTTCATCTACAGCGTTGAGTTTTTATGTACTCACCTAAAACAACATATTTATAGATAATTACGACTTGACACTAAATAGTTAATTGAATACCCGGTTAGATCAACTGTATGCCCTTGACGATTGATTAGGTTAAGTTGTGATATTTTCGTTAAAACTAACGAAAATATCACGACTTAACCTAACCAATCATCAAGGGCGTACAGTTGACCTAACCTGGCATTCAGTTAACCTGACCGGGTATTTAGTTGACCTAACCGGGCATTCAATTAACTTAACCGGACAGAAAAATAACGGTTGAAATCTATTCACACAAATACTTAGTGACATAAGCCAATATTACTAAAGAATACAATAACTCTTGTGTTAGTTTTCAGTTGTATTGTTATAGTTTTTGACCTAATACAAAATTACAATAACAAACATAACTTTTGAACCGCTCATTTCTCCACAAAACAACTTACATTCTTGAAATCAGCGTAAATTTCTACATTAAATACCTTATTTTTAACAAAATCGGGAACAGTACATGAAACGGAAAAGAACCATATTATAATACAGTGTGTCCGTAAAGTCATGGTGGGATTTTAAATAGCTATATTATTGCAACGAAACATGATAATGAGATGAAAAACAGGCAAATTGAAGAACAACTCTAAAAGAATAACTTTATTTAACGTAGTTCGATATGGGCTCCTCTGGTAGTCCTGCAGACATCTAGGCGGTGATTCAATTCCAGCCACACACGCCCAAGAACATCAGGAGTGACGGATGCGATAGCTTCCGTGATTCGCTCGTGCAAGTGATGAATATCCCTAATGGGTACACTGTACACGCTTTGCTTGACGTAACCCCACAAATAAAAGTCCAAAGGTGTCAGGTCCGGAGAGCGTGGAGGCCATGGCTTCCATCCTCCTCTTCCTATCCATCTCTGTGGAAATTTTTCATTAAGGAGTTCTCGAACAACGTTGGCATAGTGCGGAGGAGCACCATCTTGCTGAAAGATGACATTATTGTCAATAAATTGGGGTACTGCAAAATGTTCCAACATAGCGAGGTAGTTGTGTGACGTCACAGTGGGTTCCGCGAAGAAAAATGGGCCAATCACTCGATCTCGTGCTAGAGCACACCACACATTAACTTTCGGGCTATTACGCTCATGTTCAACATAGGCATGTGGACAGCCTAGACTAACTACGAGATAAAGGTTAAGCTTAGCCTAGACTAACTACAAGATACAACTTTGAGAGTTGTTCTTAAATTTGGCATTGTTTCATCTCATTATCATGTTTCGTTGCAATAATATAGCTATTTAAAATCCCACCATGACTTTACGGACACACTGTATATGACAGATTTTTGCGTTTCTTGGGTGGATTCAGACTTCTTTCTTTCAAACTGTCACTATTGCGATCTTTGAATTTATTTACTCTCCTACGCTGACGATTCAGTACAGGTGAACTAAATTTTATAAACCTTTTCGTACTCTTTTTGAATTTGTATTAATTAAGGTTTATTGCAGAAGTATAAAGGAATACCCGAAAGCTTACTAAAAATAATCGGGAAATATTGCGGACTGTAAATTTCTTTTAGAAACTACTACATATTTGCCGGATATTGCGCAAATAAACTCCAGACATCTAACTCGAGCATGAAAAAAATCATTATTTCAACCTGAAATGCGATATTTCACGAACGTAAACAATTTATCAAAACCCTTTTCTTCAAATGCTTAAGAGAGGCATGAAACAATAATTTCTAAACTTGAAACTAGTTACACACATGTTGCCCCAGAATTCATGCTTTATATTCCCATGTGGTACAGACCGACACACGCGTTATATCACATAAATTTCAACATACAGTATGTTGTGTAACGTGGCTCGACATAATTTACGAAATGTGTTCGCATAAATTCAGCTGCATCTTTTTGTCCGGATAACTGCTATGTCTACACATTCTATTACGCGTTCCAACATAGTCAACTTTATTGTAAATTAATTTTATTTGCAAAATTAAAATATTAATGTACGAGTATATTCTACATAAATTTTATTAACAAATTATGTTAATAAATTATATAAATTATATTAATCAGTTCCTTAAACTTTTCCATATCTATTGATATGAATTTTGGCCTAAATTCTTAAAATTTGCTCCTAAAGAGTTTGATATGCTGCGCCTTTTGATTCTTAACAATTGCCAAGCTCTCCTAAAGATTGCCACTCATCATTCTCAATTGGATGCGAGATCAAAATATTTTTTATTTACAATGTTGATTTAAGTTCTCTCAGGAACGAAGGAACTTGATGAAATCAACATTTTAACTCCCTTAATAATAATCAGTCAAGAGGGCCAGAAATTGGCACAGCGCTCGCTCAGGCCAACTGTAAAAAATTTACGTTTCAGCAACTTCCAAATCCCAGCGTATATCTGACATTAAATGTACTTTCGAATTATGAAGTATTTGAAACGTACATGGAAAGTACTCGAGGTCCGACGTACATCAAATGCCTGAGAGTACGTTTGAAATTAAATGTACCTTCCCAGTACGCTTGTAATAGATAGGACGTAGAAAGTACAACGCAGCATGAGAAACCACTAAAAAAATCTAAAACATAAATTGCGTTTATTTTGGATTAATTTTATTTTTATACTGATATTTTCTTCATTTAATTCTAATTTACATTCTAACGTAGATGCAATTATATACACATTATTTATAAAGAAACAAACAAATATTTTCCAATACCGGATTCGAATCGACAACACCGACAGCTCCTATGCAAAACATATGTATATGCAGGAAGGAGGTGTCAAGGGCGAATGTCCGTCAAAACTCCCCCCCCCCTTCATATAGGAAGAAGAAAGGCAAAATCAAGGTCAAAGGTTTTCGAGATGCTTGGACACACTGCGTTTGAAAGATTACAGGTCATAGACAGGGGGAAAGATGGATTGAGGAAGATTGTTCCAGAGTTCACCAAGGAGATGAAAGATTAAAAATATCGATTAACCCTTTCTGTCCCAGCGATTTCATATGGCATCATCAACATAAAGTACGTGTAATTTCCTCAGATTAGCTTCATTGATGCTTTATGGCATTTGAATATAACAGTTAACTGTATAGCAATATCTGGCTGATTTTTGGACATTGGCCTGAGCATTTAGAACCACAAAAGAGATGCAGAAACTGTATGAAGGGCTACTTTCATCTAAAATGCAGAAAGTGTGATGTACCATTATGTTTAACAAAAGACAAAAATTGTTTTAAAGCATTCCATTCGAAGTAGTATGGTCTACCATGGTGTTTAGCAAAGGACAAATATTGCTTTTATTCGTTTCATTCAAAGTACCAAAGTTATGTTAGTTTCTCCTATTACTCGATACCATCAATGAAATCATATAATTTCTAGTATAATTAATTAATTAAATTTCTAAACAAAGTTTCGTTTATGTTTCCATACCGATTTTTAACATTTTTAAGTGTTAAATTTTTTTTTTAAGCTCAAAACAATAATTTGGGGCAGAAAGGGTTAACGCTTGCGTTAGAGAGTTGGACATAAAAGGAATGAGAACGTGTTGAAAATGTGGTACTGCGGGCTCTCCTTAAAGGAAGAGACATGCAGTTAGAGAGTTCAAAAGAGCAGTGTCCGTTATAATAGCGATAGTGAGTGATTTAGTGAGTATTACATAACTGTCTTGCAGTATACTATAACGAGGAATTTCATCAGAAGATTGAATTGTCGGAATATTTACATTTCTAACGTACATTCTGTCTTATTATGCATTCTACACAATGTCCGATATACAATGTCGTTTTACATTTTCAGGATTACTCACCGATGGCATGACACACATGTTTGCATTCATTTGGAATATGGTAAGTCATTTACATTTTGGAAAAGATGCTCGTTATTCTGTGTGTACATAAAATCTGGAGAAATGCCATCCACTTTATTACATTTATCTATATTTAATATTTTAGTATCTACACTTTATGAAAAAGTACACAAAACATTTCAAGGTCACACGCATATTATAGTGGTAATGTCCATGAGTAGGTCAGACTAATTATTAAATTTATATGATAATGAAAGTAATAATGGCATTATACAGACATTAAATTCATGTCTTATTTCTAATACAACCATTTAAACAAGCATAGATTTTGTAAGGTAAAGATGTAAAGTTTGGGAGATCGGGAAGCCATTTTAGACGAAGATAAAATAGAATTCCTATATCATAATGATATGTACGTGAATTGGAATCGATCAGGAATTAAGTCGATTGTATTCCAGTTAAACGATTCAAGATTGGATTAATTACGGTTAGTATGGGTTGATTA
>JAJOZX010002045.1:90000-115000 GCA_023014485.1 Bathynomus jamesi | reverse complement strand
GTACATGCGCTTAATCTAAGCCAGGGTTGGGGAACCTTTAGTGTGTAGCGGGCAAATTTCAAGTAAAATAGTCTGTATCGGACAAACTGCAGCTTTAAATATAGTTTGGGACATAATTAAGATGCAAATACTTCATATATGACTTTAAATAATCAAACTGTCCACGGGCAATTAAATTACACTAATTTAATTACACATTATGCCAGCGGGCGGTAGGTCCCCAACCCCTGATCTAAACCAAATTTGGGATCACCTGAAGATCAGGGCCCCCAGCCTTCGTTAGTTAGCCTTATAAGGCTAACTAACGAAAATATCACGACTTAACCTAACCAATCGTCAAGGGTGTACAATTGACCTAACGAGTGGTTAGGTTAAGTCGTGATATTTTCGTTGGTTAGCCTTATAAGGCTAACTAACGAAGGCCGGGGACCCTGATCTTCAGGTGATCCATATTTTCTACAAATATATTTGAAAACATTTAATATTTTATTAATCCTTCAAGTAATGGAAAGAAATTATATTAAAAAGTTGATGGTAACTTTGAAAGGACGTATGAAACATTAAAAAGCATTCTCTCAAACACACATTTCTCCCTCCATGCCTCATTATGCATACATGCATCTTACACACTATACATTCTTTTCAAAATTAAAAAAAATTGATAGAGTTTATAACAACTTCAGAAACCTTGATTTCGACTCTCTCCTTTTCCTCTTTTGGGGGGGAGAGGGGGCCCGCTTAGCGGGCATTCGCCTTTGACCTCTCCTTCCTGCATAAGAAAAAAAATCAGCGGTCAAAAATTAATAAAATAGCAAATATTGAGTAGTAGTATTTCCAAAAAGTATTTTTTATGTTTCATAACAACGTACGTGATACACCTGCGATACGTTTGTTTCACAACCGTAACTAAAAATAGCAAATATTGGATCACCTGAAGATCAGGGCCCCCAGCTTTCTTTAGTTAGCCTTGTAAGGCTAACTAACGAAAATATCACGACCTAACCTAACCAATCGTTAGGTCAACCGTACGCCCTTGACGATTGGTTAGGTTAGGTCGTGGTATTTTCGTTAGTTAGCCTTATAAAGCTAACTGAAGAAGGTTGGGGGTCCTGATCTTCAGGTGATCCCAAATATTTACTATTAAATTGGTAAAAAAAAAGTCAGCGCAAACTTTTGAAATTAATTATATTTACTTCTATCTTGATATCAGTACGTAAATCATTAATAAAATAGTAAATGTTTGGTTGGAGTACGCTTAAGACATATTTTTTATTGTTTCATAAGAACATCGTCCATAGTACGTACATGATAAACCAACGTTTGTTTAACGATTACTAATAAAAATCCCAATATTTTACAGAAATAATTTCTAGAACAGCCTTAAAATGATGTACTCAGTTGCACATTGATGTTAGTATTGGAAAATTTACATATATATATATATATATATATATATATATATACACAGGGTGTCCCATAAGTCCGGCATCATAGGAAAAATAATAAAAAAAGGCAAAACAAAAGCTTTTATTTACAGAACGTGCTCAATATGTCCACCATTGTTTTCAATACACAAATTCAGACGTGATACCCAGTCAGCAAGCACACGGTGGATGATGTCAGGAGTAATGGTGTTACATGCCCCAATAATGCGCTGCCGCAAATGTTCAACACTCCTAATTTTCTCTGCGTATACCAGCGCTTTCAAATGGCCCCAGAGATAAAAATCTAGTGGCGTGAGATCCGGGCTTCTAGCTGGCCATTCCACAGGCCCTCGACGTCCTATCCAATGACCAGGGAATTGTTGGTACAGGTATTCCCTTACTTGGGTGCTGTAATGTGCAGGAGCGCCGTCTTGCTGGAACCATGTTGGGAAATTTCCTTCTTCGTTCAAGACATTGGGAAATGCTTCTTCCTTGAGCATACGTAAGTAGGTGCCTCCAGAGACATTTTCATCGAAAAAGAGGGGGCCTATGATGCGATCCTTCCAAATGCCACACCATACCATCACCCGAGATGCACCTTGTTCCTTTGAAGAGGTATACCAGTGAAGGTTGTTTGATACCAGTAGCGGGTGTTCTGTCGATTTACCTCACCATTTCCATAAAAAACAGCCTCGTCACTGAACAGAATGGTGAACGGGAAATTGGCATCCCGAGCATAAATTATGGTTTGTAGAAATAGAAAAATATGAATTTCTCCTATGATGCCGGACTTATGGGACACCCTGTATATATGTACAACGTAAACAAAATTGTTAGGAAGGATTTGCAAATGAAAATGAAATGAAAATGAAAATGAAAAAGTTTATTAGCACACTATTGTCCTTATGACAAATATTAATAATAGAACTGACAATAGAATACAATGACAATTCACATACTAAGGATAAAAATATATACAATTAATGAGAAATAATACAGTAATGTCAAAGTTAAGTGGAGCTACAGACGAACGTTTTCATACTATGAAATAACAAGTACTAGTTCAAGAAAAAGATATTCTAACAATATGTGGTCGATTTTATACCTTCCCAAGCTGTTGTTGAAATTAATTATAAAATATATTAGGACACATTCCAGAATGTTCCTTTCTGTTATGTCTTTATTTTTAACTCTCTCAGTTAAAAATAAAATTATATATATATATATATATATACACATACGTTTAAATTGGTTTAGAATTACTGTATTTGCCGTCCTACACACAAGGCCGCCGAGAGGGCGGGGAAGCCGGGATAAATCCCCTGGGCCCGGACCTCTAAGGGGCCCGGGAAGAGGGGGGATAAAATCTAAAAATATTAATAAAGCAATTGATTAAATAACAGAGAGGAAATATAATTAATGAACATATATTTTATAGAGATTATCATAGTCAAACTGAAACAGATAAAATATTATCTGCGGTCCACCAATGCCCAAGACCGACTGACAGATCTGGGAACCATTGTAATTGAAAGCCAGTTAGCCCGCACTTTAAATTTCATTAAAATCATTTACCACTTTGCTAGAGAGAAGGCAAAGAAAGTACGCTTCTAATTATGAAAATCTTGCAGTAAACAATTGTCTTGCCTGCATGGACTGGTACTGCATTTGTAAATTGTATGGTGATAGAATTAATATAATTGATTCGAAAAATAAAATGGTCGTTTTCTTCTGAGTTGTTTATTCATACTGTATGTTTTGAATAGTGACTGACTTGGACATATAATCAGTTTACTTGTTAGGTACACAAAAAACATTCATAATAAAATACTGAGTAAACAGGGGGGGCCCATATACCAATCCTTCCCCGGGGCCCGGGACAGCTCTCGGCGGCCATGCTTACACGTATATTTATAGTGCTTAGCTTTGACGTTTAAAGTTTTCCCAGTTTGACCTATACAGTATAAGCTGAGTCACATTGTTTACATCTAATCGAGTAGTCATTGCCAGCTGCATTATATGGGCTGTTCTTTATTAGGTCAAATTTAACAGTATTTTCATACTTAGAGACTGCGTTAATTCCAATTGTTCTAAGTAGTGTCGAAAGATGTTTAAAATTTGCATGGTAAGGGAGGCTAAGGATTTTTATGATCAAAATCCTTTTGAATTTTACACTATCGTAATATCATCTTTTTACCCTTGATTAACCAATTTTCTACAAATGGAATAGGATAACATAGTTTAATACCAATGTTCATAATATTGAATAATTCAGAATCTAAAAATTCAGGACTAACAACTCTTAATGCTCTGAGAAACAGAGAAAAAAATTAAGGCTTTTATCAAGTGGTGATGATCAGAATAAAAATATACATACGAGTTGTTTATTATTAGGCTTCCGAAAAAAATTCAAATTTGAATTGATTTGTGCATCTCTGAAGTTTAGATCCAGAAACGATAAGCATTCGCCATTTTTCTTTTCAACAGTAAATTGTTGAACCTATCAAGGAATTCATCACCGTCCAAATTATCAGTCCAAAGACATAAGACATCACTCATAAACCGGTACCAAACACTATTGAAATTAACAATAGAGGGCAAAATTCTAATTTAAAAAAAATCCACATATATATATAAATTAACTAACACGGGTGAGAGAATTTCTCATTGGCACTCCAAACGACATAGCATAAAATTTATCTTCAAACTCGAAATTAAATTTACGACCTTTGACGCAAAATTAAATTAATTCAATAAGATTTATGTGTTCAACAGGGAAAGAATACTCGGAAATCTTATCTTTTAGAAAGTCAAGCACTTCATGAGTTCGAGAACGTACGTATGAAATGGAAAACATCTTGTTAAAATATTTTTTCCTTTAATTAGTGCTTGTTAATTTTTCGTTAATTCCTCCTAATCATTTTGTTTATGCTGTACAGAGATATACAGGGTGCTTCAAAAACAATTTTACCATTTAGTATGGGGTGCTTCCAAAATATATTTCACTACTGTGTATTTATTATTATTAAAAAATATTATTATTATAATTAGTATTAGTATTAGTATTAGTATTAGCAGTAGTAGTATTAAAACATTATTATTAAAAAACAAGCAAATAAACACACAAATACTTACAAAAACAAAATAAAACACAAACTATAAGTGGTAAGTAATAACATATTAGCGCCATATGAGTGGTAACATTGTTTTTGAAACAACCTACATATATATCTGTGGCTCCTTGACTTTTCCTTTCATTCCCTAACGAGGTGTACTGCTGAATAAACGAAAGGCCTTCGAATCGCTTTGCAGTTTTCCTTGTGGCTGTACGACATATATATATATAAATATATATACCTTACCTTATGAACCTTATGTTGTTTCGTGTGTTGGTCTCTCTTCACACGGAGGTCAAGCTGGTGGCCCCGCCTCTAGGTCTGGCCTGGTGGAGGAGCGAGTTACTTTCTTGCGCTCTCCACTGTACATAGCCAGGCACGCCCGGCTCATCTGGTACTGTCCTGAGCCAGGCATCCAGTCTTTTCTTGAAGACTTCAACTTTGACCCCCGTTACGTTTCTGAGGTCCTTAGGAAGCTGGTTGAAAAGTCTTGGCCCCCTGACAACCAAGCTATTTTCCTTCAGGGTTGAGGAGGTCCCTTGTCGTGCTTTTAATTTGGGAACACTACACATTCTGCCTTTCCTATTTTCCAGTGTTTTGAATGGTAATTGGGTTTAGTTTTAGGTTTGGTACCATTTTTCGATCATTTTCCATATGTAGATTATGATGTACCTCTCTCTTCTTCTTTCCAGTGAGTACAGATTTAGTTTACGTAGTCTTTCCCAGTAGTTGAGTTCTTTGCAGCCATCAATCTTGGCTGTGAAATGCCTTTGCGTTTCTTCTAGTTTATTAGTTTCTTCCTTTTTATATGGGGACGTCAAAACTGAGCAGTATTCAAGTTTTGGTATAATCAGTGTTTTTAGCAGGGGAAGCATTACTGTCCTGTCCCTATATATATATATATATATATAAAAGTTTATACTACAATGATATAAGTACAAATCTCAAGTATTAATTATGAGTATTTCAGGAAAAATGTTATCGATAACCTTCCAGTGTGGTATATTCAACTTATTTTAATCAAACCACTTAAATATTTAATGGAGGTTAACATAACATCGTACTTTAAACTCGTAAATTTAACATTTCCTATAAATGAGAAAAGTTTGTGTGTGTGTGTGATGTGTGTGTGTGTGTGTGTGTGTGTGTGTGTGTGTGTGTGTGCATTGTACGTTAAAATGCAAAAACTTACACACAATTGTGTCTTCTTTCAAATATTATACACAAGTTTCATATTATATATTCATGTTGAATACTATGAGTTAAAAAGTTCCTATGAATTTATTTTGTTAGAAAATGTACGTAAAGTACATTTTAGTACATTGGCATCTTCGGTATCTTCGGTTTTACGTAATTAACAAATACAACACATACATACATACATACATACATACATACATACATACATACATACATACATACATATATATATATAATATATATATATATATATATATACAGAAACTGTACATAGAAAATTAGCAAAGGTGTTTCTTTGCCTTTTCTTCTCAGTTTGCAGCCCTGAACAACAAAAGCTAATTGCTATTTGCAGTGTTTTGCAAAAAAATATATCCATGTGCCAACAATCAATTAGGGAGAAAAATGTTTAAATATGGGGTGCCTAATTTCACCACATTAAGGGTACGCAAAGAAGAAAAAGGGAAATAACAGCTCAAACTTTAAAGAGAAGTAATAACAGTGCCACTGAAGTACAGTTTTTAGAAGAAATGAGAACGATAAAGGAATAACTGGAATTACTAGAAATTACTAAAAAGGTGGACGATGTTTGTTTCATTTTCTGACCCGAAAAACACGAAGAGTGAAAGTAAATGGAGTCAAATCTGATGTCTCAGAAATCGTGAGATCTTTCCCGCAAGGTACAGTATTATCTCCTTTAACCCTAAAAGGACGACTGCTACATATTGGTAACATTTCAAATACACTCATTCATAACTTAACCCTACAAACAATTCCGGCGTTAAAGGGTTAATGTTTATAATAATGATTCCAGACATTGATGCAGATATCAATGATAGTACTATAGCGTGTTCCACGGATGACGCTAAGCTGTGCAAGGAAATATCAAGAGAAGGTGACAGAGAACAATTACAAAACGACATTGAAACTTTATTCAAGTGGGCGTAAGACAACAATATGAAGTTCAGCTAAGAAAAATTCCAACGTTTAAGATACTGTAACAGTAAGGTGTTACAGAATAAAGGGTACAAAATACAGCAAACCAAACAGATAACAGTTAATATCAAACCCACACAAGGGATCTTGTGAGTCATAGGCGGATCCAGAGGGGGGGCCAGGGGGCTTAATTTGGAGGCCCCGTACATCCTGGTTAAATGAAATTAGGTAAAACGTTTGAATATTTATGTCCACGTTGCTTTAATTAAGCCCCGTTGCTTCAATTAAGCCCCCTGTCCCCCCCCTCTGGATCCACCTATGCTTGGAGTAACAATGCCATTGGATGCAGAATTCAGAAAGTATTATAACATTAAAATCACAACAGCTAGAAAAATAATGGAAATTATCTGGTGGCGTTTCCATCGCAGAAAAGGACACATTATACTAAAATTATGGAAGAGCTTAGTCCTACAAAAAATTGAGTATTGCTAAGTTCTCACAAACCCCTTCAGAAAATGAGCCCTTTACGAAGCTCATGAAAAGGCTACAGGACAACGAGTGCGTGTGTTTACTGATTTATTACATCTCCTGCTTGAATGTAACGGTAGGCTGTATTGCAGAAGCAAAGACGACAAAATAAATAAATAAATAAAGCTCCATAAATTGCTAATTTTGGTTTTATTTTAATTTTTTGGCGAATTTCTTTCCGCAACGTTATGTTAAAAGTAAAACTATATTTACTTTTTGGGTGCTCATTTTATTCTTGCGAAAGCTCTTCATTATATACCATTTTTGGTATATTATATTCAGTGTTTCTTATCATAGCAATCAAAGGATTGGACTATCTTTCTGCGTGATCAGAAAGCTTTTGAAAAGAAAGGCTTGAAATTAATGACTTTAAAATTAATAATAATTATTCACATTAATTAAAACTTATTTCTAAAAACTGTCAAAGTTTCATTTTTATTTTCAAGAGATTTTGTATAATTTAAAACTGGTTTTATATAATTTTAAACCGGTTGAATGAATGAAAAAATGAAAGTTAAAGAAATGATGTGATAAAAGAATGTATAATAATTAATGGAGAATTCGGGTCAATATTATGAAAGAATTAAAAATAAAAAAAACAGGACTGAATTAATGAATTATTTAATTTTAATGAATGAAAGGAAGGGAAAATGAATAGGTTAGAATGAATAATATAATGACTATACATTATACATACATTTAGGCCGTATAGTTGGCCTGAACGCTGTACCAGTTTTTAGACTTCCTGACTAAATATTATTACAGCTATAAATCCAAATAACTATATATAAGACTAAAGACTTTGAAAGAGGGGAAAAAAAGGGGAAAAAGAGAAAAAAGCAAAAGTTTAATCTTTCAAAGAGCGGTGGGGGATGACAAGGGGGAAGGGCGATAAGATAAGGGGGTGCGGAGGGTGCCCAGAAAAAAGGAGAAAAATTAATATAGAGAATAGTAACCTAACCTAAACTTGAAAACAAATTTTGTATATATATATATATATATATGATGTCATACTATGAACTTTAGTGGCCACCATTCAATCCTGTCTTGAAGTAACAATGATGTTATACCATTGGGAGCAGAACTCCCGACTTCAGTCTTTATATCAATGTGGCGGTTAAAATGTTTTAATCATCAATATACTGTAGATATATATATTTTTGTTTTTATTTATTTTTCCTTACCTTTTTTTCTGATCTCAGAGCAACAGTGCTCACAAAACAACAGCTTTACTAAGACGCATACATAGACATAATTTAAAAATGAGTGAGGAGTAAATAGAAACACATCTGCAAATAATATTTATTAACATGTCAAGAGATTATTTTTTATTTTTTATTAGTAAAGTATTTTTTATTTTTTATTTTTATTAGTAAAGTAAACTTCCAAATAATGGTTGAAATAGTTAATACATAAATTTTTTAAAAATAATAATACATCACATATACATACAATATTTATTAACATAATGAGAGATTATTATTTTATTAGTATAGTAAACTCGCAATTAATGGTGGAAATAGTTACATCCTCATTGCTTTGTATAATATACGTAGTTCTTTTAAGAAATAATGCTCCGTTTAATGTATGAGGCTTTCTATACTCGATATACAGAGCTTTAAGTACATTTAGGATTACTTTTGTTCCTACTTTACACCTGGCTGTAACAGTTTCATAATTCTTAAAATTTAAACATATAGACTGAAAAGCATGCTCGGGTACACGGTCGGATATACAATGTTATCATGAAATGCTATTGCATATACAATGTGCTCTAAGCGAGCACTTATTTTCTTTTCACTTTTTTTTTCAATTGAAAACTGTTCGGAGTTCATATCGATGTATAATGGAATCCTCTAAATCGTGACGACAGTTAGGGCGTATATAAAGATCAAGCTCCGCCGGATGAACGGTGAAAGGGAGGGAGGGTTTGTAACGCTCTAGACCAGCGTCCCAAAGAGACTGGTACTTCTTAGGGTAAGTGTCTTCTAAATATTCTCTAAGCTGCAAGTCATTCTCACCTTGTTCATCTTAACACTTCATAAAGTCGTCATCTGATACTGTACAGTGTATGCATGCTCGAGTACGGTATCAAAATAACGCATATCATCAACTCGGGCATTAAAAACGGTTTCAGATTGAGGAAGGCGACTATTTCAAATAATCTATCGAGAATCAAACGATTTACAGGATTTTTGCAGGGCAAGGAGGAATATTAATATTATCATGGCGATTTATGAAAAAGTAGGAGCGCTTTATTAAGAGCTAGCTTTTGGTGGCATGAACAAATGTGTATTAGCTGATTTTCTCTAGACCCTCTTGGCCATTATAGGCGAGGAACACAGTCTGTGGTGAGCTTGGACAATCCCCCTTGTCACATTGATGCCCGTCTTCAAAATCTCCATCAAATGATAAAATATTTGCCTCCTCATTCTCCCTTCTTAAAGCCTACAGAAAATGTCTTCGGTGCATTGAAGGCAATGCTGAAAAGAAGGCTGTGTGACCTACAAGATATTATGACAGCAGAGAGGTCGAGAGAGGCCAGAATTCACTTAGGGGAAACCACCTACTGTACATCGAGTGATTTCAGAGGCCATACCGAACGTGTCAGTCGAAATTGTTAATAACTGTTATAGACACTGTACAATGTACCAAGCCAAATGTCTTGATGAAGAGGGACTTGGAATTGAGTAAACAGTTTGTAGTTGAGAGTATGTAGTGTATATTCGGAAATGTATGTGCTCAACTTACGTTATTGTTTCCGGATCTGAAATTGAAAACTGGAAAATACATTGTTGTAATTATTGATGTATATTAACCTTTCGTGATTTCATATTTCATTTGAAGTTTGTCAAATGGTAATGAAAACTGACGGACATCGCATAAAATGTCGGACCTAGTATGTTTCATGGACTGCTCTCGATTTTCCTACGAAATTGCAAACAAGGGCAGTCGATGACCTTGATTTTGTTTCTGCAATCGATTTTCTTGAGAAACCTAACCTGACCTAACCTGACCTGACCTAACCTAACCTGACCTAATCGAGTTTCTTGTAATTTTTTTTGCAGAACAATGAATGATGTTTGTATTAATTTGAAGAATTTGTATGGCGTAAGCGCCACACCAGCTCGGACTTATTCAAAAAGATGTTGGAGCGTATTGCGTCGTTTCAGTAAATAAATTTATTCAATATCCAATAACATTTTTCTTTATCATTTCTCAAGAAAACCGATTGCAGAAACAAAATCAGGGTCATCAACTGCCCTTGTTTGCAATTTCGTAGGAAATCGAGAGCAGTCCATGAAACATACTAGTCCCAAAATGTCGATATTTAAGTGAACATTGTTCATTCCAAAAGTGACCGTCTTTTAAATCCGTCGATATGTCAAACTGGAATGGTTTGCCTAAATATTATGCTTCGCTGTCGAATTGATCACAAATTTGTCAAAAATGCCGATACTCAGTGTTTGAAATCAGAGGGAGTCAGGGTGTTTTTGAACCCCCCGAAGTCTATATGGGACTCATGGAAATGTGCTGTCGAAGGGGACCCAAGGTGGGTCCTGTAAAAAACCCTGTAAATATATGTAGTGTGTTAATTTTCTATATTTAAAGCTTTCAAATTTTAATTTCTAGGAAACAACTGTTATAATTATATATAAAACTAAATTATATATAAATATATTTATATAAAGCAACTGCCGTTCTTTTATTGTTATCTGCATAATTGTTTAGGCCAGTTATCATAATTCTAATAGGCCTATGCTATGGTATAATGCATTGTACTACCAGAATATATTACAGTAGGGTTATGAAATCTGAACTCTCATCATTCCCATGATTGTACTGCTGACGTTGTTTTCTTTCGGTTTACGTACGTTGTTTTCTTTCGGTTTACATACGTTGTTTTCTTTTGGTTTACATAAATATATTCTAGAAATATATTTTGAATTTTTTTGGTAATATCGTTGCTTTTCACAACTCTTACAGTAGACTATCACCTGCTGTTATTTCCTTTCTTCTTAATGGGTGAATCCTCTTATAAGCGTATATTGTTGGGCTACATGCGCGCGAGTGACACGGTGAATCTAAGTCAAATTCTGACCCCGCCCGAAATACATTGCCCTATTTCGAACACTAGCGATACTTTGGGAATTTGCTGTATATTTTGTCCCATCTTATTTGCAAAACACTGTATTGTCCCCAGCATTAATACATATATTTTTGTCAGAAATCAATTTATACCTAACCAGCCGAATAGTCTAGTATAAAAAACTAAAACCTTACTATACAATACATTTGTTAATTAACCCTTTAACGCCGAACGTTTTTGTAGGGTTAAGTCTAAATGCGTGTATTTGAAACGGTACGTATTCGACCCAGTCGGCGTTAGAGGGTTAAGTTAAGTTTACATACGTTTAAAAGTAACCCAATCATGACTTTCGAACAACGCCATAACAATTTCTGCAAACGCTGATTAAACAACTAACTAATTTATATCAATAATAAAGAAACGAATTAACGAAAGAATAAAGTATCTTTGCCCATGAAGTGAACAACGGTAAAATTCTTTACCTTCATGCCAAAAGAAAAAAAAAAAGAAGAAAAAAAAAAATATATATATATAACTAAGCTATTTTATCGCTATAATATATATATATATATATATATATATATATATATATATATATATATATATATAAACTTCATAAACTACTCTCATTTACATACAAAGGAGGAGAATACGTTGGGAAACCGGTATGTCGTCCTTTGGAGTTGGACTATTGATACAATTCTGCTCATCCGCCATCACAAGGGGAAGCCGACAGAGCGCGCACATCAAAGGAACGACTCCGAAGGGTCTCCCGAAGAAGTTAATATACAAGAGACTGATCAACATCAAACATTTATAAACAGAACGGGATTTATTAAAACTGTCCAATATATATATATATATATATATATATATATATATATATATAGAGAGAGAGAGAGAGAGAGAGAGAGAGAGAGAAATTTACAATATACCCGCAGGAAAGAAGGAGATGAAGATTTCAAGTACTTTCGCATATTTTAACAGGAAAGAGGTGTTAAAACGGTTGAAATACCTCAAAGTGTATACACACACACACACACACACACACATATATATATATATATATATATATATATATATATATATATGATGAATAAAACCACGAAGGAAAAAAGAAACACAAAGGGGTGCTCAAGCGCTTTCGTCTAATGACATCCTATATATAATATAATATCCTATATAATGACATATATATATATATATATATATATATAACCTTTGGTTTGCTTCCGCCCAAATTGTTCCTTCTGACGAAGGTCAAGCTTTTCACTCCACCTTAGGGCTACAGTTTTACGTGGAATCCGAACCACGCCCCACCAGCAGCCCAGCGTCTTAACCACTAGGCCACCCAGGGTACCCATTTATCTACCAACCACTTTTTTTATTGTGTGGAAGGATGAACAGCTGGGTTTTGCTGCGCGCCGGTTGCTGTCACCCGGTCTCGATCCTGGGGCCGATGGATTCGTAGTCAGCGACGCTAACTACTGCACCACCGAGGCGCATTATATATGAAATATATAGGAATAACAGGCAAAGTAGGAAAATGGATCTACAACTTCCTCAGAGAACGTCTGCAGGTCGTCAAAATTCAAGGTATATTATCATCAAAATCGGAAGTACGCAGCTCAGTACCACAAGGGACAGTACTGGCCCCACTCCTGTTCATTATCATGCTAACAAACATAGTATAGTAACATCCTTTGCAGACGATACAAAGATCAGCAGAAAAATCAGCGATGCAAATGAAGTGGAGGCCTTGCAGAGGGACACGAACAAGATATACAAATGGTCAGAAGACAACAACATGTCATTTAACACCGATAAATTTCAGCTCTTGAGATATGGTAGAAAAGAGGAACTTAAACAGACTGCATATTATGCTCCAGATAGACAGGAAATTCAGAGAAGCACGAAAGCGATCGATCTGGTGGGGTAGTAATGACGGATGATGCGAAATTCGAAACACAGAATCAGATAGCGATAAATAAAGCAAAATGAGTCGCGGGACAGGTACTAAGAACGTTCAAGAGAAGGGACAGGACAGTAATGATTCCCCTGCTAAAACACTGATTATACCAAAACTTGAATACTGCTCAGTTTTGACGTCCCCATATAAAAAGGAAGAAACTAATAAACTAGAAGAAACGTAAAGACATTTCACAGCCAAGATTGATGGCTGCAAAGAACTCAACTACTGGGAAAGACTACGTAAACTAAATCTGCACTCCCTGGAAAGAAGAAGAGAGAGGTATACCATAACACTGCCCAACACCAATTTTGCTGATTTAATTCTAACACCTGTTTTTAGGTAACTTTTGTGTGCTGATTTTAAAAATCACCTTAGTTTTTGCCTATCACGTCAGGTTTTCGAGCAATCAAATACGGATATTTTGGAAATATCGCATTTTGGCAGGGTTATGCCCAATTTTTTTTCTTTTCAAAAAATAAGTTTTTACATACTCAGAATCAGCATGGAAAAGTAAACAATTGTGCAGGGAGTGAACTTTAATATACAATGGTAATATTGACACATAAAGTGATTAAAAGTGTTTAAATAAGCAAAAAATGAATCCATATTAAAGCAAGCGCGGGACCAGTTTTCTTAACATTGTCTTTTTCTTGTTTTCTTACTTTTCAGTGCAGATAAATTTTCTCTTATAGGACTTTCTAGAATGAGAGATGTCAAGACAATCTCTTTGCAGGCTCCAGCAGTAGTCAGCCATCATATGGGTATCCCATCTTCCTTGGTATCGTTCTTCCATCACTTTGATATCTTGGTGGAACCTTTCACCTTGCTCTTCACTAACATCACCAAGATTTTCTGGAAATTTATCCAGATGACTGTTGAGATAGTGAACTTTAATGCTCATGTTGCAACCCAACTGCTGAAAGTTTACAAGTAAATCCTTTACAAGATCTTTATAATTTTCAGACTTTTTGTTTCCTAGGAAGTTCTTAACTACTGCCACAAAAGCATTCCAAGCTCTTGCCTCCGTTTCGGTCATTGAGTTATGAACTGCGGATCTTTCATCAGTTTTCTTATCCACAGATAAAATTTTAACAGCAAAACAGCTGTTAACAGGTCTAAAAAATCATCAATTTTGATAAGCGCCCTTCATGGATCACCCAAAATAGGCATATTGCATTGCACGAAAACCTGATGTGATGGACAAAATCTAAGGTGATTTTTGAAATCAGCACATCAATATTATCCAGAAACAGGTCTTAGAATTAAATCAGCAGCAAAAATCTTTTTTTTTGTTGGGCATATGCAAAATGATCGAAAAACTGGTACCAAACCTAAAACTAAACCCAATTACCATTTAAACAACACTGGAAAATAGGAGAGGCAGAATGTGTAGTGTTTCCAAATTAAAGGCCCGACAAGGGACTTCCTCAATACTGAAGAAAAATAGCTTGGTTGTCAGGGGGCCAAGACTTTTCAACCAGCTTCCAAAGGACCTCAGAAACGTAACGGGGGTCAAAGTTGAAGTCTTCAAGAGAAGACTGGATGCCTGGCTCAGGACGGTACCAGATGAGCCGGGCGTGCCTGGCTATGTACGGTGGAGAGCGCAAGAAAGCAACTCGCTCCTCCACCAAGCCAGACCTAGAGGCGGGGCCACCAGCTTGACCTCCGTGTGAAGAGAGACCAACGCACGAAACAACATAAGGTTCAAGATAAGGTGTATATTATATATATATATATATATATATATATGTATATATATATATATATATATATATGTGTGTGTGTGTGTGTGTGTGTGTGTGTGTGTGTGTTACACACAGGACGTGCATAGAACAAGGAACTCTTCTGGGAAAATTAAATCCACTATAGTCCGAATAAGTAATGACTGACAAATGACAAATACTATAGTTTTTCTTTTTCAAGATGGAAGCCCAACGTAGGCAACGAACGAATCACTCGCAAACGGTCATGTTAAGTGTCTTGAAAAGGGAACGCTCAAATTTTCCGGTTGAGGTTTAAGTTTTGGTTTTGTCTGAAAATACAATAGTTACCCCTTTTTCGTTGATGTATTCAATCCAACGTGAATGCAACGAGATTCTTGCGTATATTGAGGCTCTGAATGTAGCGGGCTTGGCAACTTTAAATCCTAGATCCAGTCCCAAAGCTCGGTCCTATCTGCGTATCAGATAGTTGGTCAGGGAAGTTATATTTTGGGGCCTCTTTGCGAGTGACCCGTTGTCCACGTTGCGCTTCCATCATGAAAAAGAAAAACTATAGTATTTGTCATTTACCATTACTTATTCTGACTATAGTGGATTTAATTATCCCAGAAGAGTTCCTTGTTCCATGCACGGTCTGTGCAGGACCGGATTAAAGTCTTTGTAGGCCCTAGGCACTCTCATAATCGTAGGCCCCCAAGATAGATCTATAGATAAATATTTGCATTGTATACAGTGTATAGATCCCATAATATAATTATAGATCTATATAATATATGACTATGATACTTTGATACTATGACTATGATATTTTGTCTATAATACTTTGTTTATGATACTTTGTCTATAATACGTACTTCGATACTAAATATTATGATACTTTGATACTATAATTCTTTGACTATGATACTATCCCTCATGAAAATAAGCATATCAAAATGGATGAAATATGATGAAATTATTTAGAACATTCAGCTCAGTTTTGCTATTTATAAGGCTGCATTTGATGAATTAATTACTTCCATTCGTACCTGGTTTGACAGCTGCAAAGAATGCAACACACACATGGTTATGACTCAATAAAATAACTTTTATTAAAAAGAACTGCAAATCCTGTTATCATTTAGTTGGAATTTGATTTGGCGACAGTTTAATACCTATACTTTGTTAGTTTTTTTGTTTTTATAGATTAACATATTAAATTTCAAAAATAAATGTGATAACTCCTCTCATAGTCTGCTACCTTTATGCAGCCACCTAAACTATTGTGCATAGGACTGTTTTTGGCTAGGCATGTAAAGAAAAATAAATATCTAACCAATGTGTAAGTTTTTTAAACAGTACTCGTTTGAAAATATGTGGATTCTTAAATCTATAAAAATTCGTCATATGATTGACGTTTTCTTTGGCACGCAGAAATGAATTAACAATATGGAAATTTTATAATATAACGGCTTCACCCTTTTTTTACGTTGTTCTAGCTAACTGTTCAGAGTTCTTTTAGAAACAAATCTGTTTCCTGCTCAAAACGGCTTTTTCTAATTTTAAAATTGATTGTTCAAGGAAGGAAGATGTTGACTTCTATTATAATTTGCATTTGAAAAAATAAAAAAAATATTTTTTTGACATTATTTTTTGAAGGAAAATGCACTAAATTATGTAATACTTTCCACAGCTTTAAACAGACCTTCTAATTGCGTCTTTGGCCGCTTCACCACTTCTTAATTAAACGGAAGAATAATAACTTTTTTGTTCATTCAATTATTTTCATCAGGGATGACTATGATACTTTTTCTTTTTTTTCTTTGTTATGGGACAGAAAGGACTATCTTCACTCGTACTACTCTCAATTGAGAATGAGCTTTTGCGAAAAATTAAATTTGAAAATGTAATCTGTGATTTTGCAACAAAAAGAGCCGCAAAGTTAATGTTTTATGTACATTTCCTTAAGTCATATTATACCTGTATGTGTTTGTTGACTAAAGATTTAATCAAATAAACCTGCATGTATATATATATATATATATACACTTCAACATTTGTAGATGTAATATAATAAAAAGGTTTTAAAAGTAAAGTAATTCAATTAAAGTAATTCAATTAAAGCAAATTATTAAGTTTGATTTAGCAGTTTCCTTTCCTCATTTTTGAGTCAGCTAAGATTTTTTTTAAGGCCCAAAACTTTTTCGTAGGCCCTTAGGAGTTCCGTAGGCCCTAGGCACTGTGCCTATTGTGCCTATTGGATAATCCGACCCTGGACCGTCTGTGTATAATAGATCTTTTCAGACGAGTTGGTATTCTCAAATTGACTGGTTATATGGAAGTACTGACAATCAAAAACTTTATTGTTGGCCGTGCTTGTTGTTTAAACGAAGAGAAAAACAATCTTGGACTGATCAAGGCTATAGTAGTATGAAAAACATTTTGGGTGACAGTGCTGTTCGAATGCTGTTATATATTTAAGTAAGCAGGAATTAGCATTTCGTGGACACGACGAAAGCAGTGACAGTAATAATAAGGGCAATTATAGAGAGTTTTTAAGTTATTTTGCAGAGCTAGACTGTTTTTGCCAGTAGATTAGTTGCAAAGGAAGGATCGGGTCTTTTCAGTTTGGCGTACCGCGGATTTTGGAACTGAAAATTTGTATACTAATAAATTTTTATATTTTAATAACGAAAATGACATTATTTTCCTGGAGAACTATGTGCAACATACGGAAAAAATTGCATTTATATGCGCACTAGCTTGCATGGCGCATGACCGTTATCTATGATAAATTATGTAGTGTTATGCAGTGAGTTTTACAAAATAAAACGCAGATAATATCTTTTATTTATTAAAATTTGCAATATTTAATAATATTTTAATAAATAAATCTTCATTTGCGTACCTTTGCATATATATATACATACACACACACACACACACACACACACACACACACACACACACATATATATATATATATATATATATATATATATATACTGACGATTGATTCAGTTAAGTCGTAATATTTTCGTTAGTTTTAACGTTTTATTTGATTAGGTATACGCGGACAAAGTTGGGGAACACAAACTACACTAGGATAATGTAGGGGAACGTAAACTATACTAGGATGATGTAGGGGAACGTAAAGTACACTAGGCACCACAGGGAGACGTACACTACACTTGCTCTGTAATTTTTTTGTTGTTATTAATGTTTATTTGTTGCCTGTTTAGACCTAGTTTAGTCCGAATATTATTGTTGTAGTGTGAGAGTGTGATAATGCAGTGCTGTGATCTATCTACTTGTGAGTTGCCTCGGTCAATTGAATGCCCGGTTAGGTCAACTGTACGCCCTTGACGATTGGTTAGGTTACGTTATGATATTTTCGTTAATTTAACGAAAATATCACGACTTAACCTAACCAATCGTTAAGGGTGTACAGTTGACCTAACCGGCCATTCAGTTGACCTAACCGGGCATTCAATTAACCGGGGGGCCGCACAGTAACCGCGTATCCGGTCGTCATGAGCGGTGTAAACTAGATAACGGTCATGCGCCATGCAAACTAGTCCGTATATAAATGCAATTTGTTTCGTATGTTGCGCATATTTCTCCAGGAAAATAGTCATTTTCGTCATTAGAATATAAAAATTTATTAGTATACAAATTTCCAGTTCGAAAATCCGAGGTACGCCAAAATGAAAAGATCAGAAGGATCTTCAGGTTTTTCTGGGTTGTCGAGACCACACGGAATGAACTTATAACTTCGATTGATAAAGTTATTGGTAACATTATTCACGAAGAAATCGAAAAGGCTCCGTTTATTTCGATTGAAGCTGACGAAACTACAGACTGTTGTGTTCAGTGTCATTTATCAATCATTATTAGATACGTTCATAATTACAATATCAAAGAGCGTTTTTATTGTTTTTTCAATGTAAGTGCAGACAGAAAAGGTAGTGGTTTAGTGCAAACAATGTCAAAGTGCTTACAGTCATTTAGTAATGTAGAAAATAAATTACTTAGTCAAACATATGATGGAGCTGCAATAATGGCTGGTGAATTAAACGGAGTGCAAGGGAAACTAAGACAGTACGGTTACAAATATGCTCATTTCATTCACTGTTACCCGCACACACTGAATTTAGTTATTATTAAAGTAGCGAATCATTTACCAGGTGTCAAACTTTTTTTCTCTCACTTGAGAGCATTTAATAAATTTACTTCCTCAAACACAAAGAGAAAGAATGTATTCAATAATTTTAAAGTTACCACTCCAAGCTTATGTGAAACACGCTGGTGCTATCGGTCAAGAACAGTATCAGCTATATGACGTCAATGTGGAGCACTGAAAGAGGCTTTAGAAAGCATTTTGAATGATGAAATCTCGTGGGATGAAGATAGTTAAAACCAGGCTGAAAACCTTTACGCAAAACTAGATGACTTTTTATTTATGTTTTATATTTGCTGCTTTGAAGAATTACTTAGCAATGGTGAAAAACTATTTGATGTTTTACAGTGGAGGATAGTGGACATGGAATTTGCAAAAAAGAAAATTAATGATTTTATTAGTTTTCTGGAAGGAAAAATCAATGACAAAAGTTATAATGAAATTCTTAGAAAGACATGTTCGACCATTCCCCCCTACTAAGAGACTCGGAGGAAAAGTAACAGACTTTAAAGAAATTTACTTTAGCACTCTGAATACCTCTGTAACAGCCTTGAAGGAACGATTTGAATGCATTCAGGAGTTCTCATTTTTTGAGCTGTTGAATTCATTAATGTTTGCAGTATATAAAGAAAATTTCCACCAAAACTTAATAGAAGCACTTCAATATAAGTACTGTACAGTATATAATCTATTTGACGTAAGAGCTTTAACGTTAGAATTAAAATACATCTATCAGGACTCCGATTTTTGTCAGTGCAAACATGCAAAAGAAATTTTAAAGCTTTGTCTTGACCTTGGACTTACAACAGCCTTATCTGAAACGATCAAATTAATTCGGCTCCTTTTGATAATCCTTGTAATCAGTGTGTCAACGGTAAAAAGTTTTTCAACGCTTAACAGAATAAAGACGTACCTACGGAATACGATATCAGAGGAAAGGCTGTCTAGTTTAGCAAGAATTGCCATAGAGAAAGAAATTGTAATATCGCTAGAGAAGAATAAACTGTTGCACGACAAAGTAATTGAAGAATTTGCTTTAAAACCAAGAAGATTGGAGTTCATGTATAAATAAATAAGGTAAGGCGATATTTTATTTCCTAAATTTGTGTCAGTTAAAAATATTCTAATTATCATACATAATACATATCACAGTGAAACAAGTATCAAATTATACAGTATATATATTATATATGTAAAGAACGACGCTTGTGTAAAAGAGCGTTCCGCACAAGATGAAGAGGGAGAACGAACAAATGAAAAATGAGGTATCACCCGGGAATCGAACCCGGGATCATCCGATTGCCGGTCAGATATGCTATCCACTACACCATGGACCTCGATCAATCAGAAGTCGTAATTCTCCTACATACGAGCAGAAACCAATGCCCTGATGGGGCACCTTCGCATGCTATACATATATACATTTTAACTGCAGTTAAAATGTATATGTACGGCGTCGTTCTTTACATTAATTATACTGTGTGTTGTTTGCAGTTAAAATATATATATATATATATATATATATATATATATATATATATATATAGAGAGAGAGAGAGAGAGAGAGAGAGAGAGAGAGAGATTAAAAACAATCCAGAAAACAAAAAATATAAGTTATTCTATCTGCACGATGCACGATTATTCCTTCAACGTAAAAATCTTCAATATCGCAAGTCATGCATTACTGCAACGGTGAAGGAGAAAAAAATAGAGAACATTAAGGTATCAAAAATTTACTAAAGCGCGTTCTGCAGGTAGGCGCAAGACAGTAAGATGATCTGCCATATGCCCAAACTGGACGCGTCACTTACTGTTGAAATAACTATATCGTAGAATCGTGTTGTTAAACGTTCAATTTGTTTCACTGGCCATTCCGATTACTTAACGTAGTAATCATTTCAAACGAAAAAAGTTTATACAGTTATAAACCGATTTGTTTCGGGACAACTGTTTCCCAATTGTTAATGGTATAGGACAGGCCTAAAATTGACTTTGAACATTTAAACGTCAACTATATTCGTAAATTTTGTCCACCTGTTAACGTGTGAACTAGTTACAGTAACGCATCCTAGTTAGTCTTTTGTTAAGTTTGATAACCGCCTTAACACATTTAGCTTAGCTAGATTATGTAGTTAGAATCCTAATATCTTAGGGTAGCTTTACGTTGTAGTCCCTGTCCCATCAATATCGGGGAAAGAGATACGATACACCGCGCTATCCTGAGATATAACCCTGGAATTACGTACTCTTTATTGCCATTAATTAGGTTCACAAACATTTTTAATCCGAGTAAGCGAAGCTGAATAACATCTCAGCCTATTCCTAAAAATTTTACCGACAGCTCCGTTATATAAATTAAATAACATTATAAGTAATATTTTCACAGACTTTCACCAATTATTTGAATTAACGTAATTGTATTCTGTTCCGGTAATATCGGTGTATTCTGTTGCGATAATATCGGTGGAAATGAACCAGCATCGTAGATCCGACGTTAATTAATTCAAGGTGGAGGTTTCACTCGACCAAGTAAAACATCCGAAATGTTGTTTGTGGTAAAAAATAAATTTAAAACAAAAAGGCGTTGCCTGGAAAAAATCATGGACCAGTCTGAAAAATACGTCCTGCAAAAAGGCGAATCTATTTTGTGTGCATAATAATAATCTTTAAAAGAACAGTACAAGAATAACACAAAAAAAAACATTTGGCGTTAAAAATTCAAAGTTAAAAAAATAAAAAAATATTTAGCGGCAGCTTTCAGAAAGAAAACTCGTTATGCGTGTTAATAGCGTTTTGAAGATTCAGTTACCACATTTTGTTCTAATATTCTGAGACTAATTCACTGATAATTCATTTTTATTTAAAAACATGAACAGTGACTCATAATAATTCAGCTTTCATTTTATATACACTCGTGTATATATATATATATATATATATATATATATATATATATACTTTGGTTAACCTTGGTTTAGCTCTCACCAGAATTGTTCATTTTGACGAAGGTCAAGCTTGTCACCCCACCTTAGACCTACAGTTTAACTTGGAATCCGAACCACGTACCACCACGGGTGGTCAGAAATTACGAAGTCCACTTATCTTCCAAACAATTTTTATTGTGTGGAAGGATGAACAGCTCCGTTTGCTGCGTGCCGCCTGCCGTTACCGGGTTTCGAACCTGGGGCCGGTGAATTAGTAGTCAGCGATGCCAACCACTACACCACCAATGTGTGTATATATATATTAGTGTTGTGAATTAAATGGGGAAAAATAAAAAGCGAATCTGAAGTCACATACCGTTTTATTTGATGACATTTGACAAAACAAGTAAGAAGTAAAAATTTTATCCACTTTGATGTTTGTTTAAGCACTGCGCAAGGACTGAAAAAGAAGTATCCGAATTCCAAATTAAATACATTCAAAATAAACTTGTATTAAAAATATCACTACAGGAAATTGGATTTTTGTGGTTTAGGAATTCTGTTGCGATGAAACTACACAATATGGAAAAGAAATTGGCGTTGTTCTTCATTGGCTGTGATTGTATCATTGAAGTCCGTTGCAAGTTTAACTGCCCGCTCAACACAATCGTTAACAATTTATATGTGGTGCACTAAATTTTTCGCATTTATGTATGTTGCCTGCTCACTCCTTGCACCAGGTTCTAGCTTTATGAAACTTTCATCTGATTTTAAGACCATGAAGAGATTCAGTGATCTAGTCGTAATAAAGTCCGTCATCCTTTTGTCTTTGGGCGCGCTAGTTGTTTTACACTCTATCGTACGTGAGTCTTTCTTCTTAGGCAGCTTCTTAAATGCTTGAATCATCGCTCTTTTCTTTTGTGTATCGATTTCATCAGAAAACAATGCCAATGACGCCGTCTTCGCTTAGATACCAGAGATAGGCAGCCAGCTTTTTTGATGTAGCCTGAGAGACTTCTTGGTCCACTTCTCTGAAATCCTCCAGCCTAGCCATTAGCGTAAGATCACTGAAGGGTCAGAAGCGTTAGTTGTGAGACAGAAAAGTCCTACAACGTGCGGTTGCTGCGCGCACTAACTTTTAAGACATGCGGCTCTCACTCGTGTCTGAAAGTAAATTGCGAGTGCCGCCGGGTAATATAAAATTTGTACCGGTGTCCGGCAAAGAAATGTTGCCACCACAAGTTCTAACGGGTACTCTATTTGGATACTGAAAAATGTTCTATATTAAAATACCATTCTTTGATGCATGAAATAATAGTGCATGTGTCATATCAGGCCGATTATCGGCAACTGGCAGAAAAGGACAATTTTGATCTGCCATGCGTAGTCCCTTAGCATAAACTAATCTGACCAAAACTTTACCTAACTTCGTTTCTCTTCCACCCTCATCATTGGACGATATATGCCATGAGTTATGGCGAAATTAATTTTTTCAGAACACTCTAATAAAATATATATATATATTATATATATATATATATATATATATATATATATATATATATATATATATATATATATATATATATATATATATATATATATATATATATATATATATATACAAGTATACAAGCCCACACAGAAAATGAGACATTGAGAAGATTGAAGCGAAACAAAAGACTTTTACATCTAAGATAGAGGAAACGGAAGGTGAAGACTACTGGGCTCGACTACAATTCCTGGAACTCTCTCGAAAGAAGGCGCGAGCGGTACACAATAATATACATATGGAAAATACTTGAGGGTTCTGTCTCTAACCTTAGAAATGAAATAGAAACAAATTAGAATGAGAGAAGAGGCAGATTGTGTACGGTCCCAGCTGCGGTGGGACAAGGGGCCATGAAAACGAGGATGGAAAATACCCTCAGAATACGAGGCCCAAAGCTTTTCAATGTCTTACCAAAAGAAGTGAGGAATCTCCAGCACACCGACCTGAATAACTTCAAGAACAGCTGGACAGATTCCTGTGGAAAGTCCCTGACCAGTCATGCGTGGCTGGCTACGAGGGCAGGAGGCGATTAGACAGCAATTCCCTCCTTCACCAAATCCCGCAAATGAGGAGGGATGCTGCAGAGGGGTCGACCGCAGGTCGATCCTGAACCGTCATTCAAACTCCCCTAAAATAAGTAAGTATATATATATATATATATATATATATATATATATATATATATATAAAGGTTCCATGCGATGATTCCTCATTTCACGAAGGTCAAGCTTGTCGCCCCTCCTCTCGAGTTGGCCTGGTGAAGTAGTGAGTTGGTTTCTTGTACTCTCCAGTCTCCACCTCACATAGCCAGGTACGCCCTGCTCATCGGGTTTGTTCTGAGCCAGGCGTCTAATCTTCTTTTGAAGATATCCACTGCAACACTATTTGTGTTCCTTTGGTCTTTGGGCAGCTGATTAAACAGTTTTGGTCCTCTCACAACAAAACTATTTTCTTTCAGGGTTAAGAATGTTCCCTGTCTCGTCTTTAATTTGGGAACACGATACAGTCTTCCTTTTCTACTTTCCACCGTTGTTTGGGGAGTTACAGGGTTCAGAGTAAGATGAGGGACTACAGTAGTTTCTCCATTATTTTCCAAGTGTAAATAATGGTGTATCTCTCTCTTCTCTTCCACTCTTAACATGTCACGACCGAGTGGGTAACTTTCAGGTGCGAATTTTTAGCAGCCTCGGTTTGAATCCCACCGAGGTAAGGTAAATTTAGTTCTAATGATTTAATTTTAAAACTTAAGTTGCTGTTAGTATGTTGTTCCTAATTAACGTAAAACTGCTGGTATTTTATTAACATTTCCTCCAATAGATGGCGCCATCCACTTCGATTATATTATTTTTAAGGAATTAGTTCCCTGAAAAGTATTTCAACA
>JAJOZX010002045.1:0-85000 GCA_023014485.1 Bathynomus jamesi | reverse complement strand
TTGACTTTTAATATAAAATTTCATAATGATTATTAACAATTATTTTAAATGGAATTATTTGTAATGTTGAATGTTAATGAAATTAAATAATGATGATTTCAAATAGAACAAAATACCGTTATATAACTGTTGTCAAGGAGGGAGTGGACACCACTCACAAAGGCGGATTTCTAGAAAAAAATTTAATTGCTCAATTCCTGTTTTTTCATTGTTTTTTTAACGAAAAATTGTGTTTTTGTGTTCAAAATATAGAATTAGTGATTATTTCTTAGAGGGTACAGTATCTCTCCTTAAAAATTCGTATTTATAAATATTATGTCACTTGCCCCATACCCTTTAATCGTTTCCAAAACATTTATCAAAATAATAATATATAAAAATATATAGAAAAGAAAAGTGGTTTTATTCTGTCCCTTATGACCGAGTCCCGCCTAGGCTACCATTTCAAGCAAACAGAATTTAGAATCAGTTAAAAGAACGCGATTGTAAATACATTAAAGCACAGTGAATAGCGTAAGGAAATTAGTAATGGGTAAAGAACGCATTATACGGTAGTGGTACAGTACGAGATGTCAAGAATATCATATATAAATAAAAACGTGTTTATATCACTACATTCGGTGGCATAGAGGTTAGCCGACGTACCTTTAAAATTTTCAAAATTCGATTTGTTACAATGCTCTTTGTTTCTACCGAATGCCCCCCCCCCCTATTTCACTTTTCCCAGCTTCCGACTCAGTTTTCTCTTAGGCTACTATGAAGTGTATGGAGTCAGTATTGCTGAGATGTTTTTCGTGAATCGTTTCTTTCCATAGCAACGCATTGATATCTTTGGAAGAGAGCTACCTACTGTTAAAAACTTACGCCAAAAGTCATTTTAAAGCCAGTGCAATGCCTCATTTTCCTTTCTATTTTCTATTCCTCATTTCGTACAAAAAATGTCTGTTTAAATATATTATGCTTAAGCATTAACTTAGCTAAGTAAAGGTTTATGGTGGTGTATGAAGAATTTTTTTTTTAATATGGTTTATTTTGAAAATATTGTAGGGTTTAATGAATTTTATCAGGAATACGGTCTGGTTTTTAAACTTCTTCAAGAATATAATTATGCAGAAATTAAAATACATACGTTTGTTGATGAAGTGTGTTAAAAATAAATTTGTATCTTTTAATCTGAATATTTTTATATAAATTATTTTCCGCTTCTAACATCTGATACATTAAAGTTAAGGTTTTGGCCTGTTCTAAATGTTTTTCCATATTATATTGGGTTTAGCTAATAAGTTATCTTAATACATGTAGAATTAAGATGTATCGTAATATTAAGTTGCTTTTATTGTTTCCAGGCCGGAAATTAATACTAACATTTGTATAAGTTTTTGCCGCATTGTATTTCCTTCTAAAAATTTTGTGTAACTCTACATTCTCGTTAGCGTTCTGGGATCACCTGAAGACCAGGGCCCCCAGTCTTCTTTAGTTAGCTTTATAAGGCTAACTAACGTAAATATCACGACCTAACCTAACCAATCGTCAAGGGCGTACAGTTGACCTAACGATTGGTTAAGTTAGGTAGGGAAATTTTCGTTAGTTAGCCTTATAAGTTAACTAAAGAAGGCTGGGGGCCCTGATCTTCAGGTGATCCGCGTTCTGTATTAGGCTAAAGTTCAGAATTTTAAACCATATCAGTTCGTTTTCGATTGATTATTTTAAGTTAATTACAAATTTATTGTATTATTCATATTTGTATTACTAGACCGTGTTACTATTTGTTTTTTATAGTACCGTATAAATACTGTATAAATATTGTACAGTACCGTATAAATACTGTATATATATTGTATAGCACCATGTATATATATATATATATATATATATATATATATATATATATATATATATATATATATATATACTGTATTAAAAATTGGCGAAACATTTGGTTTTAAGTCAGGTATATTTAGTGTTTTTGAACATTTATTTTGTATATTCCTATATAATCAAAAGAAAGGAAATTACATATTATATTTGGATTTAAAGTGTCTCACACTGTTGATACGCTGTTTTTTCTAAAGATTTTTCCTGTAATTGACCTTCCAAACTTTATTCTATCAATTAATTTTGGTTACTTTTTCCATTTTTATTTTATAGCTAGTCTTGATCTTTTGTTTTTCTTTTTACGAATATTAATGCAAATGCCATCAGCGATATTTTTTGTTGTTGGTTAAAAGTTAATTCTAAAATAGTAAATTACTGTCATAAGTAGTTTTTTTTTGTATAAAAATTGGTTTATTGTGGCAAATAGGGAAAAACTGTTTTGTAAAATACTGGAGGGGGGAGGTATGCAGGAAGGAAGGGCGAATACCAGCAAAAACTCCCCTCCCATAGAGGAAGAAGAGAGCCAAAATCAAGGGCCAATGTTTTTGAGATGCCTGGAGAAACTGCGTTTGAAAGAGTGGAGGTCATAGACAGGGGGAAAGATGATTTGAGGAAGATTGTTCCAGAGTTCACCGGTTGAGTAGATAAAAGATTGAAAATACCGATTAACTGTGCGTTAAAGATTTCGACAGAAGAGGAATGAGAATGCGTCGAAAGTCTGGTACTACTATCAAAAGCTTTTAATAGTCTGGCACAAATCTGTAATCTCCAAATTGCCTTCCTTCAGTTTGTATCCTTCTATCTGTACATTCCTCTCTGATTTCCTTTCTGGACGAGCTATAGCTGCGTTTGTAAGTGGACACTGTCCTTCTAAAGCTATTAATAGTGGTGTTCCTCAGGTGTCTGTAGAGATATGGTCACCCATACCAGGGTGGACACGATGGAGGGTCGAGACGAAGTGCTGTTACTGCCCCCTTGGTTTTGGGGCTGGAGCCGGGGAATAGTATGTGCCAGCTTCCCTTGTGTTTGTCGTGCCTAATTGTAAAGCAAGAACAAAAATAATCCTAAATGACCTTAAGGAGCTGTACATCGAGTATAGAATACCTTATACGTTAAACGGGGTATTATTTCTAAGAAGAATTGGTTGTATTATACAAAGCAATGAGAATGTAACTATTTTCACCATTATTTGTGAGTTTACTATACTAATAAAAAATAGTCTTGATATGTTAATAGAGAGTGTAGGCAACTGTGTTTCTATTTACTACTACTTCATTTTTAAATTATCTGTGTATGCGTCTAAATAAGATGAAGGAAAGAAGATTTATTTATTTTCTTAAACACAGCTGTTGTGTGTATGGGGGGGTCGGCACCTGGTTGGAACTGGTGTAGTCGCGTCCGGTGGTAACGAGTACACAGAAGCGTTCGGTCTCATTCAATGGCATGTATTTTTTCCTATTAGTAATATTAGTGTTATGCTTAAGACAATGCTGCTGGTGTCCTTACTCTATATTCATAGCAGCATTGGGTCAGCGTGCTGCATTACGTCAGGTGGCCTCTAAAACATATACGTTCATTTGCAGTCATATTAATATCTTTATTGCAACTTACAGGATTTCTAACTATTCTTTCACCAAAGGCTTTAATAGAATCAAAACTTCTCACTCTAGAAAAAGCTATATAAAGCTGTCCATGTGTGAAAACAGGCTTAAAAATAAATACAAAACATCTGCGGTCAAATTAGTATCTTTATCAAGTCAGCCCCAGAGCAATGCAGTAGAATTATCAAGATGCTATGGCAAATGTAAGAAAGTTTGGGGTGCCGGATTTATTTATTATGTTTATTTGCAATCCAAAATGGACTGAAATCGTTGAAAGTATTGAATCTTATCAAAGACCAGAACATAGTCCAGATATTGTTGCAAGAGCTTTTCAAAACTTAAAGAGCTGCATCATGATTTCATGACTTAACAATAAAACATATACTCGGGCCAAGTGCAGTTTTGTATGTAGTTAATGCACTTTCAAATTTTAACTGGTGGGACCCGCCAAAAAGTGACGGGTTCAAGTTTCCCACATGCCCCACACCACTTCCCCACACTACCCTTCCGCCTAAACAGGCCAAACGGGACACTTTTTCTTCTATGAATTTTTTCTCTATCTGGCTTCGTTTAAAAGTTGCGTATGCGGGCACGCATGTGCGAACGAAAAAATAAATATACTCAGGATGCTCCCAGAACAGAGACCTTTCCAACGGTGCCCTACGTTGAGCGATTTCGAAGAAAAACGCTGGACAAACAGAAGCCCAGAGAGAAGGATAGAAACTGTGTATCATTATTATTATTATTATTATTATTATTATTATTATTATAGATTAACAAAATGGACCTTATTTTGGTTTGTGGGAACATAACCTTTAAATAACTTTAAAAATTGTTCTCATTACAAAGTGTTTAAATAACAGCAGTTCCACTTAAGTGCATCCTACGGCGGTCACCATAAAAATTAAATGAAAAATCAATTGCTTTATAATAAAACTTGCGAGGGCAATTTCGGACATCTGGCGACCCAATCTGTACCAAATATTTGCTACTCTCAATGTTTATGCCCATAAATTCCATTAGTTTCTATACCTACTTTTCTATACTATTATTATTAATATATATATATATATATATATATATATATATGTGTGTGTGTGTGTGTGTGTGTGTGTGTGTGAAAATTATTTCACAAAAGTAACACGTGTAATATATATAATATATATATATCTCAACGTAAAGAACGACGCTTGTATAGAAGACATTCCGCGCAAGATGAGGAGGGAGAACGAACAAATGAAAAAATGAGGTAACCACCCGGGAATCGAACCCGGGATCTTCCGATTGCCGGTCAGATATGATAACCATTACACCATGGCCTCACTCGATCAGAAGTCGTAATTCTCCTACATACGCGCAGAAACCAATGCCCCGAGGGGGCACCTCCCGCATGCCGCACATATATACATTTTCAACTGCAAAGAACACGCAGTATAATTAACGTAAAGAACGACGCTTGCGCGGAATGTCTTCTATACAAGCGTCGTTCTTTACGTTAATTATACTGCGTGTTCTTTGCAGTTGAAAATGTATATATGTGCGGCATGCGGGAGGTGCCCCCCTCGGGGCATTGGTTTCTGCGCGTATGTAGGAGAATTACGATTTCTGATCGAGTGAGGCCCATGGTGTAATGGTTATCATATCTGACCGGCAATCGAAAGGTCCCGGGTTCGATTCCCGGGTGGTTACCTCATTTTTTCATTTGTTTGTTCTCCCTCCTCATCTTGCGCGGAATGTCTTCTATACAAGCGTCGTTCTTTACGTTAATTATACTGCGTGTTCTTTGCAGTTGAAAATGTGTGTATATATATATATATATATATATGAAAATGAATGAAAATGAAAAGGTTTATTGGCAGACTATAGTCCATATGACAAATATTATTAATACAATGACAGTTCATATACTAAGGCTAGAAATATATACAATTGATTAGAAATAATACTGTAATGTCGAAGTTAAGTGGAGCTACAGACAGACGTTTTCGTACCAAGAAGTCCATAGCTTAGAGCAGTGGTTCACAACCTGGGGTCCCCGGACCGCTGGGGGTCCGCGAAGGTAGTACTGGGGGTCCGTGAGCTTTCAATATTTCGAGAGGTTCCAATAGAAATCGTACATTTACCCACGATAAGGGCGCTTAGGCTAAAATTTCAAGTTTCCTTGCTCTTGGTTGGAATTATTAATACTTTTTTTAATACGCTGTATTTTAATTGCATACTTTCTTATATGTCCTTTATTTGATAGTGAAAAATGAGAAAACGAGTTAATTATTAGTTAATAAAAACAGTTTGTTTGGTAGATGAAATCTTTCAAAAACATGGGGTCCGTGGGAAAAAAATAAAAATAAAAGGGGTCCTTTGTGGTGAAAAGGTTGGGAACCACTGGCTTAGAGGATAAATGGCAGGACACATGGATAGCTTGGATGATCAGGTTGGTTGATTTTTTTAATTAGACTGTGTTGAGCACGTCTTGTTACCTCCGGGAAGCTCGGGACATTGCGGGTAGCAAACATTTGCGAAGCTGAGCATCTCGGGGGTAATTTATGTAAGAGTCTAAAAGGCCTGTTGTACAGCAAATTTAGGGTTCTGCCAGAACCTTTTTTATAATTCACCCACAGTTGCTGTCCGTATATATTACTGCAGAAAGTACGAAAGAGAGTGTCATATTCGCTTTAGCACACAGGCTTCGAGATTGTTTTCTTATATCCGATTCATCACTCAAGGAGCTGGTAATAGTTTGACCCAAATACTTAAACTCTCGTACTTCCTCAATTACTTCACCATTCATTTTAAACCTTATATCAGCTGGCTGATTACAGCTTTTAGGATGAAATTGCATAACCTTAGTTTTTGTAACATTACAAAGAATATCATGTTTCTGCGAATACACTTCGCAGACTTTTAGTAGCCGATCCAGACCTTTAACAGAGGGACTTATTAACACCATATCATCGGCATAAACTAAGTTATTTATCCTTGTGTTATCTATACAACATCCCACTGTTGCCTCATCAAGTGAAGCAATTAATCCGTCGATATGCACATTAAACAGCATAGGGGAGAGCAAGGAGCCTTGTCTCACTCCGCAAGAGGAGCCGAAACACTCGGATAGTACAGTGCCCCACCTAACAGTGAATGATTGGTGGGAATACCAAAATTTCAATAAATTTAATATGTACATGGGAACCTTCCTGTCTTCTAGTTTTGCAAATAAAATATTGTGGTTCACCCTATCACATGCCTCACTTATATCTAGGAAACAGCTATAAATAGTTGAATTACTGTCAATGTATTTAGATATTGTTTCTTTAAGTACATAGATACACAGGTCAGTTGAGTGGGACCTTTTAAAGCCAAACTGATTAAATGTCCATAGGAAATCATTTAATCGGAGTAACAAGAGTTTTTCTAGTAGTTTCGAGAAGCTGGAAGCGACAGCAATAGGCCTGTAATTATTGCTGGACAGAATGTCTCCGTACTTATTTTTGACCAGGGGCAAGATATATACCCTCATGAACTCGGCAGAGATATAGCTATGAGCAAGCATGGTTGATAGGAGCAGTGATATATGCAGACATACTACGTCATTTGCATATTTTAAGTGCTCATTCGATAAGTCATCTACCCCTGACGCAGAACCAGTCTTTAACTCTTTAATTAACCTCTTTACTTCAGGAAATGATATCAAAGTATTTTCCCTTGTCCCTCCCACAATCATTTCGCCGCAATCTATCTTAAGAGTATCCCTACTCACACTGTTAAGAATGTTAGAATAGTGTTTTTTCTACAGCTTTGCAATTTCATCCTCCCCCGACACCCCATCGATTGTCGGAGGGAGGACATTTTTGACACCCGTTTGATTCTTAACAAATTTCCAAAATTTGTTATTATCGTTATTTATGCGAGCTTCACAGGCTTTTGATGCTCGAATAGACTCTTCTTCCTGTTTACATCGCCTTATGGCCGCCTTACACTGACCCCGACTTCTACACATATTCATGTATACTGGTCCTAATCTGTGTCTACCATGAAAACACCACAAATCATAGGCATCTTTCGATTCCCTCTTGAGGGGGCAATAAAATCATTCCATCCAGGAATAATCTTAGTATGATAGTTGTAAGATTTAATCAGGGGGCTTCCTTCCTGCTTCTCTTAACAGGGATATTATCTTACTATAATACCTATCTATGAGTTTACAGTGAGAATCATTTGAGCAAGGATTATTACAGGCAAGGTGCAAAATTTTTAAATTATTAAAGAGGTGACTTGTTCTGTCTTTGTATTCTATTCTCTGCTGCATTTTAACATTGGACCAATCGACGCGATTATTCTTACCTATTGAGTTCTTGTTAAATCGTGTTGCGCATAAATTGGTAACGTTAATTAATATTTCTAATGGTCTATGATCAGAAAGAAGGAAATCATGCAGAATATGAACTCTAACAATTCGATCCTTTAGATTATTACTAGTGAGACAATGATCAATCCACCTGGTGGTACCACTCATATCACTAACGTATGTAAAATTACCACTGGCTACCCTAATAAATCTACATCACGTGTGTATATATATATATATATATATATATATATATATATATATATACCATAATTCAGCCCGAATTGTTCATTCTGACCAAGGTCAAGCTTTTCACTCTACCTTAGACCTACAGTTTAACGTGGAATCCGAACCACGCCCCACCAGCAGCCCAGCATCTTAACCACTAAGCCACCCAGGGTACCCATTTATCTACCAACCAATTTCTTTATTGTGTGGAAGGATGACACCTGGTTTTGCTGCGCGCCGGCTGCCGCCACCGGGTCTCGTACCCGGTGCCGATGGATTCGTAGTCAGCGACGCTAACCACAACAGCACCGATATGTGTGTGTGTGTGTGTGTGTGTGTGTGTGTGTGTGTGTGTGAAATGTTATTCACAGTGTATGGTCGGTTGTTTTATGATTATTACCTGCTTATATACAGTTATAGTTGCCTGTACCCTGTGGTGAATGGACGTGCTGTTTTGCTCTCTCTATTTAACGCCCAAATTAGAAGGGAATAGTCTACTCTGTGGTTTATTCTGTTTGCACCCGAAAGTATATAAAGTGTCAGTGAATCCGTGCATATAAATTATAAAGTGAAATTCATTAAAATTAAGAAAGTGCAATACAGTTTACATAATTTATCACCAGTTTTAACGTATATATTCAAAACGAAATACGGTTGGCATTCGAGAAAGTTTGAAACAAGGCAGGAAAAAGGTCATAAAACGCAAAGGTCAGAAAACCCTCGAAATACCCTCGACCATCGAAAGGAAAGAAACAGAAATAAAAATAAAAGTAAATAAATAATTTGTGTGGGTATTTCTTTTTACGCTAATTAAGGAATAGCATGTCTATGGGTCCAAATTCTCACTTAATCTGTAATTTGTGCAATCTAGTAACAACGGAAAACTTGGTCATTAGATGTGATTTCTGCCAACGACTAAATGACTTTATCTACATGAACTGGAATGATAGGGAAATAACTTGTCCCGAACGCGAAACACGTCGTAGGGATCAAATTTCTATGTGGCGCATGTACACAGACCGTAAATTCTTTCGCGGTCTTTAAAGAAATGGAGATAGCAGACTCGAAAGTTACAAAAAAGAATGAAATAATGGGGACACATGGGTCCGAAATGGTCCCAACGAAAAACAGGGTGGATGAGAGAGAAGCCGAAATAACGAATAACAGCATAATAACGAACAACAATTTAATAACAAATAACGATATAAACAATATAATACGGAAGGAAGACATAGATGAAAGAAAAGAAATAAGTAAAAGTGGCGAAGGGTTCAAACGGTCCAACGAGCGAAATGATAAAAAGATAATAACTAAAAACGTAGAAAATAAACAGCCAAAGAAAAATAATGAGAATGCCAAAATTTAATAAGAACTTGGAAAATAATAAGAAAAGAAGTAGAAGCGTAGAAAATATCGTATGTAAATACTACGCGAAAGGGAACTGCAGATATCGGGATGGACAATGCATATATGCACATCCCACATTATGCAAAACGCATTACACAAGTGGATACTGCAAATTTGATAAGAAATGCATGTTCCACCATCTTACGGTCTGCAACACTTATGCAAAATATGGGAGTTGCAAATACGGAAAAAAATGCCGATACCACCACCCTCAAAGGAACGCAACGAGTGAACAGATAAAACGAACATCAAAGAAGAGTGCCAACTTTTTAGACGCAGCCAACACATTTCAGCTGCTAAATACTAT
Organism: Bathynomus jamesi; assembly: GCA_023014485.1. Lineage (NCBI taxonomy): Eukaryota > Metazoa > Arthropoda > Malacostraca > Isopoda > Cirolanidae > Bathynomus > Bathynomus jamesi. The sequence continues at coordinate 75,240 of JAJOZX010002045.1, read as the reverse complement.
CCAGCAATTACAAAACCAGCTGACAAATATAAATATAGGAATCCGAGAGCAAGACAGAAGGTACGAACAAAGGCACTTCATGCGTTATCGGGACAACAGGTAAAAGATAAAAAGAGGTAAATTCTCGGAGGACCACAAGGCAACGAAACCAGCACCCCCATTGGAAAACAAATCGGAACCACCTGTATGCGAAAAAGAAAGAGAAAAAATAAAAATAATCTTAGCCAACATACAGGGCCTTAAATCAAACCATTCCACGAAAAATGTTGTATACCTGAAAGGACTCATGCAAGAAGCCGGAGCAGACTTTGCATGCCTCACGGAAACTCATCTAAAGGACTGCCAGGCGAACTGTGAAAATTGTGAGTCCTGTATTGACAAAAAAGAAATACAAATTGACAACTATAACATCCTCCGAGCCGACAGAACAGTGAGACGTAAAGGAGGATGTGCTATTTACACACGCGAAAGGCACATAGCAGAAATGGCTATAAGTACCTCAAACAACTACGTAGAATATGTAGCAGCAAAAATTGAAAAATTAAATATGGTACTAATTGTAATGTACAGACCCCCAAACAAGCCAACCTCAAAATTTTCAGATTCCATTACAGAAGTAAGAAACTTGGTAAAAGATCTACACTCTCCAACCCCAAATATTTTTCTCTGTGGTGATTTTAATTTCCCATTCATGAAATATAAAAGGATAGGAAAAAATATATGTATACACAAGAAAAAACAACTGCCTAAATTTGGTATTCACAAACAACAGTAATCTAATTGATAATGTAGAAATATCCCCAACTATGATATCGGACCACAACATCATTGAAATAACAACTAATATAAAGGCAACAGGAAAGGAAAGAAAACGTACAACAGAAAGAAGCAAATTCGAAATTTTTAATTTTCACTCCAAAGCTATAAACTGGGAAGATGTGACATCCAGCATGACATTAATAGATTGGAAAACCATTTTCGAGGCCAAGACAACGGAGGAGATGCTAATGACGTTAGAGGGGAAGACGTTAGAAATTGTGGAAAAACATATCCCAAAGATACAACAAAGAGGAAAGAGAAGCAGGTTCGAAAGACAAAAGAGGTCATTGTTTCGAAAGAGAAAAAGAGTGACTGCAAAATTAAGTAATTGTAAAGATAACAACATCAGAAAAATATTAAATGATAAACTGCAAAGTATCGATGTCGTCATACAGGAACTAATCGAGAAGCATACAGAAAAAGAAGACGACGCTATAGAAGCGATAAAGGCTAACTCAAAGTACTTCTATAATTTCGCAAAAAGAAAGTCGAAAAAACATGCGACTATCGGACCTTTAAAAAATGAGAACAGTGCTTTATCTGATGATCTAACAGAAGTATCTGAAATATTAAGAGCTCAGTACGAATCATCTTTCAGTATCCCAAAAACTGGCAAATTGATATGCAATAGAAACGCGTTCTTTGAAGAACTACAAGGGGAAAGTATAACGGATTTCGACTTTACGACGGATGATATTACACAAGCCACAGGGAAACTAAAAACACACTCAGCGGCAGGACCAGATAAATGGAATGCCACACTGATCAAAAACTGCAAGAATGCAATCGCTGAGCCCCTATACTGGATATTAGGGTGTGTCAATTTTGGGGGTGAAATGACTAAATTGAAAATCATGTGATTTGGTAGCAATTTAATGTAATCATTTGGCATACAAAATGATATCCTTGCTTCAAAACAATAAAAAATAACTCCTACCTACATCAATTTTAATTAAAAAATTCCATTTTTCTGTAAATTCGTAACAAAATAACAAATGTGCACAAACATCCTATCAACATTTAAAGTGGCAATAAGATATCATTCAGAGTCTTTATTTGAAAGTAACCAATGCAGTCATGTCCTTTTTGCTGCGGTTCCTTGACATCAGCATTCGGCTTGCTACTTGCGCTTTGATGTAGCCTTCTCGCCTCTCGTGACCGTAAACTTGACTAGCTGCTTCTGTGACCATTTTCACACATCTCTTCACACTCTGAGTGTGAGAAGGCCACTTTGGCACTTGCATTGGGGCCTCTTTAAGTTGTGTTAAATCTTTGTTTGTTATACATGTCAGTGGTGGCTCCAAAACTTCCGAACTCAAGTTAACTAATTCTGACAATTTCGTGGCATTGACGTTTATCGGAGGTACCTTCCTTGTCTGAACAGAGCAGTCTCCCAGCTGGTCATCATCTAGTGATGTTCCTCTAAGCTTTAGAATGATTTCCACAGCCTCAGTTCGCTCTTTGGTACATTGGCTGCAGAGTATTGCTTGCAAAACTGCCTCTGGCCTAGCATTCCAAGCGGACCTTCTCACCACAGGTAGCACGATGTTCACCACTACTTTCCTTTGGGTTCTCAGTAGCTGTAATTGAAACAAGTTGTGGTTGGGCCCCTCCATCCACATTGGATTAAGTTTTACATTGGACCAGTGAGGAAGATAAAACCCAATAACAAATTCAACAATCAACATCAAATTCTGTAGCATTTTGCCCTTCAGTGCATGTTTGGAAACCCAAATCCTGCAGAAACGAATCGCTGTAGTTAACCAACGACAGTGACTTACGGGTCCAATCTCCAAGAGAGCCAGATTTTGAGGCAACTCTCCTGATCTGATTGCTTGAACAATACGATAAGCGTAAGATTGATCCGTGCTGAGGTATTTGATAATTTCTTCAGACAACTCTGGAAGGGGAGGGTCTACTTCGACCTTTGGAAATTTTGTATTTACGGTATTTCTAATTCCGTTGCTTCATCTAGCATGTTGCCAAGGGGGGCCTGACCACTTGTTGTTGCTCTTTGTAGGACCATCAAGTTCCTGGATGAGACGACGAAGAGGTAGTTCCCCTGTGTGCAAATCACATACAATCCAAACAAGCCTTCTTTCAAGTTTTTTCTCTAAATGCGTCATAACACCGCCCTGCCATCCAGTGTTCACCGCAGTTGAGTTTCCACCAACGGCCTGCAGTGAACTGTCAAGTCTTCTTTCTTGAAGCCAACATATTATTTGATCAGCAATTGCCTCTGCATGTTTCTTGCCTTCTACTTCTGCTTCAGGAACAAAGTGAAACAAATAGCGGCCACCAGGTTCGGACACACAGAGTAGTGTTCTTTGATGAGACCGGGATACTTTCTGTCCATTCCCTCTACCTCTAGAACTTTTGTGTCATCTCTTCTTCCATCAAACAAAAGGCAAGAGAGACTTCCTCCTTCAAATCTTTTTCATGCTGATCAGATATTTCCTTCATTATTTTTTCTTGTGCTCTTCTTATCTTATTATGATCTATCACTAAGGATGTATCCTCTCGGCTGATGAGGCCTGCATCTATCCAAGCGGCAGTGGCAATCTCTGCAGTCTCTCGTACCCGTATGGTGGCGAATACTGGCAAGGGCAATGTTTGAGATGTCTTTAGTATTGTATTTCATTCTCTTCGGGGAAGGTTCAGATGGCATTTTGGAGCTATCATCTGATTGCTTCTTTCGGTTCATCTGAAGAGCTTTCAAAGAAGTGAGAAACCTCTTGATAGAGCTCTTCATCTCTTTGGGTGGCTTCTTCACTCTTTTTTCTTCCTTTCTTCCCTCTCTCGGATTTTCTCTTTTTTCTTAGCAATAACAATCTGTTTTTTGGTTTCTGAATAATCTGCCGAACCAATCTGCATACTTCCTTGGCCTCCTGCCTTTGTTCTCTGCGCCTTTATGAAAGCCAGCTCCAAAACAGGGATCTTCTTCTCACGAGGACAGCGACAATCAATGTGATGGTAAGTTCTCTTCTGCATGAGGGAGAACAATTGGCTTCAGAACACAACTCTATGGGACACTGGCAGTTAAAAATGTCAAGAAGAGTATCAAGTGTGTGCAGAAATTTATTTTTCTTTGCTAGTTTTCCTTTACCAAGTGATGTCTCAACTGCTTTGTGCCACAGCTTTGTTAATTTTAGCTCAATAGTTCTATACTGATTGAGTACAGGTGGTTTGAATAACACATTAGCTTTTTTCCACTGATGCAGAAGAGGGGGAATCATGTCCCTTATGAGCTCTTTCTCTGTGTAGTTCCTTCTATCCTTTGTATTTTGTTCACGAAGGATTAACCCTAGTCTCAGCATGCTCGCACTGTTGGTAGTTCTGATACGGAAGCTCCTTGCCTGTACCGACTAACAGGCTCAAGTGGCATGACGACTGACCTCTTGTCTTCAATTTTGGCATCTTAGGAATATCTGAAAAGAAAGAAAAACATTTAAGTATTTTATATCAATTACGATGTTTCAAAGTTTAGTCATTCGATGTTCTAAAATTCAATAAAAAAATATTTCATGGGATTACAACATAATTAGACAGAAGAATATGATAATAATAAATAATTGTAATAATCAATAATCCATACTTACAGTTAAACTGTAGTATTCGTCTAGTAGAATAACTATGAAGTAGGTACAAGAGCAATAACAGCAAACCACCGTCTAGGACATCTAAGAGGCAACTGAGGACTGAGAGTGAGGGACAGTTCTATTCATGTTGTGACTTGTACATTGTACAACAACTATATGACCTTGAAAACACTCCATATGCGATCAGTGGGATAATTCTGTGACAGATGAATAGTTAATCAATTTATGTCCTATTATTTAGTAAAAGAGTCAATTTCTGAAATTTTAAGGTAAAATTGATGCAGGTAAGGGTTATTTTATTTCATTTTGGTTGGCCAATTTCACGTTTTGACATGAAAAGACACTATATTTTCACTACCAAAATTGATTTGAAAAAAGTTGACAAAATTGACACACCCTACTGGATATGGAGACGATCACTAGATACGGGAGAAATACCGGGCATCCTAAAGAGCGCGAACATAGTCCCAATATATAAAGGAGGAGATCGATCCGAGGCCAAAAACTATAGGCCAGTATCGCTTACATCCCATCTCACTAAAATATTTGAAAGAATAGTTAGACAGAAATATATGACTTTTTGGAAACTCAGAAAAAATTCAATGATAACAACACGGATTTCGCTCAGGCAGATCATGCCTATCACGACTAACGGAACACTACAACATTATTGATGCACTTGAAAGTAATGAAAACTATGATGTACAATACACAGACTTTGCTAAAGCATTCGACAAGTGTGACCACGGAATCATAATACATAAACTGAAATATATGGGAATAACAGGAAAAGTAGGGAAATGGATTTATAATTTCCTTAGTGAGCGGCGGCAAGTCGTTACAGTACAAGGAGTGTCTTCATCAGAATCAGAGGTCCTCAGCTCAGTACCACAAGGAACAGTATTAGCTCCACTACTCTTCATAATCATGCTAACTGACATAGATGAGGACGTTATCAGAGACAGCACAGTAACATCCTTTGCGGATGACACAAAGATCAGTAGAAAATAAAAAACCCAGAAGACATAGGATCTCTACAAACCGACATAAACAGAATCTACAAGTGGACGGAAGACAACAATATGAAGTTTAACACCGAGAAATTTCAGCTATTACGGTACGGAAAAAGAAAAGACCTAAAATCCATAGAATATTATACCCCAAATGGACAGGAAATTCAGAGAAATTCCAGAGCAAAAGATTTGAAACACAAAATAAGATAGCAGTAAACAGAGCAAAGAGAATAACGGGTCAGATATTGAGAACCTTTAAACGAAGGGATAGGAATGTAATGATTCCTCAACTGAAAACCCTGATAATACCCAAATTGAAATACTCCTCGGTCCTAACATCCCCATATAAAAAAGAAGACATTAGACAGCAGGAAGGGATCCAGAGAAGCTTCACAGCCAAGATCAATGGGTGCAAAGAACTAAATTACTGGGAAAGGTTACGCGAACTAAACCTATATTCACTGGAAAGGAGAAGAGAGAGATACACCATTATTTACACTTGGAAAATAATGGAGAAACTAGTCCTAATCTTACTCTGAACCCTATAACTCCCCAAACAACGGTGGAAAGTACAAACGGTAGACTGTGTCGTATTCCCAAATTGAAGGCGAGACAGGGAACATCCTTAACCCTGAAAGAAAATAGTTTTGTAGTGAGAGGACCAAAACTGTTTAATCAGTTGCCCAAAGACCTAAGAAACAAGAAGGGAGTTGCAGTGGAAATCTTCAAAAGAAGACTAGACGCCTGGCTTAGAACAATCCCCGATGAGCCGGGCGTACCTGGCTATGTGAGGTGGAGAGCGCAAGAATCCAACTCACTACTTCACCAGGCCAACTCGAGAGGAGGGGCGACAAGCTTGACCTTCGCGAAATGAGAAATCATCGCGCGAAACCTTTGTAAGGTAAGTAAGGTAGTGTATGTATATATATATATATATAATATATATATATATATATATATATATATACATATATATATATATATATATATACTGTATATAGTTTGAGGCTGGAATTTAATAGTGGAAAAATGCACACTAATTACAACCGCACATCTGGATCATAATTTACGTGCAACGCTTTGTGCAATATTTAATAATTTGGAGAGCAACGTCCTTTAAATATAAGTTGTATATTTAAGGAGCCTTTTTATCCTCAAAAACTTGCTTTCGTATCCAATTAAAAACAAAACAGGCTCTTATGAAAATAGTAAAACAGTCAAATGAGCAGAGTGATTCCCTTAGAAGGAGTCACCTCGCTTGTGGGAAACCCACATTGTGAGTGTCACAGCGATTCGAATCCAGTCTTTCGTTGTACGCGTAACATCTGTCTGAAAGTGAAGTATTTTGAAAAAAAACTCTCAACCTCGATCATAATGAGGAGGACGCACGGATGTACGTAATTTTTTCTATACTCGAGACACGGCAGGTAAAGAGAGATTTTAAAAATTTGTCAGAACTATGAAGTATCTTATTCGATACAAGCGTGAGAAAGATATGAAATGAATAATAAACTACAGGGTTGAGTTCTCCATTTGAAATGGGAGTATCCTTCCAGACACAATGGGAAAAAGTTTTTTACAGTAACATTTCTTAAATTTTAAGATATTTATTTTAAAAATATCGAAAAAGTGGTTTCAGTTGACGGCCATTTGAAGTTTGGTAAATACAAATATATATATATATATATGAAAGTGATATTGAAAGTTGATACACACACACACACATACACACACACGCAAAGCACAAGTTTGCCCATACGAACCGTCAGGGATAAATACAGCCTCAAAATAATATATTTGCATTCCTGCAAAATCATAATAAACCAATCAATATAAAATGACGAAAACGGATATGACAAAAAAATGGTGTCAATAAATGCAGTCACACCCAAGAATGACGTTAAACTGATCTTTAAAACCGTGAATAGAATAGCACATAATACTTTAAATAATATACGCAAATGAATGACTTTTGTGTAAAGATAATTTATTTTAAGCTTTTTTTTACGCATTCACATCTAAATTATTTAAAATATGATCCAAATTAAAAGCTTTTATATTTCGTTATTCTTCCGATTCTCTCTTTTCCCCTATTTTACATTCAATTATTTGGTGACAAACAGTCATGCATGTTGATAACATTAATTACTATATGATTCAGGAGCACGTGAGGTAAATGGCTTTCACCTCATGAACGGATTTTAAGTCGTATTTATCGACCGCGTGAGAAGTACCACCAAAACCATTAAAAAATGTCCTCGCTTTTTAATTGCGTCCCTAAATTTTAGTTCAAGATAAGATACACTCTCGCTATCGCTCATTTTGCACGCTCAAAATGGCGTGAAGTCGTTATAAGATAGGCAAAAATGAGGACAATATATGTCTGATGGTGACACAAGTTTTATATGCATTCCCCTTATTCCTTAGATATTTTTAAAGGTATTATGTATTTATCATCGATCCTGAACCGCCGTTCAAATTCCCTTGCTAAAGTATAAGTAAGTATACTGTGTATATACGAAAAAGAGCGTGTTATTTCAATATTCTTATATATATATATAAGAAGCACTTTGCCAGCTACCTTCCTTGTCAATCTAACTTCCCTTCGACCATAAATTTTGTATCAATTTCTTCCTTTCTTGCTTCGAAAATCCGCGATCGCTTTTCTGTTTAATTTAGGATCCATCAATGAAGGAAAAAGAAGCCTAATCACATACAGAGGGGAGCCAAAGGACTGACAGGAGAGGGAAAGCCGACTGAGGGAAGGGAAAATGGGAAAAGATAGAGAGAGAGAGAGAGAGAGAGAGAGAGAGAGAGAGAGAGAGAGAGAGAGAGAGAGAGAGAGAGAGGGAACTGAAGAGGTGGTGGAAGACAATAAATAATAATAGAGAATATAACAGTCAGACATAAACATTGACAAATAGTAAAAAATTTATCTTATTCATTCTAGCGAAGAATATGACGAGATATGACGGAAGAAAATGCATTATAATCAGCTTTTGAGTTATTAATTATTTTTCTAAAAAGAAAATTTCCGAAATAGTATTAAATTTTCTCACCTTTACCAAGGAGCGTCAATACCCACCTTAAAAATTATTTGTAAAATAAACGAACGCAAATCAAATATCCGTCTTCGTACATAAAAAATTGACATTTTCCATGCGTAACCCGCTGTCGAACAGCTAAGAAAACCGGAGTAAAAATGCTTTTGTTCCGGAGAGCTAATTACGTTTCAAGGAGAAAGGTTTCTACTTGTTTCGACTCCCGGAACCGCGGGCGGGCAGGCGGAGGCAACAACAGGCGCTCAATTACATTACACCCTAAGGCTCCTGCTTCTTATTGTTTCTGCGGAGCTTCAGGGGTTCCATCGAGATCAAACGAAGCTTCTTCTTTGAATCTAGAATCGTTCGTTACTTTTCCTTTAATGAAACGCACAAGAAGTTATTATATAAAATTCACTCTTAATAAAAGCCAACAAATAATAGAGTAATGGAAAGTCTTTGGTAAAATTAATTCAAAGAGAAATAAACTCTGCGGTAAAGCAATCGATTTCAGTTATAGTTTGTTTACTTGACATGTATCATATTATTATTATTATTATTATTATTATTATTATCATACGTAATAACAGTAGTATAGTAGCACCAAATTTCTATTTCTCACATTTTGGATACTTTTAGTCCTATCTAATCATCTCAAAATTATTGGGAATAATTTGAAATAAAAGCCTTTGCTTCTAGTGATAATATATATATATATATATTATATAATATACTGTATATTATAATCAAAGATGGGAAATAATTCTAAAATGACTCGATCCTATACCTGACTAGTAGAAGCTATTCATGTGCAAAGTCAAGAAACAAAATGCAAATTTTTACTTTCAGTAACTCTTTTTGTTTTTCTTCTTGAAACTCTTTATATAATTTGCACCTTTTAAGTGCTCATCGCACCATTGTAATACTATTCAAAAGACAATTCTGGTAATGACCGATTAATACGCGTATTGACCAGTCGCCTCATTTTGGCTTTGGACTGACAGATACAAATACAGTATATAATGCTAAAAGTTATGGTTAGGAGACAAATCCCATAAAAAAGTATACTATTCACGAAGGTAATGAGCAATACAACTAATTAAACAATAAATTTAAAACTAAACAATAAATTTAAAAACAAAAAAATATGGACGAAATATGAAAAAATAAGTAATACTTACAATAAAAACAGTAATAATAAAATTAATAATAAAAACCAACCCAAAGTTAATACTTAAAAATTAAAATAAAAAAGTGGATGTAATGAAAAAGCCAATGTAGGCGTTAAGTGGAGCTATAGACAAACGCTTTCATACCAAGAAGTCCACAGTCTAGAACAGTGGTTCTTAAACTTTTTGACTCCGTTACCCCTTTTCCTGATCTCAACTAATCTCATTACCCCACACAAACTTGCAATACCGAAGTTGTAAAGAAAGTGGAAAAATTAATTACTGAAAATAACTGAAATTACCTTTAATGTGATGGGTGCAACTGTTTTTTAGCTACAAGTTCCTTAATACGTGGCAATGTTCCTGATAGAGCACACCTAAAGTCGGCTTCAAGTTGAAGGCGGTTCCTTGCTTTTGTTTTAATTGTAACCATTGCAGAAAATGCTTGTTTAGTATACTCGATCACGGTCCTGAATGAACAATTTTTAGAAATCGAGTATACTTGACCATGGTCCTCAAAAGGTTAATCGTCTCTTTCGTAACTCGGACATTAATGTTGAAATTTTTCTATATTAAGAATTGCTCCATTACGCCCGGAAATACCCAAATTACCCCCTTGGGGGTAATTACCCCCAGTTTCAGAACCTCTGGTCTAGAAGATATAAAGTAGGACTAATGAATAGCTTGGATAATTGGATTGTCTGAATTTTTGATTCTTCGCATTAGACTGTACTGAGTATGTCCTGTTACAGCAGGGAGGCTCGAAATGTTGCGGTTACAAACATTTGAAGAGTTAAGCATCTTGGAAGTAACTTGTACAGTAGTCTAAAAGATGTGTTGTAAAGCAAATTACGGGTTCCGCGAGAACCTTTTTTATAATTAACCCAGAGTTGCTGCCATAAATATTAGTGCAGAAAATACAAAAAAAAGTGTCTTTAGCTTCGCTTGTACAGAATTTGAATTTCTTTATAATCATATTGAATGAATGTTGCCTCGCCCTCTCTTTACTACAGCTATTATAACGGGCATTGCTCTTCTGAACTCTCTAACTGCATGCCTCCTCCTTTAAGGAGAGCACGTAGCATCAGACTTTCTACATTTTCTCATTTCTTTTCTGTCCAACTTTCTAACGCAAGGGTTAATCGGTATTTTAAATCTTTCATCTACTCAACCGGTGAATTCTGGAACAATCTTCCTCAATCCATCTTTCCTCCTGTCTATGACCTCCCATCTTTCAAACGCAGAGTGTCTAGTCATCTCGAAAACCCCGGACCTTCATTTTGTCTCTCTTCTTCTTCTATTGGGGGGGCGCTTTTTGTGGGCATTCGCCCTTGGCCCGTCCTTCATGCAAAAAAAATATTTGCTTTATCACAGTAACTTCGATATTGTTTCCTTGTGTCTGAATCTTACTCAAGCAGCTGGTGATAATTTGACCCAGATACTTAAATTCTTGTACCTGCTTTATTAGTTCGTCTCTCATTTTGAAAATAATATTAGCTGTTTCGTTTGAACTTTTAGGATGGACTTGCGTAACTTTAGTTTTAGTAACATTAAACTTCATGTCATGTTTCTGTGAATATAATTCGTAAATATTTATAAGATGATCTAGACCAGTGGTTCTGAACCTGGGGTACGTGAGGGAATCTTAGGGGGTACGCGACAGGGTCCTGAAAATATAACCCTTTTAATTTTATATACGATTAACAAACGACCACGAGTCACACGGTCGTAAAGAAAGTAAAAATCGTCTATGCCTCTCGAAAATCTAGAAAATCCCTTGAAAGAGTTCAAGGGATACGGAAGAAGAAAAAGGTTGAGAACCGCTGATCTAGATCTTTAACCAAAGAGCTTATTAATACTATTTCATTCTCATCTTATCTATACAACGTCCCATCCTCGCATCAGAGAAGTAATTAAGCCATCAGTATACACATAAGACATTAAAAGAAAGAGAGCGAGCATCCTTGTCTGACTCCGTACGAGTAACCAAAACATTCGGGCAATACATTGCCCCATCTCATTCTAAAAGTTTGGTGAGTGTACCAAAATTTCAATATATTTAAAATATACAGTGGAACATTTCCATATTCTAATTTTTTAGATAGAATATTGTCATTCGCTCTAGCCTATGCTTTACTTTTATCCAAAAAACAGCTATAAATAGTTGAATTACTGTCAGTATATTTAAATGCAATCTTTCAAAACATAGATACACAGACCAGTTGAATGAGACCTTTCAAAATCAAATTGATTAGGAGACTTCCATAAATAATCATTTAGTCGGCGTAGCAAAAGCTTCTCAAGTAATTTTGAGAAGCAGCAATAGGTCTGTTGCTATTGTTGTTAAATAGAATGTCCCTATATGTCCCTATATACACGGTGAACCAAAAGTAGGTGGACAGTAGGTTGAATACGGTTTGTGTTATATTATATTATAACTATGGTGTTCATTATAACTATGGTGTTTGTGTTTTATTATATTAAATATTATAACTAAATTTATTTAAATTTTATTTTGTATTATAGTATACAAAAAAATTAAATATGTATTCTCAAAATAAACGTTATCATTTACTGTCCACCTACATTTGGTTCACCCTATATATACCTTCATAAACTCTGCAGGAATATAAATGGAGGCAAGCATGGCTGAGGACAATAATAAAATATGAAGATTTATCACATCATTAGCACGTTTAGTGTTCATTCGACAGGTCATATATATATAATTTCTAGAAAACAAAAAAAATTTAATATTCCCGTTTTTTATGGATATTATATTCTTTTTGGTGACAATAATAAAATTTAAGATACTAAACCCAGTCACTGCTGATCAGTGATCAGTAATTTTATGTTTTTAGGCAAACTTCTTTCTGAAAGTGTACTAGCAACTCGTAGCATCATATAGATTATAGAGGGTCACTATAATGTACAAACGAGGTTTCCGTACGCAGTTCATCATCATGATGCGGGTAGTAATAATACAGGAATTAGATCAATGGGCGACATTAGTTGGCCTGAGCGCTGTGCCAGCTTTTGGCTCTCCTCGGTGATTATTATTATTAGAGTAACCCATAAATATTTGTCAACAAATCCAAATGTTTACTCCACTGGTAATATACTTACATCAACCATTACTATGTTCTGGTTACAAATTAAATAGTTATATTGCAGTCATAGCAATAGATTGGTAAACAAATATTTAACTATATATTTGGTTGGTTTAACTTACCATGTTTGTCAGTGATATGAGGGTTGTGATAAACTGATTTATCGGTGTGATTAACTAACCACTTCATTAACCGAAGATAAATTCCTACTTCCAGTAATGGAAGTGATATGAGGGTTGATTTGTCGGTGTGATTAACTGATCATTTCATTAACAGTGGATAAATTCCTACTTCCAGTAATGGATAGTTGAAAGAGAAAAAATGAAAGACAGTGATCTATCCTGAAAGACATACAAATTGTTCTTTTTCCGCAGGTGATCTAGGCGCAAAAATAACTTTCTAACGTGTTGAGTGAGCGAGTAGTACAGTAATTGCGCTTGAGGCTTGAGGCGTTACTGAGGAAAAACTACTCCTCGTTCGAACCGCGTTATAAAGTGAGCCATACCATAGATGACCTGAGATAAAAAAGAACAAAATTGGTAACATTTTTACAACCTTCCACTTAATGATTAATTGGACGGTTGTTCAAACCTGTGCACACGGGCACATTTGTGCCCGCGAAGCCATTTCGGTGTGCCCGCGAGTAGCCCCAAATAAGGTTTTAGAAACCGGTTAATAGAAAGAATATTGGGATTGAAACCAGATAATAAATATTATGATAAAAAATACATAATACACATAAAAATATTATTGTGTGTGCCCACCTGTGCTCCGCCTGTGCCCGCTTGTGCTCGCCTGTGCCCGCTTGTGCTCGCCTGTGCCCGTCTGTGCTCCTGCATTTGGAAAATGTGTCCGCCTGCAAAAACGTTTGAGCACCCTTGAATTAATCGGTCAGTCAACCAATTAACAGGTTGGAGCCAGAATGAACAATTCGGGCGGAATTAAATCAAAACCAAGGTTTTATATATACCTTACAACCTTACAAAGGTTGCGCGCGGTGATTCCTCATTTCACGAAGGTCAAGCTTGTCGCCCCTCCTCTCGAGTTGGCCTGGTGAAGTAGTGAGTTGGTTTCTTGTGCTCTCCACCTCACATAGCCAGGTACGCCCGGCTCATAGGGGATTGTTCTGAGCCAGGCGTCTAGTCTTTTTTTGAAGATGCCCACTGCAACTCTCTTCGTGTTTCTTAAGTCTTTGGGCAACTGATTAAACAGTTTTGGTCCCCTCACTACAAAACTATTTTCTTTCAGGGTTAAGGATGTTCCCTGTCTCGCCTTAATTTGGAATACGACGCAGTCTACCGTTTCTACTTTCCACCGTTGTTTGGGGAGTTATAGGGTTCAGTATTCCAATTTGGGTATGATCAGGGTTTTCAGTAGAGGAATCATTACATTCCTATCTCTTCGTTTAAAGTTCTCAATATCTGCCCCGTTATACTCTTTGCTCAGTTTACTGTTATCTATTTTGTGTTTCAAATTTCGCATTATCTATCATTAAAACCCCTAAATCTTTTGCTCTGGAATTTCTCTGAATTTCCTGTCCATTTGGGGTTATAATATTCCATGGATTTTAGGTCTTCTCTTTTTCCGTACCGTAACAGCTGAAATTTCTCAATGTTAAACTTCATATTGTTGTCTTCCGTCCACTTGTAGATTCTGTTTATGTCGGTTTGTAGAGATCCTATATCTTCTGGGTTTCTTATTTTCTACTGATCTTTGTGTCATCCGCAAAGGATGTTACTGTGCTGTCTCTAGTAACGTCCTCATCTAAGTCAGTTAGCATGATTATGAAGAGTAGTGGAGTTAATACTGTTCCTTGTGGTCCTGAGCTGAGGACCTCTGATTCTGATGAAGATACTCCTTGTACTGTAACGACTTGCCGCCGCTCACTAAGGAAATTATGTATCCATTTCCCTACTTTTCCTGTTATTCCCATATATTTCAGTTTATGTATTATGATTCCATGGTCATACTTGCCGAACGCTTTAGCAAAGTCTGTGTATAGTACATCATAGTTTTCATTACTTTCAAGTGCATCAATAATGTTGTTGTAGTGTTCCATTAGTTGTGATAGGTATGATCTGCCTGACCGAAACCCGTGTTGGTTATCATTGAATTTTTTATGAGTTTCCAAACAGTCATAGATTTTCTGTCTAACTATTCTTTCAAATATTTTAGTGAGATGAGATGTAAGCGACACTGGCCTATAGTTTTTGGCCTCGGATCGATCTCCTCTTTTATATACTGGGACTATGTTCGCGCTCTTCAGGATGCCCGGTATTTCTCCCGTGTCTAGTGATCGTCTCCATATTCAGTATAGGGGCTCAGCGATTGCATTCTTGCAGTTTTTGATCAGTGTGGCATTCCATTTATCCGGTCCTGCCGCTGAGTGTGTTTTTAGTTTTCCTATGGCTTGTGTAATATCATCCGTCGTAAAGTCGAAATCCGTTATACATCCTCCTTGTGGTTCTTCTTCAAAGAACGCGTTTCTATCGCATATCAATTTGTCAGTTTTTGGGATACTGAAAGATGATTTGTACTGAGCTCTTAATATTTCAGATACTTCTGTTAGATCATCAGATAAAGCACTGTTCTCGTTTTTTAAAGGTCCGATAGTCGCATGGTTTTTCGACTTTCTTTTGCGAAATTATAGAAGTACTTTGAGTTAGCCTTTATCGCTTCTATAGCGTCGTCTTCTTCTTTTCTGTATGCTTCTCGATTAGTTCCTGTATGACGTCATCGATACTCTGCAGTTTATATATATATATATATATATATATATATTATATATATATTATATATATATATATATATATATATATATATAATATATATATATAAATAAAAAAGAAAAATTGTAAAACTATATTGAAATTTTTCTAAGCCATTTTGGGCGACCGAAGCAAATTACATTTCTAAAATTCTTGAGGAGCTTCGACTCGAAAGAAAACCAACTGAGAAGAGCAAATCAATTTAGCCAAAAAAAAAAAAAAAAAAAAAAAACGACGACCAAAACACAAAAATTCCTGAGTTTTGAGGGTCAGAATCCTATAATGGATTTAGTATGAAATGTATTGTAACATTCAGTTTTAGGATTTGATTTTTAATCCTACTTTAATGCTAGAAGTGTAATTTTTTGGGAGTTGTCTATTAAATTTAAGTCTCTCCTATGCATAGGGAAACTATATATATATATATATATATATATATATATATATATATATATATATATATATATATATATATATATATATATATATATATATATATATATATATATATAAATAACAGAAACTGAACGTGCACTTTTTTATGTAAGGAAAGGGCTAAGGGTGAGCGCCTGCAAAAGTGTTCCATCCGGAGAAGAAGGAGAGAGCTAAAAACAAGGTCTCCAAGGCTTAATGCTGCCATTTTTCTTTTTTTTTTTAATATAAATTTTGAAGTGTGTAGTGTGTGTAGTGAGGAATAGAAGAAGATGTGTGTGTGTTAAAGCATGTTGGACTGCTCACAAGGTAGATGAGACACGGAAAATCAGATCAGCTGAGGAGGACAGTAACAGGAGAAACGGGAGTTCCAACACTCCCTATCTCGTACCTAACATCCCCCCCCCCCCCCAGTAGTACTTCCCTGGTCGATTGGCGTCTACAATCTCCTCCTTTCATAATAGTATTATTTTATATGAAACATTTTTTTCAAATTTAAATCTTTGTCATTATTGAGTAACGAACATTTACAATAGCTAATGTTTTGTTCACTCTAATGGCGTCATAATATACAGGGTGATTCAAAAGCTAGGTTACAGAGGGCTTTTCTGTTTCTTTGCAGGTAAATGAGTTATGAGATGTTATCGAAGGAGGAGCGCATTGATGTGATATTCCTAGCTGGCTGCACAAGTGCATTGCAGTTAACGGTGGCCATATCGAACATGTGATGTGACTATTCCCCTGTATCATTACATAATACAGTATTTTCCTATGTAACCTGACTTTTGAATCACCCTGTATATTATTTATACGTGTATAATGGTATTATTCTATATTAAACTTTATGTTTGGATATAAAATTATTGTTATTATGCGTAACTAATACTTGCACTACCTACTGTTTTGTTCACTAACGGCGTTGTAATATGTATTATGCGTATATAAAGGTATTATTCTAGGACCTAGGTTACACATTTTTTTTTAAAACAAATTCATAGACGCCATTTTGGGGATTTTTACTGCCTATTTTGAATATATATTGTGCCTATTTGCCTGCCTTTTTTAAGGGCTTTTAGAGCCTTAACATCCGGGCTCTACTTATAACATACATACAGTGGGAAGTGAGAAAGCGGAAATAGCTCGGATCCGAGACCTTTGTTGTCCTCCGAGGGGAGAAAGAGGGAAGGATGGGTTCCCAGCCCGATCCTTTCCCTCCTGTATCGCGAGTGATGGCGAAGCTCGCTGCACCTGTCGGAGTTAGTTCGATGTGGTTGTCACCCTCCTACTTATAACAATCAAGCATATATATATATATATACTATACACACACACACACACACACACACACACAGATATGTATATATATATATATATATAGATATATATATATATATACACACACACACACACTTATTTTATAATAACTTTGAGAATTCATTTTTTTCAACTTTTTTTTTATATAAAACGAGATATACAGGGTGTCCCATAGGTCCGGTCTCATAGAAAAATTTATTTGAATTAATAATACATTAGAACTAAAACAAATGTTCAAATTGATGTCTTGTTTTGGGACTCCTTTTCCTCCTGAGTGTAACTCATTCCCATATTAGCTATTGCGCTATTCTACCTGCAACAAAAAAAAAAGGTAAAAAAAAAAAAAAAGACATCAATTTGAATATTTGTTTTAGTTCAAATGTATTAATTTTGTAAATTTAATTTAAAGTACATTTTCCTATGAGACCGGATTTATGGGACACCCTGTATAAATTTTAATAATTTTAGACACATTACATTTGCATTACGGTACTTCAGTGACCCATATTCTGTCTCGTAGTCTGCGGTGCACACTAAATTAAAGTCACCCGAAAGAGTGAACCCCTCCTACAAGTATTATGAATGGTGTGTGTGTTCTCTGAACGATTATGTGGTCGTATAATGTGATTTCATCAGGGCTGTTAAAGGTCTAGGTAAAGCCCTAAAACTTTTCAGATTTCAGTATGAAATCCTCCGTTCGGGGATGAGCCATACAGAAAATTGGAGCCGAGACCGGACGTAAATGATTGAGAAAACTTTTAAAAGAGCTTTCGTCTCTTTTAAACCGTCTTAAAGGTGTTTGTAAGAATGTCCCAAAATGATTCAGAATATCCACAACGAAAATATTATTCACGTTGTCCGGAATTGCTTAAATTTCACTCAAATTCAGAGAGACTAAATGCAGCAATTTGTAATTTTATGAATGCCATATTAAATATACCGTCTGCTACTTAATAATATTTGATACAATTCTAAAGCTAATTTTTTCTGTCTGATTAACTCAAGAAGGACGTTTAAAGTAATGTACAAGGTGGGCGAGAAGTCTCTATACCTCTAAGTTATAGGTTTTTCTTTTTTTGCAGGGTCCCTATACCCCTTACAATACTGCACAGATTTTTCTTCTTTGCATGGTTTAATAATGACAGATAAAGTTCATAAAGCATTGAAGAACGTGTTATAACAAGCACATGGGTTTATCAACGTCGAAACAAAAGTGATACGATAGCTATCATAAGGAAAGATTTAACAAAGATCCACCAAGTAAAATGGCGTTGCAAAAAAAACAAACCTCTCCGACACTGGAAGCATTAAAGATTTACCGCGTACTGGTAGAACGCCAATCCAACAAGAAACATGCGCTGCCGTTAAAGAATCAATAAATCGCTCACCCTTGAAATCAACAAGGAAGAGATCTTCAGAGCTTGGCATCCCAAGATCAACGATGAGAGACCATGTGAAAAAAGACTTGGAAAATCAGGGATAAAAGAAAAACAGGGAAACATGTTGCGAAGCAATGAGCCGCATCTTCGCAACAAGTCCTTTCCGAAGGAACGTTTTTCCGCGATGAATACGCTATTTATCGCAGTAGTCGGTCACGAAATATCTTCATTTTGTAGAAAGAAAGTCCTCATTTTATACAAACATTCTCGATTCCTAACATCTTAGGGGTATAGGAACTTTTCGCCCACCCTATACAATGTCGAAGTAGAGACGACGAGAGTTGACTGCCAAAAAAAATTATATTTTTCGTCTTATGAACTTTATATTATTTTGATTAGGCAATAGTTTGCAATTAAAAAAATGGATAGAAGTATTACGCCACGCAATATCGTACACATAATTTTTTATGCAGGAAGGAGGGAGCAAAGGCGAATGCCCCCCAAAAATACCCTCCCCCCACAATAGAGGAAGAAGAGAGTCAAATTCAAGGTGTGGATATATATATATATATATATATATATATACACGCAGGAAGTATGGGCCCAAGGATGAATGTCCGCAAGGCGCCCCCCTCAAGGTCCAGGTTTTCCAAGATGCTTGGACGTTTTGCGTTTGAAAGATTGGAGGTCACAGACAGGGGGAAAGATGGATTGAGGAAGATTGTTCCAGAGTTGACCGGTTGAGTAGATGAAAGATTGAAATCACCGATTAATCCTTGCGTTAGAGGTTTGGGCATAAAAGAAATGAGAATGTGTCGAAAGTCTGGTACTGCGTGCTCTCCTTAAGGGAGGAGACAGTCAGAGTTCAGAAGAGGAGTGTCCGTATAATAGTGATAGTAAAGAGAGAGTGGGGCAACATTTCGGCAAAGAGAGAGGGATTGAAGACAGTCAGTAAGAGGCGAGGATTTGATGAGACGAAAAGCCTTTCATTCCAATCGCTCAAGTAGAGTTGTGTGGGTTGAGCCACTCCACACACGAGAAGCGTACTCCATACAAGGGTGACAAGACCCCTCTCAGAGACAGCAACTTAGTTGGGGGTGAAGAAGCTGCGGAGCGGGTACAGAAAACCTAACAACTTAGAAGCTATTTTAGAAAGAGAGTATGCGTAAGCATGGCCGTAACTACCTATGAGGTCACCGAGGTCCGGACCTCGGTAATTATTTCCTAAAAAAAAAAAAAGAGACTGAACCGTTCTCCGTGTATGAAACGCATATTACCGCTTTTCTTTTGAAAAGAGGGAGCGTCGAGCGTTTTGTGTTTTGTGTTTAGTGTATAGCTTGGGTTGTGTTTGTAGATGTCATTTTGGTCTGAATTTTGCTCGTCCCGCCGCGCTCGAAAAAAATCTGGACCTCACTAATTTCTAACTAAACCCTAGTTACGGCCCTGTGCGTAAGACTTTCCAGGAAAGATGACGAGAAAAGGGAACACCAAGAGTGTTAAGGGAATCACTGCCATAGGAGTGGATAGGACAAGAAGTGCGACTTTAAATATCATTGATAAATAAAAGGACGATAGTGGATGACAGGAGAGAGCCCTGAGGAACATCACTATTAATAGCTTTGAGAGAAGAGATAAAGGAAATCAGAGATGAAGGAACAGATAAAAGGATAGCAACCAAAAACGGGCAGTTTAAAAATTAAAGATTTGTAACAGAATCTATCATAAACTTTTGATATGTTTAGAACAACAGCAAATGCTTCATCGAAATCTCGAAAGGAGGATGATAGGGAGTCAGAGAGATACGCAAGAAGATCGCCAGTAGAGCCTCCCTTGCGGAACTCATTCTGACAGTATATAAAAAAAAGATTGTGAGTAGAGAGGGGTTTAAGAATCTTCCTGTTGAAGATAGACTCAAAAGATTTAGAAAGCAGGAAATCAAAACAATTGGATATTAGTTGGAGGGTTGAGAGCCGTCACTTTTCTTTGAGACAGACTGAATGAAAGTGAGCTTCCAACAAGTAGGAAAAGTACCAGATGAAAGTAAAAAACGAACGAGTTTGCTTGTGCAGGGTGTGAGCACAGAAGCACAGTTCTTGAGAACAACAGGAGGGACCCCCATGAGGACCGTAAGCCTTCCTAAGGTTGAACCCAGATAGGGCAGAAATAACATCTTTAGAGGAGATTCTAACTTCAGACATGATTAAGTCAGAGTAGGGGGGAGGGAGATGGAGAAACTGCACAGGAATCGTCTATGGTTGAGTTGGAGGCGAAAGTTTGAGTGAACAGTTCAGTTTTGTCAGGAGAAGAGACGGTAACTGAGTCGTCAGAATGGAAGGGAGGACAGAAAGAAGTAGTAAAGTTGTTGAAGAGTTTTTGGCTAGGTGCCAAAAAGAGCGAGAAAAATTTGAATTACAATTCCAGACCAAAAAAAATAAAATACTGTATCAAATGCGCTCATGACCTTGATAATACTTTTACGTTATGCACCTTTAGGAAGAATATCGAGTATCTGTGACGTCATTATGATAAAAAGACATCTCTGTGTGCCAGTTTTTAGGGAATAAAAACCTCTTCAGTTTACTAAATGTTCCTGGATATGCTTTTGGTCTTTCTGGACCAGAAGGTAAGTAGTGGATAAATAATCAGTACATCGATACCACTTTGTACGTAAGGGACCGTTCACAATTATCAACATTTGCACCAGCGTACAAACTGTACGCTGGTGGGGGTGGGGGTGGGGGGGTTAAGGGCCGTTGTACGCTTTTAGAAATGCGAAAAATGTCGATCCATATCTTCCCGCCAATTTCGTAGGAAAGTATTGTCAGTACGTTTCCTTTATTTTAATAGAGCTAAATTCGAATGTTTTTTTTTAATTTGAGTCTGAATATTAACTTGTATATTTCTAGTTTTTCAATACAATACACTGTAAAAAAAATCAACAGTTTTCTTTGTACACTTTTGGGGGTGAGGGGGTCTTCAAAAAGTGTACTCTTTGTACACTTGTGAAAATGTTGATAATTGTGAGCGGCCCCTAATAATTATTAATATTATATATGACTTATTAATAAGTATTGTTGGATTATTGCAAAGTTGGAATTTTTCTCATTAGTTGGAATTTTCATGACTGTAGTTGGAAATTTGTGAAGTCACGCCCCCCTCCCCCATTCAGTTCCTCCAAGCTACGTCCCTGCTTCTGGTTAGCAATATTTCAAAGATTTTCTATCGGATTAAGATCGGGAGAATTAGCTGGCCATGGTTGTGCTTCAATTTCATGAGCACCAAACCAAGTAGATGTTGCAGCACGAGCCGCAATAGCTGGAACCAAGTCATGTTGAAAAATAAATGGTTCGTCTCCATACAGCTGTTCTGCGGACTACAGTATGACGTATGCTAAGATTTCTTGATAAACTTGACTGTTGACAGCTCTATTTACAAATGCAAGTGACCCCCACACCATTTGCTTTCATACAACCCCACACTAACACAGTTCGTTAATTTTACGAGGCAACTTACAGAAGTTTCTATGTTTGGTCCTTCATTCATAATTTCAAAATACTGCTATTTAGCTACTTAGATACCTTTAATAAAAATGTACATCCTCAGAATCTATAAATTAATTTGGCTTCCTAGAGTAGACACTTCATAATGGCGTTCATTATATATTAGTTAGTCATAAATATAAAATTTTCTATAGTTCCGTCATTTTCTATAATCACGAACTTATGAGTAACTTATTTAAAATTTTAAATAATTATTTTTCTCTCTCTTTTTTCATATTGTATATACTGTACATTACAGTCAGTGTGAAAGTAGTTTAACGTCACAAATTAATTTTGTTTTTATTTTTATTGTAGAGATCGTTTTAAACATGGCAGGACGTCCTAATTTGTAGAGGTCGTTTTAATTAACTTGAGGAATTCATGTGGCGTAATAAGTATAAACAGAAACGATTTATTTTAATCATTTGATAATTTGTTACTCGACATTATAATTATGGTCTAAATATAATCAGTTTTATTGGTTTTTATTTCAATAATTTGCAACGTTAAATTTCCTGGACGAATTTGCGTCGTTAAATTACACGATTACATAGGGGCTCGTAGAAAGAGGAAGTAGGGGGTCGAATGACCCCCACCCCCGCTTGACAGGAAAGGTCCACTTTTCTAATCATAGTTATAACTTAGTTATATAGTTATATAACTATATGCAATAACTTGGGGTTAATGACCCCGCTGGGTTACTAGGTTTCTAAACAACAACAAAGGCACTTACCGGTACGTTGAATTAGATATTCTTTAGGGCCGACCATAGATTTCCTGCGTCCCACAAAGCAGTCTACCTAAACTCTCTAACTTTACTAATTTAGAAGCTGTAGACATTACCCCTAACTATTATTATTTATTGACAACTTTCTACCCTATTTGTCACCTTAGAAACATCACCAAATTAAACTTAGCTCCAACGATTTAGTCATACAGTATATGAATAACCATGCTCTAGTCCAGCCAAAACCAAACGAACAGCCCTCGTTGCTCTGTTTATCCCTTTCTGTTGCCATTCAGCTTTCTTTTAGTGACTTTTTCGTTTAGTGACTTTAGACTATACACATATATATACACACACACACACACACACGTCACCTCACTCCTCCCCTACAAGTTTAGTCTGTCAGGGGGGGTGAGAGACCCTAGACGACCTGCGGAGCGGGGTTGATGTAGTAGGAATAGATGCGACTTGCATAGGCGGGCGAATTGAACCATTTTCCAGAGGATCGGTTCTCTCTTCCGGAAGACTCCGGTCATCCTACATTTCACGTTCCCATATCTGGTCCTGATGGCGTTTAATAGAACAACCATCTTCTAGTTGGCACTTGAAGGAAACAGGGCCTGTTCTCTCCTGCACAGTTGCAGGAACCCATTTTGATCCAGCCTCATAGTTGCGAATCATAACTGGATCATTAGGTTGCGCTTCTATAATTCTCCCTTTTTTCGTGTCATGGTACAACTTCTGTTTTTCCTGATGGCGTAAAACTCGTTGTTGTAACGTTTCGTTTGGACGTAACAGATCGAAAACAGAACGAATTCCCCGGCCAATCATAAGTTTAGAAGGAGACACCCCCGTCGTTGTGTGAGGTGTTAGTCGATATTATCCAACACCACTTGCATTTCCTCCCCACGAGAATGACGCAAGGCCGACTTGAGAGTACGGACCATGTTTTCCGCGAGACCGTTAGTAGACGGGTGAAAAACACTAGACCGGACATGTCTAATGCCATTTAGGTGGACAAAAAGAACGAAATTCCTCACTGGTAAAACAAGTACCATTGTCAGAAACCAGGACTACGGGTAAACCCCATCGAGCGAAACACGAACGGAGTAAGCGAATAGTAACACCCGAAGTCGTGGAAGTGGTTGGAAAAATTTCCACCCACTTAGAGAGGCGTCCACCATGACTAGGAAATAGGTATTATTTATAGGACCTGCATAGTCAACATGGATCCTATGCCAAGGTATAGTAGGCCATTCCCACGGATGAAGTGGACTTTTCCTTGGGAGATATCTGTTCTCTAGGCAGTTTTGACAGGAACGAACCAATGATTCGAGTTCTCCATCTAAACCGAGCCACCAGAAATAAGCTCTCGCCAGCTCTTTCACTTTTGTTGCTGCACCCATGTGTTCAGCGTGAAGTTCCTTCACTAAATTCGACCTGCCTTCATTCGGAATTATCATTCTGTGGCCCCATAAGAGACAGCCATTTTGGACCGAGAGTCCAGACTCCAGACTGACGTTGATAAAAAGGCTGTAATTCACTCTCAACCTTAGTAGGCCAACCAACTGAGCAGTAATGGATGACCCTAGACAGAATAGGGTCTGATTTTGTCCACTGCTCTATTTGTACAGCAGATACTGGAGTGGATCCCAAAAACTCCATCAAGTGAACCCATTCTGTAGGTATAGCCGTATAGGTACGCATTCATTTGGATTTTCTAAAGGCAACCTACTTAGAGCATCAGCCGTACCTAGAAGTTTGCCTGACCGATGTACTAAGTCAAATTTAGAGGCTTGTAGGATCAGTGCCCATCGTTGAATCCTACCTGAGGCCATAACTTGAATATTTTTATTAGGTGAAAATAAACCTAAAAGAAGCTTATGATCAGTAATTAGTTTGAATTCATGACCCCATAGATAGAAATGAAATTTTTTTACTGCAAATACTAAGGCTAAGGCTTCACGTTCAAGTTGTGCATATCGTCTTTCAGTCTCAGTTAGTGTTCTAGGAGCAAAACAGATAGGCCTATCTACACCATCAATGTGGTGAGATAACACTGCCCCAATTCCATAAGAACTGCTATCTGTTGAAACTATGCGAGGGAGTTTTAGATCATAATGCACTAGTAGAGTGGACTTTAGTAGTACGTCCTTGGAAGCCTCAAATGCTTCCTTTTGGGTTTTATCCCATCTCCACTGTTCCCCAGATCGTAATAACTTATTTAGGGGTTCAAGGAAAGTCGATGTCTTAGGCAAAAATTTCCTATAAAAGTTTAGGAGACCGAAATAAGCTTGTAGCTGTGTGATGTTTTGTGGAGGTGGTGCATTTTTTATTGCTTCTAGTTTTTCCAACCCTAACTATGAAATCTCATTAGTGACCCACGAACACTTTTCTTTCTTTAGCTTAAGTCCGGCATCCCGGAGTCTTTATAGAACTGTGGTTAATCTAGTTAGGTGTTCTTTTTGAGACGAATCTGAAATGAGGACATCATCTAAAAAACAAAGTACCCCAGGAATGTGACCTAGAACTTGGTCCATTGTCCTCTGAAAAATACCCGGAGCCGATGCTATTCCATAGCATAGCCTATTGTACTTATATAGGCCTCGGTGCGTATTTATGATAGTTAGTTCTTTAGAATTTTCATCTAAACCTAGTTGAGCGTAGGCTTGGGACATATCTAGTTTTGTGAAATATTTACCCCCAGCAAGAGAACTAAATAATTCCTCGTAATAATTTAGCATTACAGTGAATATTTCTTCGTAATTTCCCCGATTCAGAGAATCATTTGATTCGTCACGTCCACGAAAAGGCAATTCTTGTTTACAAAGGAGACAAGTTAATTCAATTAATCGCTTAAACACTTCTCTCTCTCTTTTTTTGTTACTTTGGCATTGTATTCAATTTTAAGTCTTTTCTCATTTTTAATTATTTGTTCAAGGATAGTGAACGCCTCTTTATTTAAAATGGATACAAGATACTTTTGGTGTTGGTCTACCTTTACTTAAAATGAGTCGTCTATTTTCTTCACTCCTTTTTTCCAAAGGGCATATCTAATAATGAAACTATAATATCATTATTGCTTTCCACTTTTAAAATGAAGCCCAATATTAGAAATTCATTAAAAAGGAGACGTGATACAAAATAAGTAAATTATCGTGATATTTAAGCACCCCTTTTGGTGAGGTAGTTTTACAGAAATATCATAATTGTAAATGAAAACTGAAAAATCAGTTCACGTTTCAATAAGTGTAGGATAAATGACCATCTGGAAGGGGAAACAAGCGATGCCAGATTGCGGCAGTGGCTTTAAAATTCACTTGAATTAAAATTTTTTGCAAATTTAATTAAAATCATACTTCTTTGTATATGATTTTATTTATTAAAATATTCTAATAAAAATTAATAAATATATTGTAGATAACTTTGTATCTACAATACATAATACAATGTATTATATTCCGTCATTCATGAACATTTCGCCGGTTCATTGCGAAAGTGGCGTTAGGCACGCAAAGGAATAAAAAACTTTTAGGGCCTCCGTTAGCTTCTTGTTAAGTTGTTTGGTGTGATTGGGTGATGATGTGATTACTCTACGCTATCTGCCATTCCCATGGCAACCGAGGAGGTACCTTCAGTAATTTTCTGGCACAAGACTCGAGTGTGGTTGTCCATCCATCAACAGTACGGAGGTCACTTTTGAAATCATGACTTAAAGAATGTGCTACAGTAAAAAAACCTCTATTAAGAAAAGGAAACAATGCTAAAAGGCTAAATATGCACGAGAAGACAGAAATTGAACTATGAAACAATGGTCAAAGGTGCTCGGACGGACGAGTCAAAGTTTCAATTATCTGGATATAACCGAAGACAGTATGTGAGACTTTAACAAGTTTTAGCTTTCACGAACTGAATAATCCCATTTCACTAGTCTACCAGCCTTACGCAGATTTATTGCGCCCTTAACCGAGAGATTTCTAAGCCATGGCGCTACGCTGGCCAGAACGGAGGGTTCGTTAGGGTCACCACTAAAGAAAGGGGTAGTAAAGTATGATTTAATACTTTGTTTAACGAAAATAAACCTTATAATTAACTTAAATATAATGAATACATTAGATAAATTTCAGAAATTATACACAATCCCACTCTGTTCCTTCAGTAATTGGAAGCTCGCTGACTACCTATAACTACACTCCTAAACTTAGCACAATAAAATTCATGCCAAGATTCACAAGACGATAGAGAGTATCTCAGTTTTCGCAACCATCCAAAAGGGAGAAGGTCTCAGAGATGGTAAACTGTCGATAGCGATGGTTCTACGTTTACTAGGCGCTTCAAACTGCCCAAACTTGCAAAGGCTGGTAGCTCGACAACGTAACTCGAATCAGGCACGATGTTGGTCGGGTAGATCACTTGCCACGCTGATTGATAGTTATAAATAACGCCTGGGACTGGTTGCTTCCTTAGAGACAGCCTCCAAAATTTCAAAATTTGACTCAAATAACTTAAATCTCCAAAACTTCTGACAATAAATTTTTAACGTCTTAACGTTGTCAAAGTTTTTAACGTTTTAACATTTTAAAAATTGTAACCCTTGTTCGCCCTTAACCCTTTTCATAATTTTACATTGTTAATGTTTCTAACATCGTGAAGCTTCTCAAAATTCTCTTAAACCTTAACTTTTCAGTCGCTAAACTTTTAGCGTCTAATAACTACAAATTTTAGACTTTACACCTAAAAACGCTTATCCATCTGTAAAGTATGCAAAACTAAGAGATTGAATCACGAAAAGAGTTATTTCTACCCCACAAACGTTCAGTTCAGATTTTCAAATTCAAATAAGCCGGTAGTTTTTCTTTGATTGGGTTCGAAATCTCGGATGAGCTTTGAACGGCCAAGCTCTGACGGACTACTTTAACTTATAGCCTAAGTTAAGCTAGACTAAAACAGACTCTAGGGACCGAGGGGTCCTATTCGGATCTCTCTCAAGGTTGTCGACTCGACTGGGTCCTACTTAGGCTTCAGTTAGTATAAATTTCCCATGGAATGATTACTGCTTACGTGGCCGGGGCACCTCCGAGTGTGCTGAGCGCATCACGGAGGTGATTCTCTCGGACATGGAGGTGTACATTCCACATTCTATTCCTCCTGTTAATGCAAGAAAAAACCATGATTTCACTTTACTGTACTTGTTCTAATGCTATGCACAACAGAGAGGAGGCTTTCAGAAGACACGGTCGCCATCCAACTCCTGACTCTCACTGAGCTTACACAGAGTGTTCTAAAATTACCTAGTAAACTTTTATATGTCTGTCGATCAGTAGTCGGACGTTGTAAACAATGTATTCAAGTTGAAGGAAGACACTTTGAATATCTAAAAGAAACAATTATTGTTGCTTTTCTTATTAATGCTGTATCTGAAATAAAATTGTTGAATATCGCATAAGTTTTGTTGGCATATTGCGTTCACATAAAACTTTACTAGGTAATTTTAGAAAAAAAAATTTACTAGGTAATTTTAGGACACCCTGTATTTCTGCCAGGGGTCGTGCAAAATCTATTTTTCGACTCACCAAAAATTCCTTCATCAGACAAAATGTGTAAACCTATCCAATTCTAATTCTTCTAGCTCTTTCTGGCATCTAGCTAAGAACCTCTCCAAAAAACTTTACTTCCTCTTCTTTCCCTCCTCTTTTCCATTCCAACGGCTCAGTTGCCGTCTCTTCTCCTGACAAAACTGAACTATTTGCTCAAATTTTCGCCTCCAACTCAACCCTGGACGATTCCGGTGCTGTTCCTCCATCTCCTCCCTCTAACTTTATTATGTCTGAAATTACAGTAGAATTTCTTCTAAAGATGTTCTTTCTGCCCTATCTGGGATCAACTCTAGGAAGGCGTAGAGTCCTAATGGTGTTCCTCCTGTTGTTCTCAAGAACTGTGCTTCTGTGCTCACATCCTGCCTAGGCAAACTTTCTCTGCGGTTCCTCAGGGCTCTCTCCTGTCACCCACTCTTTCCCTTTTATTTATCAATGATCTATTAAGTCGCACTTCTTGTCTTATCCACTCCTATGCCGATGATTCCATCCTTCATTTCTCCACCCGTTTCACAAAGCGTCCCCCTGAACATTCATTCCATGCTTCGCGTGATACGGTATGGCGCACCTGACCGCTGATCTTTATGCTATCTCTGACTGGGGCACATCATTTTTGTTGTGTTAATTAAAAGACAAAACCGCGAAGTCTATTCATTTTCTCCGTTAGCGTAACACTATTTATGATGACCCCGAAATACTTTTAAATTTCTCCCCAACTTATTTACTTAAATTACTAATTACATCAAGGTCAACTGCCTAATTAGGATCCTACAAAAGTGGTACCTATAAACCAGGCCACTATATATATATATATATATATATATATATATATGGCATAAAACCTCATACGAAATTGAAGTTTTTTTAATTATGATAAAACAGAGCATCGTTGTTTTCACGTTGTAATGAGCCACGTACGGAATCTACACTCTATTTACTTGCAAATGATGCTACGAGTTACTGTCTTACTGATACCACGAATGGTCATACGGAGTGGAATGCTCGTGTAAATATGAAGCTTTCCCTCTTCGTTTCTCTTTAACTACAGTTTAATTTCTCAACACACTGACTGATAAGCAGGGGCGTACCTAAAGTATTTGGCACCCGGGGCGGATCCTTCCTTTGGCACCCCCCATAAATAATTTTAAAATTTAAACACACAGGAAAATATATTATGTTTGCAAGAAGATTTTTAAACAGTACAGTACTGTCATAAGCAAATTGGAAATAAGAAAAATGCAGGACATTAAAAATTCAGTGAACAGGTAATACTGCATTTTATTTTATACAAAAACCACAGGAAATCCAGTCTCAACGCTCAGCCTATTCTTCAAAGGTAAATAGAGAGGATTCACAGTCTCTGCTTTCGAGCCTTAATTTCTGCAAATTGATCAATGACCTCATCAAAATTCACCTTCTTTGCATATTCATGTTCAATTGAAAGTAAAGCCAGATTTGTCAATCTTGTCTGACTCGTGGTCGAGCGAAAGAAATTTTTTATGGAGAGTAAACCATCCATGTTCTCAAAACTTTCTCGCCATTTGGCAGAGCCTTATAGAACCATGCAGTGGTCAGCTGTCGACTTTTCCCTTTGGATTTCTCTCCTTGTCTTTGAACTGCACTGAAAGGTTCATCCCCATTTTTGAAGGGTTCACTTCCCCTCTTAATAAGATCAACTCTCAAGTCATTTGGAACCGGGATTTGCCAAGCAGCGACATCAGAATAAGTTGAAAATCTATCCGTCTCCTCTTCTTCATCAGAGTCTTCCTCCTGTTGGTGTGGACTTCTGCTGGCGTCTCCTTCCTCTTCATCAGTTTCACTGCTTTTAGAAGATGAATTGCCATCCTCCAATCCTTGCTCTCTCTCATTTGAATCCTCTTGTGAAGATGCTTCTTGTATTTGCCCTTCAGATTCACCAGGCTGAATATCTTCAGGACTTTCTCCTATTGCACTTGATGTTGAAGACGTCACATACTTCAAAATTGATCCGGACATTGCCTGAGCTACCTCTTCTCTTGCCTTCTCCATTTTTCTTTGTTGGAATCCACTGGGACGATTTCGCTTCATAGTGGATGTTTTCTGCAAAATTTTAAAATCAAAAGGTATAAAGCATGAACATGCATAACAAGCATGAACTATTATGACTTGAAATACATTAACTGAACAAATTGTCTGTGATTATTATTATTGTTAACAGTATATCCAGTAAATAAAGAAGTAAAAAGAATTTATTACAACAGAAAAGCTTCAAACAAGTGGTTCTCAAACTTTTCCCAACCAGATACCCATTGAGTTATCAGATTCTCAACCCAGACAAGCAGAGACAATTAATTATCATTATTATTATCATTATTAATTATCATTAATTATTATTTATAAACACTTAAACATCACTATGATACCACATTGTCAAAAATTACTGGACACTGGTATAAGTACCATGATATTGTTATAAACACCAGCACTTTATGCTTTATCATAATTATTTAATGAAACATACCTCATGTATGTGGAGTCACAGTGTCAAGTGAACAAGACTTGGAATGTCAGTTGCAGCCAGCTGGCTATGCTCAACAAACTAATGACTAAAGCGTCAATAAACGTTCGCCTTTCGAAGTAATTTTTATAAAATATTTAATTTTTCGTTTGTAAATTTTGTATTGCCAATAAAAATAAAAATTTATTTTATAGTGGAAATTAACATAAGCTGTTGTAATAGTTTGAACATTTTTTAATTTTTTTCTTACTTTGGCGAATTTTTCATTTGGTTTGAAAACTTGTACTAGTATTTCAACTCTCCCGATGACACCCCCCACCTGACTGTCACCCGGTGAGGACCGCCCCCCTCGCACCCCCCTTAGTACGCCACTGCTGATAAGAGATATACACTGTGTACTCGTATATACACACAATGTTTTTATCCTGCCATTACTTACAAAACCTTGTTATCTAACTGTAACAAATTTCAGAGTGAAAGATCATTGTCAAAATTTTACAGTGTAACCAATATTTTATGTAGTTTCGGAAAAAATTTCGCAAAATAAAAAAAAATATACATAAAAAATTACTAATTGGTATATTATATTTTTATTTGGAAATTTTAATAATTTTAGTAACGGTAATGAATACTTAAAAAAATACTACTTTTTAGTAACATTTTTTTATACTTTTTAGAAATTATGTTTCTAGGCGAATTTTTTCGCGAAATTGTAAATTTTGAGCCCAGGAAGAAATGGAAATTTCAGTAAAAGTCAAATATTTATAAAATTTTGAACAAACGTCCAATTTCCTCCTGAGAATTGTTTGACTAATATTTTTTCTTTTTTTATTATCTTTGAACACTCTTGAAATGTCTCTATACCCACATTTTCTTAATGTTCACCTCGTAAGTGTTAACAGCTTTGAAATCCTGTACAGTACAGTAATTGCGAGCGAAGGGTGTAAACTTGGATTTGCCATTGGAATCAATTTTATTATTGTAATATCAATTAAATAACAAATATAATTAAAATAGGGTCTATTTCCTAACCATAATATGGCACCCTAAAAGCTTGCTGAGATTATAAAATCACTGAGAAATTCAGCTATATATATTTTTATATACAGTATAGATAGGGTGTCCCAGAAGTCTGGACGCATAGGGAAAAATAGACATTTCCAATGTCAGCTTTCCATATTTCCATATTTCAGGAAAGAAAATACCCTGAGCCATCAGGGCATTTTCTTTCATAAAACATGTAAAACTGACATTAGAAATGTGCTCGTTTCACTTTAAAAATATAATGTCTATTTTCCTTACGAGTCCAGACTTCTGGAACACCCTATATATATATATATATATATATATATATATATATATGTTATATTTTGTATTTCTACATGTTTATGTTTATACGAAACCTGGAGAAGATACAAATTTCGAGTACGCTCAAAATTTGGGATAAATCAGAATTTTTGTGGACATCAATTTTTTGTTCAACGTTTGTCGTGGAAGGTAAATTGTCCTGGTAAGAATTTCAGCTTCACAGTTTTACATTTAAGTTTTTTTTCCTATTTTTACTGAATCATGAAGGTTTCACATAAACATGTAGAAATACAAACTATAACATATATATATATATATATATATATATATAATATATATATATATATATAATATATATATATATATATATATATTATATATAATATATATATATATATATATATATAGTAGACCTTTAATGTACATCATAATTACTTAAAAAATTTCCTTACGAAGGGTTTTCTTCAAATTTATTTCATCAAAATTAGTAATTAATGGCACAAGTACCAACGCTTCGATAGTGAGGTTACACTACAGTACAGTAAGTCAAACCTACTTGACGGCTCAGTGTTATTCTAAATACTGGTACTGATAATGATGATAACAGTCAGTCAGGAGAGCCAGCAACTGGCACAGCGCTCAGGCCAACACCATCGGAACTAGAATCCCCTACCTCAGTATCTTCTCATTTTTTATAAGGAAATAGCGTTATCCACTGAGTCATGGGCGCTAAGTATTAGCAACAATCGGTCCAAAAAAATTATTTTGAAAATCAGACGTGACAATCAAAGAAAATCGGAAAATTGAGCACTAAAATAATAACTTGTCTTTTAGGCTTTGGGATTCATTTATTTTTAACCCTTAACTGGTATGGTGCGGTTTAGTTACATAAGTGGTATGGTGCGGGTCCAGAAATAATATACTATATATAATATGTAATAAGAAGACCAGAAAGAGAAAATGATAAACATAAGTGGTATGGTGCGGGTCCATACCACCATATCAGTTAAGGGTTAAGTGAATACAAATGCATAATCACATGAAAATGTTCTTGCCTTTAATATTTATGATTTTAACAAATTGAAAACTAAAAAATTATCAGTGGAATTCGCCATACTCTTGGTAAAAATACAGCATTATGATTAAGTATGTATGTGAATTAAATATAAATGGAGCCAGACATTATTTCTCATGTAAATGAATACCAGTGGAATTTGTTGAAAAACTGAGTGCGTTATTCAACCTATTAATAGCCGGCTTATTTGTCTTCCTTGATAAGCTTATTTTCATTCTCCGCTGATTTTTTCGCTTTTCTTTTGACTGGCTTTTCTTTGTTCTTTAAGCATTTCTTTGGTCTTTCTTTTGAAGAATCCGGCCTAAATATGAATAAAAATGAAGTTTAGTCATTCACTGTTGTGTTGGAACTTATATATTCATATGATCCATAAGTATGTTAAATTAAAATATGATTCATTCACATACTCTAAATTTTACTTGAGGGTGTCCCGTAAGTCTGGACCCATAGGGATTTATAATATATTTTTTTATTATGTTATTATTATTATTTTATTATTATTTTTTTTTATTATTTTTTATTATGATTTTTATTTGTGGGGCCACTTGAAAGCCAAAGTGTACGAGGTCAAACTTCAGAACATTTTCCACCTTAAAGCACGCATTGTGGAGGCGTGTCAAGAAATTTCTGCGACTGTGATTCAGAAAGTGCTGTCGCAGTGGAGATTGCGTCTTCAACTATGTGTGCGACACAACGGCGGACACTTTGAACAGATTATGTAATAAATTTTTGGACTATTTTGTAATTTTATTATTTTTCCCTATGGGTCCAGACTTACGGGACACCCTGTATGTGGAGTTACATCTTGTACTTTCCTTCTGCTTTCTATATTTTTTAATTGTGAATATGATTGAAAATGTGTTGTTCCATTTTACTAATTCAAAAGAATTGTCATCTATGAATTATTTGTAAGTTAATATGATGGCACTTACTCTGTAAAGACCGTAAGCAATGGCAATCAGAAGGAGGAGACCACCTAGTACAGTTAACAGGTAAATCCACCACGCCACAGA
Organism: Bathynomus jamesi; assembly: GCA_023014485.1. Classification (NCBI taxonomy): domain Eukaryota; kingdom Metazoa; phylum Arthropoda; class Malacostraca; order Isopoda; family Cirolanidae; genus Bathynomus; species Bathynomus jamesi. Next base: position 40,843 of record JAJOZX010002045.1, on the reverse strand, counting down.
CTCATCCGATAGAGGTCCAGGATTCCATACTGTCTGAACTATAGTATTATCTTGCCTTGGGAAAGGATTTTTCCTATTAATTCTCAGAAAATGTCTAAAATTTCCGTCAATGGTGAATAAAATTCTTCAGGATTATAATAAGTTGGGATCACCTTTGTTGAACTACTCAGAAATGTACAGTAGGGCGGCTCGTTTTTACACTTTTTTCGATATTTGATTGGGGGTAGTGCGGAAAAGTTGCGATTTGGAGAGAAAATAAAGTGTGTAAAATTTTTTTGATCTACGTCAATACCTTCCGGTGGCGGCGAGTCCTTAAAAATCGAAAAATAGGCCTAACGGGGTAGATTGGAAAATGGTTTTAAAGACTTACAAAATAAACAATAAAAATTTCAGCACAATCTGTTAATAACTTCCGGTGGCGTTTAGCCGTTAAAATATCCAAAATATTGATTTAAAGCAAGTTTTAACAAGATGTTATACAAATGTTAATTCCGGTATATTTCTGTGCAAACAACCCTGAGAACACTATTATAGGCTTGAATAAATTAATAGCAGTCATTGAACAATGAACATTATATAAAAATTATATAAAATTATATAAAAAATTTATGTGTTTTTAGGCCTATTTTTCGATTTTTAAGGACTCGCCGCCACCGGAAGGTATTGACGTAGATCAAAAAAATTGTACACACTATTTTCTCTCCAAATCGCAACTTTTCCGCACTACCCCCAATCAAATATCGAAAAAAGTGTAAAAACGAGCCGCCCTAATGTACAGTGTCCCATAATTCATTGTTTCATTTAAGGGTTTCAGGGTTTCATTTATTCGTTACACTTAATCCTCTACTGGCATATAGCCTCATATAAGATGCAATTATTATCAGTAAATTTATACCTTTGTTTACTCATCCCTATTTAAGTACCGATGAAACACCTAAAACTAAAGTAAATTAAAAAATTACGCAACACTACCAACCTTTGGCCTTTTAACTGCTGTGAATTTTCATGTGCAACTATTTTCACATCAATTGAACTAAACAAAGAGAATCCTTCTTTCACTGATATTACTTGACCTTTAAAGAACAAAATAAAATTTGGTTTCATTAACACCGATGCATTACATGAACAAAATTGAATTTCATAATGTCAAAGTTCGACCTTAAGCAAGTCGGTCTTATTCCAGATTGACCTTATGCAAATGTATGGATTTCAGATGAAAGTGAAAAGTTTAATATTTTAACTGACAGTGACTAACGCATACGTACATTCTAGATTTTTAATAATAATTACTAACCGAACCTAGTGTACCCTAACCGGGCATAATGCAACCTAATCTAAACAAACTGAACCTAACCTGACCTAATTTTAACTAAATTAACACGAATGATTTTAGACATTACATAAGTTCAGAAATTTTGGTGTCGACATTATGTGATAGTATAGATGTATCCCAGGTAGACAGAAATGGATCGATCTGAGAATTTCACCCTTGATTTCCTCACGTCCGTGTATGAGCAACATTTACGGAAAATTTTGGTACAATGACATCACGCGATCCTCACGTCCTTTTATGAGCTGTATTTGTGGGGGTTAGAGGAAGGTCAGGTTAAGGGGAGACTTCATGAACCTTTGTGTGGTTAATTTAAGGTCTCAAGGGGTACACATGGAACCGGAATCAGCCCGCTCAAGCGTATCCACTGCACGACTGCACCCACGCGTCTCACGTACTCCCGCACGTCCAAACGCCCACGTTGAACCCATACACAAGTCCACCGCATCTTAACCATACCCACAGCCCTCCCGGTCGCACGATATCGTTTTCAGTGCGTTTATGGACCAACTCTTTAATTAAAGATGAAAAGGTGGTTTGTTTGTGCGTGCACAGAACATCGCTCTCATGTGTCAGGCTTCTGTATATATATATATATATATATATATATATATATATATATAAAATAGTAAATGTAGCCCAGAAATAATATAATGTATATAATATGTAATAAGAAGAACAGAGAGAAAATGATAAATTAATAAAACTAGCATATTGATCTGACGCTGACAAGTATCAAAGCTTCGAAATTTCTTTAATAGTTACAGAATCGAACCATAGCTTAGGTCTTATATGAAGACATGTAATGTCCAAAAACATACAACAGATAATGAGTATATCATTATCTTCTCGCAAGATAGAAGGAAGAATCTCTATCCCAGCGAGTGTCATAGTTTCATCTTTTCATCTTTGGATATTGATTGACGTTACTACAATTGATGAAGCATAATAATAATAATTTAAAGCAAGAAGAATTTTTTGTTTTAATTCTCGTGTTATGAAAAGCATGGAAGTGACACGTTAAATTTCTTTACAGACAAATTATATTTTACGTTTTAGTACGTGGGTAGCTAGCTATTCTATTTCAAAAAGAACGGGTTAAAATTTGACGGATCACCTGAAGATCAGGGCCCCTAGCCTTCTTTAGTTAGCTTTATAAGGCTAACTAAGAAAATATCATGACCTAACCTAACCAATCGTCAAGGGCGTACAGTTGACCTAATGATTGGTTAGGTTAGGTTGTGATATTTTCGTTAGTTAGCCTTATAACGCTAACTAAAGAAGGCTGCGGGGCCATGATCTTCAGGTGATCAATTTTGACTAATCTAATTATTAGTGAGACAAACTTATAATTATCAGCCTTATTATTTGTATTATTATCAATATTATTTCATACCCATTAACGTAACTGTTATTAAACAAACTGTATAGCTAAAATATTTGAAAAATATGGCAAAACGCTTAAATTTAAGTATAGTATATTATCCACGCTCGTCTCTCGCTGTGAACGAACTGGAACATGGCTTCAACATGCTAATATAGATTTATCAGAAAAGAAAATTTTTTTAATAAATACTTTATTAAAAAAAAATAGAAAGAAAATTTATTAATTTAACTTTAGTTAAAATGATTTTTCTTTATCAAGGTAGACTATTATATTCAGCCATTTCGAAATGAAATACTTATAAATTTTTCATGCATTCATAATATTTGTTTAATTATTTTATTTATTTACTTTTAAATACGTAATTATTTAGTTATCTTTATTGTTGTAGCCGATTAAAATGTTGAAAAGCGCCTTATTTCTCTCTCTCTCTCTCTCTCTCTCTCTCTCTCTCTCTCTCGATCTCAAATTTTCAAACTCTGCATCGAGGTTGAAAATAAATTTCAATAAGATACTACAGGGTGATTCAAAAGTCAGGTTACATAGGGAAATACTGTATTATGTAATGATACAGGGGAATAGTCACACACATGTTCGATATGGCCACCGTTAACGGCAATGCACTTGTGCAGCCAGCTAGGAATATCACATCAATGCGCTCCTCCTTCGATAACATCTCATAACTCATTTACCTGCAAAGAAACAGAACAGCCCTATGTAACCTGACTTCTGAATCACCCTGTAGATTACATTAAGAGGCATTCTTGTACCGTAAAGATGTTATTCTTCCTCTCCACGAAGTATTGATTAGGCGTCACCACGAGTACAGTGTGCAGTCCCAGCACCGACTTTGAGAAAAGTCATACAAAAGCTTGAAAATGTTCAAGTCAGAACGACGAGGCTAACCCGGCCGTCCGTCACAAATCTTACCAACCGGTGGCTCACTAGCCTTAATTTGTATTCCTCAGAAAAGTATCGCTTCAGATAAGACCTCATCCAAGTTTTTAAACTTCTGAGTAGGATCGACAGCATCGACTATTCTAAACTTTTTACTTTTTACGCTTAATACGAATCAGCTCAAAGTAACAATTGTAAACTGGAACCGAAACGGTACAATATGCATATCTGAGTTAAATTTTTCACGACAAAACTGATAATTACTGGTGTAAGAACCCTTATGAAGTCGTTTCCATCTCCTCCGTCAGTACAGTCAAAACCAAATTTGATCTAGTGTTACATGGTCTTCTCGAGTGACCCTATGTCTATGCCTATGATTTAATCCGGTCCTAAGGATAATGTACTGTTCCAGTAATTTGATTCCCCCTGCCTGCGGATTGGTACAAGGTTCCATGGTCTCACCTTTGTTGTTTAATGTATGTGTTGATGTGGTAATTGCTTAACTTTAATGAGGTAAAAGCTGGATGTTGTATAGGTAACGAGGATAAATAACTTAGGCTATGCCTATGATATGATGTTAATAAGTCCTTCTGTTAAAGGTCTGGATTGTTTGCAAAGTCTGCGATTTATATTCATAGAAACATGCTATTCTATTTAATGTTACAAACTACGGCTACAGAGTTCCACCCTCAAAACTCTGTCAGAAATATAAATAACGTGAGCAATCGCATGGCAACTGAAGGTAAGTGAGGTCGAGTGTGTGATAATTCGTCAATGAAGCAGGGTAATTTTTATGAGGTAACACTTTTGGTACCTCAGAAAATTAAAAAAAATAATTAAAAACGAGAAATATTTTTTATTGTCTGGAAAAGAGACATGTTTATCTTAAGTAGGTTAAGTTAGTTAACGTTTGGTTATGTTATTTAGGTTGGATTAGCGAGTACCTCACTATTTAATAACCTAACAAAACACCCGTCGACTTCTCATTTGTGCTTCAAACACGTATCACGCCCTCCTTGGTTCGATGGCGCTGAGGTTAGGTTAGGTTAAATTAAGTTTGTTGATTAGCTTTTAGATATGTGAATTTTAGAAAGTCGGTACCTTGCTTACGCGAAGGTGTGCACGTGTATGTGTGTGTGTGTGTGTGTGTGTGTGTGTGTGTGTGTGTGTGTGTGTGTGTTGTCAAAAATCTATCAAGCGTTTACCCACAGCAACACTGTTTAAGGTAATGAAATTAGTATTTGGACAGGTAAAGTTCCCAGACAATAAGTGATTCATTATTAGTAACTAAAATGGAACAGAACAGTGGTTCCCAACCTTTTCGAGGCGATGGCCCACTAGACCTGATTCGAATAACTCGTGGAAAAATAATGTAAATATAGTTATATGCCAATAACTTTATAAAATTACTAAAATTATACTACTTCTAAATTTGAATTTGATTTTTAAAAGGTATGCTATGACCAACCTTCATAGCCCACCAAGAGAATTCGCCATGGCACACCAGTTGGGAACCAGTGACCTAGAACTGTTGATGCTTATTTTCGTTGATCGAGTGGATGCGAGTTATGACATAGACTACGTCGTGAACGGACTGGTATGAATCGAGTTTTAATGTGTATGTGACCCAATTTACGAGGTTGTCTTAATGTGCTAGAACTGACCAAACGTACATTTGTTTAAATACAGCTGTAAAAAGGGGTTGGAACATTCTATACATATACTGAGACTAAAAAAAAAAGGTTTCTTTATCACCTTTTGTACAAAATATGAAGTGTCTTATATGAGATATGTTATCATAAAATATTAAAATTATAAAATTATAAAATTATAACGATTTTAACACTGTATAAACTCGTATAAACGGTATGCTTGAGTTTATATATGCCCGTAGTTTGTAGAGTTCGTTTCAGAGCAAATCTGAGATGCTTTCTTATTGCGGTGTGAATAAGGGTAGTCGAGTTAAGGCGCCTGTATTAGAACAAAATCAGAGGGTTAAATATAGTTTATAAACGGACGTGAAGAACTCATGGGAGAAATTCTCAAGTCGATCCATTTCTGTCTACCTGGCTGCATATTTACTACTTACTTATGCATGTCGACATGTATAGCTCGACATTGTTCCGCTACTCCACATCGACTTTAGTTCCATCTTGTAGTATAAAACTCTATAATTCTCTAAATACAATAGCATTATACAGTAGATGTATTAATTCATAGAAAACAACAACATGCGTGTAACGTATAAGAACAGAAAAAACTTACTAAGAGTCGTAAAGTTGAACTGAAATGAAACAGTGAGATATGCAACATCGTGTGCTTTCTTCCATGGTCCAACATTACATCTAATCACTGAACATTTTATGAAGGATGATGAACAGTTCAAAGCTGTGAGAGAGCCGTTTCCTTTGTGACTGCAATGTAAAAATGTAAACAATCAGTGGCGTTATTAACTTCAGCTAACATCATTCTCTCGATGTGACATTTAATCGACAAAATATTGTGGGTTAGATTGAGTTAGGTTAGGCTTGGTTAGGTTAAATTTGTTTTTTATTGTCGATAAAATATCCCATCGACCAAATGAGTATAATAAAAAGCAATAATCAGTGAGAAGGGCCAGAAATTGGCACAATGCCCAGGCCAGACGAAGGTGGCTCATTGCACCAACTCGTGGATTATTATTAACCAGCCGCATCGGGAGTCGAATCCTCTACCTCAGTATCTTCACTTCACTAATAGGGAAACGATGTTACCCACTGAGCCACGGGCACTAATACCAACTGGGTAAAGATCCAATTAACTTCACATGCTTGATCTCTGTGGCACGCAGTTTACTGACATTTACTACAACGTTCTAAGGCATAAGAAAAAGTACTTTGGTCGTTAACCTGTTCCCCTTTGGATACGGTATGGATATTATTATTATTATTATTATTATTATTTTATTATTATTATTAAATTGTAAAACAATGTCACTTCTATTCTTTTCTAACTAGAAATTTTGGAATTTTTAATTTTTAAAATTATTATTATTATTATTATTATTATTATTTATTATTATTATTATTATTATTACCTTGCGTGTTGTTTATGCATTACTTCTGTTTCCTTTGGCATATTTTGTAACTCGGACTCCATTCCTTGAGTTGAATTGGTTTCGATTTTACATAAGTGGAATTTTGCATGAAGTATCAGCTGTTAAAAATTTATTACACTTTTAGTTAGAATTAAATAATTATTTATTTAATTTTTACTTCACGCGCATACAAATTAAATGGTGTTGAATATGATTCTACAGAGTTATGGAAATTTTTTTGCGTAAGAAAAAAAAGTTCCAAAAATTGACAAAAATAAAATCCATAAACACTACTAATGGTAGAGAAGTCATAATGCCACGTTTTTGCTTTTTTTTTTTTTGTTGGGTATGGAATATCCAAAGCACGGCACTTTTCACAACACAGAGTTACGAGTATTTATAAAACTGCTACCAATATAGAGGAAAAATTTCCTATGTACTGGCAACGTTTTGTGAATAACCCTGTATAGGCAGAAACAAAAATCAAAATATTAATAAGCAATTTCTTCCATTTTCCAATGACTGCATAGTTCGTTCCTGACAAAGGAGGCAGGGCATACACGTTAAAATTTAGTTTGGCTCACTATCTGAACAAAGTAAGTGTGTGTTCATCCCAGTTTGATAAGTCGTCCTCTTCCACTAACATTTTTTGTAGCAACTTTTAGTAACTTTTTAGCAAGAATCAATAAATATTTTTTAATATAGTATATTATAATTTCTCAGCTGTCAGAAAAGCGAATGAACGATTTAAAAAATTGAGAAGTGTATCGAGGTTAATGGGTCCCAGTTTGAGCATTTATTATTAAGAATAAATCAACATAATGTGTGAAACAGATTATTTCCCTATGTGTCCTGACTTTTGGGCTACCCTGTACAAAAAAACCGTCAATGTTGCAAACTCATTTGAAAATTTTCAGAAGATATACGCGAAATACTAAATAGAGCATAATAATTGTCAAATTACTTTACACAAGTACATTAAATTGCTAGTTGGTTACAATTGTACCATATATTCTTTATAATAATAGAAAGGTAGCTAAAATATTGGTACATTTTATAAATACACATGGTTAGATAACTTGGATCAAGTAAAGATAAGCACCCCAACCTTTTTTAGTTAGCTTTATAAGGCTAACTAACGAAAATATCACGACTTAACCTAACCAATCGTTAGGTCAACTGTACGCCCTTGACGATTGGTTAGGTTAAGTCGTGATATTTTCGTTAGTTAGCCTTATAAAGTTAACTAAAAAAGGTTGGGGGTGCTTATCTTTACTTGATCCGATAACTTTTGCGAATGATGATGATAATGATAAGCATTATACGTAAGGGTAGTCGGATGCATTGTATTTCCTTAATAAGTAATGTGATCAGACAGCGTCAGTAAATCTTAGCTACTAGTCAATACACAATTACTCTATTGACACTAATAGTCAGATTACTCGTGTTAAATATGTGAGGATAGTTAGATACACTATTTTTCATTAAGAACTAGAGTGGTTAAATGATATACCAGTAAATTTCAGTTACTAGTCAGATGCACTAGGCAGATATTGTTAAATAGCTAAACGACTTTCTTTATCGGTTTGTAATCTTCGGTAATTTTGGTATAAGTAAAGGTAGACAATGGACTAATGATTTTGTGACCTTTTTCTGTAAACTTAGTTAGGGTAAATGACTAAGAGCATAGGTAGTCATTTAAGTAAACTTTATAAAGCAGCTAAAAAATTGACCGAAATATTTTGTCTGTACTTATATTTTTCAACCATGTTTGATATAAATTTTTAATACTTTGCAAGTGATTGAAAATGGTTAAATAAATATGTGCGCAGTTATCTGACCTGATAATTATTAGATTGGTTCAAATGAAGGTTCTAGATGGCATTGGATTTATTACTGTTTACTGGTGTTTCGGTACTTTTGCTGCTGTAGTTTTTATACTTTATGTATATGTAAATGTTATCGAACGAACAACTGCCGAAAGTAGTCGAAATGTTAAATAAGGAACTATTGACTTTTAATTTATTACTGTATAAACTGTAAAGTGTTATTTACTTTTCAATGAAAAAGAGAGTAAGGTTTTGTTTTTCAAATTTACTGAACGAATAAGACGGTTTAGTTAACAAGTCCGTGTTACTGACCACAGACAAGACGTTACTTATCATATGTAGTTGTTCTTGAATAAAACCAGACCTTAGCTTGGTTCACTTAACTCACAGCAAGGAATGGGGAATTTAGTAAGCGTTATAAATGTTTTATTAAGGTTTTACAAACGTTTATAACATTTAGTGAACGTCCCATTAGTTGCTGGGTGAAGATACGGTGTATATAAATGTTGCAGTTATAGTAACTATACATGTCCGATATACCATACAATTAGCTAATGGTTTCTTATATAAAATACTTTGTTTCGATTAAAGAATAAGTCATGTCAAGTTGTAAATACATAATTCACTCTTAGTTTCCTTTTTTGCGTTAAATAACTAAATTTTGTAGTTTATATAAAAGCCTAAGAACCAAATTAAATAAAAGTAAATATTGGTAGTCCAACATGTGTATATTCTACGTTAAAATAACTGTAATATTATAATAACTGTAACATTTATTTTTACCAATAAAGAGACATCTATCTATCTATCTATCTATCTATCTACCTATCGATCTATCTATCGATCTATCTATCGACCTATCTATCGACCTATCTATCGTTTGTTTGCCCGTTCCTAGGTTATGCCTATGTAAGTATAGGTTCTTAAGGAAAAACAGTAGCCGGAGTCGTTAATAAACTATATAGAAAAATAAAAGAATATTAAAGATATTATCTCGAAGGCAAACTATGAGATAAATATAATAGAAATTCTTAAACTTATTTAGCGATGGAATTATGGAATAATCTACCCGATGAATTAAAAATAATCAATGCTCTCTCATCTTTTATAAAGCGATTAAAAATTAACAGATTCCAAAGTCAGTGAAGGCACCCCTTTTTTTCGCCTTAATAAAAATATCAAAGTTCATTGTTCTCATGTACAAATGGCATGCTCGAACAGTGTTTTATACCTCAGGTTTCAATTCAGTAAGAAACACAATTTCTTCTCCATCTTCTAACTTCACATTCGTCGGTATAAAAACTTCAATTTCAACATCATGCAAAGGCGTAGCACCCGATTTTTCAATCTGAGAAAGTTGAGAAAATTATTCATGCAATAATTCCGAACAGTTTATTTCTTGCGCACCTGCAATGAATAAGATGGGATGTAAGCTAATTTCTGACGAAAAATACTTGCATAATAATCAGTGAAGAGGGCCAGAAACTGGCACAGCGCTCAGGCCAAACAATAAGGCCCATTTCTCTAACTCTTGTATTATTATTACTACCAGCCTTATCGAGATTCCGAACCCCTAACCTCAGTGTCTTCACCTCTTTTATAGGGAAATGGTGTTACTGTTATCCGCTGAGCTACAAACGCTGGCAAATACTTATAAACCTTAAAAAGAACAGGACAAGAATAACACAAAACATTTGGCGTTAAAAATTCAAAGTTAAAAAAAGCAAAAAATATTTAGCGGCAGCTTTTAACATGTGCAATGAGACTAGAATTTTCATAACGCTGTGGGAACATCGAACAAGTGTTCTTAGATTATGACAGTATTTTCATCAAACTTCGATGTTTGACGGAATAATTTTCGGGGAACTGATTCCTTGAAAATGATTTAATCGAAGTAGGTGGTGCCATCTATTGAAGGAAATATCAATTAAGTACCATTTCAGTTTATTTTCATTAACCGAATGTAATTACATGCAAAGCAATTTTATATTAATCAGGAACAACATACTAATAGCAACTTAAGTTTTAAAATTGAATACATTAGAAATAAACTTACCTTATCTCGGTGAGATTCGAGCCGATGCCACTGAAAATTCAAACATGGTGAGCCGACACGTAACCCAGTCTGCCATGAGACACTAAGATACACTAACAGATTTGTTTTCTATATATGCTCTTTCGCATTGATTTAGCATGTATATTTTAATATGTATAATGTTTCTGTTTATATAATATATACACACACACACACACACACACATATATATAAATATATATATATATATATATATATATATATATATATATATATATATAATTATATATAATGGCTTAAGAGCCATGCCTTTAAATTCAAGTTAATCATTAGGAGTGTTTTCATGACTTTAAATACAAGTTTAAATACAATTTAAATCATTAGGAGTGTTTTGATGACTTACCGTTCATAAACTCGATGAACATTCTAGTCTCAATGTATTAGAGTGACATGTGGTAACTGAATCTGCAAAACAACATTAAAGTGCAGAAAAATGCAAAATGTAAAAAAAACCTTGGTTTAACTTTACTTGTTCTAATGCTATCCGCAACAGAGAGAAGGCTTTCAAAAGGTCCCGTCGCCATCCAACTCCTGACTCTCACTCCGCTTATATTTCTGCCCGGAATCGTGCAAAATCTGTTCTTCGGCTCGCCAAAACTTCCTTCATCCGACAAAAATGTGAAAATCTATCCAATTCTAACTCTTCTCGATTTTTCTGGCACCTCGCCGTCTCTTCTCTTGACAAAGCTGAACTCTTCGCTCAAGCTTTCGCCTCCAATTCAACCCTGGACGATTCTGGTGCTGTTCCTCCATCTACTCCCCCCCCCTCTGACTTTGTTATGTCTGAAATTAGAATCTCTTCTAAAGATGTTCTTTCTGCTCTATCTGGACTCAACTCTTGGAAGGTGTATGGTCCTGATGGTGTTCCTCCTGTTGTCCTTAAGAACTGTGCTTCTGTGCTGACACCTTGCATAGGCAAACTCTTTCGTCTTTATCTTTCATCTGGTACTTTTCCTTCTTGCTGAAAGTTTGCTTACACTCAGCTTGTCCAAAAGAAGGGTGACCGCTCTCAACCCACCAACTATCGTCCGATTGTTTTGATTTCTTGCCTTTCTAAAGTTTTTGAATCTATCTTAATAGGAACATTTTTAAACACCTTTCTTCTCACAATCTTCTTTCAGATCGTCAGTATGGATTCCGCAAGGGACGAGCTACTGGTGACCTTCTTGCATAGCTCTCTGTCTCTTGGTCATCCTCCTTTCGGGATTTCGGTGAAACATTTGCTATTGCGCTAGACAATATCGAAAGCTTTTGATAGAATCTGGCCAAATCTTTAATTTCGAAACTGCCCTCCTCCGGTTTCTATCTTTCTATCTATGCCTTCATCTCTAATTTCCTTTCTGGCTGATCTATAGCTGCAGTTGTAGATGGCCACTGTTCTTCTCCTAAAGCTATTAACAGTGGTGTTCCTCAGGGTTCTGTCCTGTCACCTACTCTTTTCCTTTTATTTATTAATGATCTTTTAATTCGCACTTCATGTCCTATTCATTCCTTTGCCGATGATTCCACTCTTCACTTCTCCACCCGCTTCCCAAAGCGTCCTTCACAGCAGTCGCTTCATGATTCACGCGAGGCGGCTATGGGACACCTGACCTCTGATCTTTCTGCTATATTTTATTGGGGCAGAGAAAACCTTGTGGCTTTCACTGCCTCAAAAACTTAGTTCCTCCATCTGTCTACTCGTCACAATCTTCCACACGACTATCCCCTTACCTTCAACAACACACAAATCAATCCTTTTTCTTTCCTTAACATTCTTGGTGTTTCCTTTTCTCGTGATCTTTCCTGGAAAGATCACATATACTCTCTTTCTAAAATAGCTTCTAAGAGGTTAGGTGTGCTGTACCGCCTCCGCGGTTTCTTCACCCCTACTCAGTTGCTCTCTCTGTACAGGGATCTTGTTCGCCCCTGTATGGAGTATGCTTCTTATGTATGGGGTGGTTCAACCCACACAGCCGTACTTGACCGGGTGGAATCAAAGACTTTTCGTCTCATCAATTCTCCACCTCTTACTGATTGTCTTCAATCTCTCTCTCTTCGCCGCAATGTTGTCTCACTCTCTCTTTACTATCGCTATCATAACGGACACTGCTGTTCTGAACTCTCTAACTGCATGCCTCCTCCTTTAAGGAGAGCAAGCAGTACCAGACTTTCTACACTTTCTCATTCCTATTCTGTCCAACTATCTAATGCAAGTGTTAATCCGTATTTTCAGTCTTTCATCTACTTAACCAGTGAACTCTGGAACAATCTTTCTCAATCCATCTTTCCTCCTGTTTATGACCTCCCATTTTTCAAACGGAGAGTGTCTAGGCATCTCGAAAACCCTGGACCTTGATTTTGGCTCTCTTCTTCTTCTATGGGAGGAGCGCTTTTGCGGGCATTTGCCCTTGGCCCCTCCTTTCTGCATAAAAAAAGAGTTTTCTAAGATTCTAGGTATCTCCTATTACGTACTTATACCTTAACTGTCTAGCAGAGTCTCCTTCTAAGAGCAGTCGCTAAATATTTTTTGTGCTTTTAACTTTAAATTTTTAACGTCACATGTTTCTGTTATTCATGTCCTGTTCTTTTTAACGTTTATCATTATGCAAAGAAAAAGATTTGCCTTTTTGCAAGATGCATTTTCTAGGCTGGTCCATTTTTTTTTTTTTAGGCAACGCCTTTTTTGTTTTAAATACAAATTTTACACAAAATTAATGTTCATTCTACCTTTTGAACAGAGATTTTTAAGCCAGTGAGAACTTGACATTTACTTTAAGCTCACGAACCACTTGCATTTTGGGTGCAGCTTCACAAATTTGGTCTCATTGAGTTTGGATCTGACGCTCAGAATTTTTATGGATGTAGTATTTTTGTAAATTTATGGACTGACTTGCTTTTCCTCGATTTTATAAAAGAGTATAATTTTTGTACAAGCGTGGTGTAACTGGATGCACAAAGTTATGTGCTGTTTTTTGAACACAAATAACACAAATTGTAAAATAGCCGAAATTTTCTTTTTGCGTGCTGCCGACAAGAAGTATGCCTCTGGGTGAAGTTTAGAACTCTCGACGAATAAGCTCCGCCTAGCGTCACGCTAGCTTACTCAGCTGAACTTTTTGGACAGATATACTTTACTCTAAACTTTTTTGTAATGAACGAACTTGTTCGATGTTTACATCAAATTACTCGCGACGACGTCCTCCATCTTTTGGTGTAAAATGTGTATGGTGTAGTTTCTTCTGAAAATATTATAGCCCTACTGTAAGAACAACCGTCCGCGAAATGCTACTAATCGGGGTCAAAAAAGATTTGTCCACGCACTATTGTGCATGGATGATATAAACTTTTGTTTCGGAACCTATTAAACTAACCGAAAATACATGTTTCATTTTAATTTCCTCTGATCCATTTGGTTTAGGTTTCATCTCATTTTCACTGAGCCTTTCAATTTCCTCTGATCCACTTGATTTCGGTTTCACCTCATTTTCACTAAGCCTTTCATATGTAAATTGTTCTGGGTTCGACCATCTAAAGAATAAGAAAAACATAACGAATATTATATATATATATATATATATATAATATATATATATATATATATATATATATATATATATACATATATATATATATATATAATGTTATAATGTTATAATGTTTCAGACCAACAAAGACCCTAGGATCCACTCATGGCTGGTCTACCTAACTGTGTTCGTAATCGTGTATTGTGTATGTCCTCCGTGGTGGCGGAGGGGACCTACAATTTTACGTGGGTTCCGAATCACAAGAACATAAGAAATTTATGTAAAAACCGCCGGTAAATTGGCAACGACCAATTTTTACGAAACTAAATAATTATCAATTTAAAACCAATTAATTATCGATTTAAAACTAAAGATAGAATCTCTGGATCCAGAGGATCTAGTCATAATAGACTACTATCCACAAATATGTTACACTCTATATCTATTTATAACGGACATGCAAATATATCAGATCCAAAGAATCCAGTCAATTTCATTACGGTATCCATCAAGTCACGGTCCATATCGATTGCGGACCAAGTCAAAATTTACAATCATATACATTACAATATATACACTTACGAGAAAAAGTGTAGGTGTGGCTGTAAAGACTGTACAGTAATGTAGAAATGTGTGTGCACCCATTTTGGGTCTCCCATTTAAAGGTGTTTGTGGGGCAAGTGAAGATCATGAGTTTTTCAATACCTCACAGTACTATGGGGGCACCGCTCGGCAGAGGAATCTCTTTAAATATATATATATATATATATATATATATATATATAATATATATATATATATATATATATATATATATATATATATATATATATAACCAACACTTGTTTCTATATAAATTTTTATATGCAGCATGAATTTTCAACATGACAATCATGCACAAAAATCTTAAGCTTACCCTGTTACTTCTATGGAAGCCATTTTCTCCAGTTTTAACTCTAATGTATGGGTATTGTCATTTTGATTTATTTCGATGTCAGCCGCACTGGCAGCAAAAACTTTGATCTTGATATCTGGAGAAGTATCATCCATTTTCGTTATGTCCAAATCAAGCGACAGAGAGTCCTATAAAGTGTATGAATAATCCTTTTACATAATAATAATAATAATAATAATAGTATTCCACAACATGAAATTATCAACTAGGCCAGCGCTGTCCAAGTTGCGGCCCGCGGAATGGACGTTTGCCAAATTTCATTTCCGAATTTTCTTCCCTATTTTGTCATTTCTAGTAGGGAGAACAACATTCAGCGGGTTCCTAAGTCGTATTAACCAACAGTGTATGATTATAGGCAACATCTTGGCCGCGCTTTATAGAAGTTGGACAGCACTGAACTAGGCCATAGAAGTAAAAAAATTTACAAACCTTAGGTTTGAGTGGGTTTTTGAGTTGACAGACAACTTCTGTGTAATTTATAATTTTCTTGTTGGGAGAACAGTCTTGCGCCGAAGAATAAACACTGAGTGGCTGTGGAATAATGATGGTAACGTTGGGAAGAAAAGCAGGGTCCTCTGTGTTTGTTACCTCCACTTCTAAACTAATAGTTTTACCTTTATGTATATCTCCAACCAACAGCCTTTCATTCATTCTTAAAAGAGAAAAAGAAAGTGTAAGAGCTCATCCCTCCCAACAAGAAAGAAAAATAGGTCTATAAGGCAGAATTTTCTATTCAGTGCCAAGGTGTCTCCCTGAGTATCTGTTTATTATCTAGTTATTTATGCCCAAATTTAAATCAAAGACTAAGTATTGCGAGGATTTTTATATTTACATTTTCCTGTATTTTCTTGATAATAAAAATAAAAATTCATAATTTCACATATTATGTAAATTTGCTTTTGCATGACTCAACATAAACAATAGAGTTTAATGGCTTATATATCATCTATATCTAGACTTCTGACGGTCGAACTGCGAGCTTTGTTATTTCCGGCCGACCAAACCACCGGACAGATTTGGATGAGACTTGGGGGATAGGGGTAACTGAGGCCGGGAAAGCACATACGGGGCTTCAATAAACCTTAGCCCCCCCTGCCTATGGCCTAAACCATTAGAGGTACAGTAAAACTAAACATACCTTACAAAAGAGAATTTAATCCTGCATTTAATGAGAAACAATTAAAACTTGGTGTTCCCGCCATTGGCTTCCAAGACAGCCTGAATTTGCTTTGGGTAGTTTGCCAAAAGTGACGTGAATAGATCTTGATCGTTACGCAAATTTGCTAAAACAGTTTCAATGTGTTACCTCATTGTATCCTTCGAAAATCGATTTGCTGCAGGTTCTTGAAACGAGAGACATTCAACCTTGGCCTTTATAACTGATCCAATTTGTTCACAGACGTTCAGGTCAGGAGAATTTCCTGGCCATTCTTCATTTCCAAAGAAATCGATCTCATGGTTCCGCAACAACTGTTGAGTGGCTAATGCCTTAAAGCAGGGGGCCTTATCGTGCAGAAGTGTGACCTGATCGACATCCATAACATTGTTTGGGTTTCTTAGAAAGGAATGACATGCTGGGATAGAATAATATCACGAAAATACTGTCCATCCCAACTCTGACCATTTGGCTTCAGCACCCACATGAGCTTCTTTGCGGTGAACAAAACAAACACACCAACACAGTCTGGACTTTTTAATAATTCGCGATAATGTTCATTGTCATCGATTTCATCTGGTGTTGTGGCCCACACTCGATCATTTTGGTAGTTAGGCCGACGCGTTACGTAAACAAAAAATTCATCGGAGACAGCTAAATGCATGAAATCATCCACATCCCAATCTTCAAGATAATGGGCAAACCACATTCTGTCATCGATGTTAAGTTGAGTTTTTCTTGGCTTTGGAAGTTCATGCCAAGGCTTTAAACCTTGTCTATGACGGTAGAGTCGAATGATCTCACCACTAACGATCTTTCCTCTCAACACTTCGATCTCTCTAGAAAGTTTAGCACAGCTGTTTTTCCGCTTACGCGTACCGCTTTCAATGATGTCCTTTGTTTCTTGAGAGAGTGGCAAATTTGGGCCCCCAGATTTGGTTGTATCCATTTCACATTCATCCAAAGTTTTATTCCAATTTCTTTTGACGAAGTCCTCACTTCTTCGCAACTTTTTGGCAACCCATCAACATGTTATAAAGGTGGCTCCAGCATCACGAGCTTCCAGAAATGTTATTGCTCGTATGCGATCTATCACACGTTGCCTCTCTGACTCACCAATTAATTGAGAAGCCATTATATTATCACTTTATCAGCTAAAGTAATTTTAATACCTGCAATAAATAAAGAATTTTATATATTTTTATAATCACTAAAAACTATTTCGATATAAGTAAACATGTAAGCTGCAAATGGGGGGGGGGGCTAAGGTTTTTTGGAACCCCTTACACTATGTGGTGTCGGCCTCCGAGGTCATCTGAGGCCGCTGGAGGCCGTTTTTGCCGTCTGTATTCCGCATTGGTTGAAAGATAGTGACATCTGAGCCACGTCATAAATGGGCGGAGCTCTAGCGCGTGCTTTTTCACGCGATATATATATATATATATAATATATATATGCTCTTTTATTTTAATGTCTGGAAACAAGCCAAAAGCGTTCAACTTCCAACCGGGCAACGCCGGGTCGCTCCGCCAGTAGAAGTTAATTAAAGAAACTCTCAGGAATAAAATTGTGCAAGATGATCCCATTCTCCAAATAAGAAGGGATTCTTCATAGTCAACAAATATTTGAAAACCTTACTTGAAACCATTGAATCTGGCAAATGTTTTCAGATCACTTCGACAAGTATCTCTTTTACATCCAGTGATGAAAGACAAAACAAGCCTAGGAGGGAAAGAGCTGAGAGGACTCAAGATTGGGTCATCTGTAACAACAGAAAAAATGTTAATGAAACATATGCTAAATATTTCAGTATTTGAAATACTTATTAATATAACTTAAAATATATTAAAGATTTTGCAATATATATCGGGGGAGACGTTAGGCAAGAGACACTCCCATTCCTCCTGTCACTGTCCTCCTTAGCAGATGTTTTTCCGCGTTTCATCTACCCTGTGAGCAGTTCAAACACTCTCTCTCTCTCTCTCTCTCTTCCTCACTACACATACATGCATCTTACACAATACACAATCTCTTCAAAATTCAAAAAACAACAAAATGACATCGTCTTTAAGAACCTCGGAGTCCCCTGGAGAAAGGACGATAATGTCCCAACTTCTACCTCCACTGCTCCCAATACCAGGAATGTAGACCCGCACAGCGGGGTGGGTTCTGCTACTGCCCATTCGAAATGTTCTGCCTCATTCACTTTTCATAAACTTCTGCAACATTCGTGGCCTTTCCTCAAATCTCCAATCTGTTGAATACTATCTCTCCTTCACTAAACCTCACCGTCTCTTCCTCACTGAAACTCAGGTGTCTCGGACAAACTGATAGCAACCCCTTTTCTGTACCCTCATAGTTTCTTTATGCTCAATTTCATTCCAAAGGTGGATGTTGAGTATAGTATGTACGCAATGACCTAACTTGTTCTCGTATTCTCGAACTTGAATCTTCCGAATTCTATACTCTCTGGCTACGGCTTACATGCCAATATCAAACTAAATACATCTGCTCTGCGCTGTCTACCTTTTTCCTAATTCTACTGACTATCCAAAATTCTTTCACTACCTCACTTCCAAAGTGGAATACGTTCTAGCCCACTTTTCTTTCGCTGAAATTTCCTGAAATGGAGATTTTAATGTTCACCACCACCTTTGGCTTTCCTCCCATTATCTTGAAGGACCAAGAGCAGATTGTACAGAACCCTACTCGTATCCCCAATCGCCTTGGAGATAGGCCCAACATTCTGCATTTATTTCTCGCCACTCATCCTTCTTCTTACTCTGTCAAACTTTTTTCTCTTTTCGGCTCCTCCGACCATAATCCTATATCTGTTTCCTGTCTCACTCGGCTCGTATTTCTGTTCGGGATTGTGCAAAATCTGTTCTTCGACTCGCCAAACATTCCTTCATCAGACTGAAATGTGTAAATCTATATAATTCTAATTCTTCTCGCTCCTTCTGGCACCTCGCCAACAACTTTATTCTTCTTCTTTCTCTCCTTTTTTCCTTCCTGACGGCTCAGTTGCCGTCTTTTCTCCGGACAAAACTCAACTCTTCGCTCAAAATTTTCGCCTCCAACTCAACTTTAGACGATTCCAGTGCTGTTCCTCCATCTCCTCCTCCCTCTGACTTAATTATGTCAGAAACTAGAATCTCTTCTACAGATGTTTTTTCTGCCCTATTTAGGTTCAACTCTAGGAAGGTGTCTATGGGGTTTGTCCTATTGTTCTCAAGAACTTCGCTTCTGTGTTGACACCCTGCATAGGCAAACTCTTTCGTCTTCGTCTTTCATCTGATAATTTTCCTTCCTGCTGGAAGTTCGTTTTCATTCAGTCTGTCCCAAAGAAGGGTGACCGCTCTCAACCATCCAACTAATGTCCAATGCTTTGATTTCTTGCCTTTCTAAAGTTCTTAATCTAACCTTAATGGGAAGATTCTTAAACACCTCTCTTCTCACAATTTTATTTCAGATCGTCAGCATGGGTTCCGCAAGGGAGGCTCAACTGGCGATCATCTTGCATATCTCTCTGACTTCTGGTCATCCACTCATCCTCCTTTCAGAATTTTGGTGAAATTCTTGATATTGATCGAGACATATCAGAAGCTTTTGATAGAGTCTGACACAAATATTTAATTTCGAAACTGCCCTCCGTCAATTTTTATCCTTCTATCTGTACCTTCATCTCTAATTTCCTTCCTGGCCGATCTATAGCTGCGGTTGTAAATAGCCACTGTTCTTCTCCTAAAGCTTCCTAAAGCAATTAACAGCGTCGTTCCTCATGGTACTGTCCTCTCACCCGCCCTCTTCCTTTTATTTATCAATGATCTTTTAAGTTGTACTTTGTTCTATCCACTCCTATGCCGGTGATTCACAAAGCATCCCTCTCAACAGTCACTCCATGCTTCGTGTGATACGTCTATGCCGCACCTGACCTCTCATCTTTCTACTATCTCCGATTAGGTCAGAGAAAACCTTGTGGCTTTCAATGATTCAAAAACTCAGTTCCTTTATGTCTCCCCGTTAAAATCTTCCACACAACTATCCCCTTATTTTCAATAATGCACAACTCAATCCTTCCTCTTCTCTTAACATTCTTGGCGTTTCCTTTTCTCGTGATTTTTCCTGGAAAGATCACATATACTCTTTTTCCAAAACAGCTTATAAGACGTTTGGTGTGCTGTACCGGTTCTGCAGTTTCTTCACCCCCATTCAGTTCCTGTCTCTGTACAGGGGTCTTCCCCACCCCTGTATGGAGTACGCTTCTCATGTGTAGGGTGGCTCAAATCACACAGTTCTACTTGACCGGGTGGAATGAAAGTTTTTTCGTCTCATCAGTTCTCCGCCTCTTATTCACTATCTTCAATCCCTTTCCCTTGGCCGCAATGTTGTCTCACTCTCTTTACTATCACTATTATATCGGACACTGCTCTTCTGAACACTAACTGCATGCCTCCTCCTTTAAGGAGAGCACGCAATACAAGACATTCGACACATTCTCATTCCTTTTCTGTCCAACTCTCTAACGCATGGGTTAATCGTATTCTTATTCTTTCATCTATTCAACTGGTCACTTTGAAACAACCTTCCGCAATTCAATCTTTCAAACGCAGCATCACGGCCACTTGAAAATTTTGGACTTTGATCTTGGCTCTCTTCTTCTATTGGAGGCCGTTTTTGTGGAATTAGCCCTTGGCCCTTCTTTCCTGCATATATATATATATATATACACACACACACGAACAAGTGTGTAAGTTACTGTAAATCCAAAAGTTGAAGAGAGATGGATTATGTTTAATGGAATGCGCCACGTACCAGCTCTCCGACTGCGAAAATGATGCGGACCAGACCACTGACTTAAAATGCATTCTGTGCGATACATTTAAGCATTACGAATGCATAAACCTAGGAAAAAAGCACATGGAAAAAACATGGAAAAACACAGACAAATAGTACAAAGAGGAATGGAGAATGTTGTAGTGGAAAAAACGATCACAAGTTCAACAACAGAAAGACAGGAAATGGCGGAGAACGCCGCCACAAATGAAAATGGGACTCAGGACACCGATGAAAACTCACTAGAAGGAGGTGAAGAAGAAACCTCAGAATTTTAATTCTGCAAATTTATTACATACAAATATACAAGGCTTGCATATTGACTCTGCAGACTAGAAATTACAATACCTTCGCAATTTAGCTCTCGAAACAAGCACATATATCAAATATCTAACTGAAACGTATTTAAAAAAATGGGGAAAAGTCTTTGAAAACTGCATCGAAGACACTGAAATATCAATACAAAACTATAACATATGCATAGCGGAGAGATTCAATGGAACATGAGGAGGTTCTTCCATTTACATGAAGAACACGTTTACATGAAAAACATGTGAATTCAAGGTAAGCAAATCAAACACTACAATCGAAATTCTTATTTTAGAAATAAAGGAAATTAACTTAATCAGTGTACAGACTACCAAACACCACAGAAAGTTAATTCCAAGTCGTTACAAACGAAATATAAAAAGTTAAAATCACTTAAACCCCAGCACTAAATATTTTAATTTCTTGGGATTTTTACCTTCCATTCATAACAAGGAATTAAAATGATAAAGTTATATATGGTGTTCATGGTAACTTTAGAAAAGATGGAACCTAGGCAATACTGCTATTATATATTATGAAACATTATGTACTTACCCCAAAAATCTGTGAAGTGACTAGAAAAGATAACATTTTGGATTTAATTTTCACAAATAACAATGACATAACTACTCGTAGAAAGGTAACGCACACGAATTTCTTTGTCATAACCTAATCAATATGCAATTAAAGCCGGCAACCAGGATACCAAAAACGCATCCGAGAGAGTCAGAAGGAATATTTGAAGGTTTAAATTACTGTATGAATTCGAAGAAAGTAGATTGGGAAAAAGTAAATGAAAGTTTAAAGAAAATAACTGGGAATTACTACTCCAGAAGAAATATTTATAATAGAAAATTAAACTAAACCCATATTACTGAAACATGTTCCGAAGAGGCATAAAAGAAAACGTAGCAGCTCGAAACAAATCTCAGGACACTATTTACACAACGGAAACAAACGTAAAATATCTCCTCAGATGTAGAACTGAAGGAAGGAGACTCCAACTAGAGAAAATCTATGCAAAATAGAAATGCACCTAAAACAAACATGCATCCACACAAACAGGGATGAAAACAAGGTAGCAGAAAACTTAAAAAATAGCCTAAAACATTTTAACTCTTGGCGAAGAGCAAGGCTATCTCACAAGTTTGCTACCTAAGGATTGCAGCACTCCTGAAGAAGTACTACAATTTATTTTAAATAATAATCTTCGTGACAACTTTCCGAACACTTGGGTATCACTCAGCATATTATTAATCTTACCTGTATCAGCTGGAAGTGACGAGCGGAGTTTCTCCAAGTTGAAGCTCATAAAGTCTTACCTACAGTACGATCGACCATGGGAGACGATAGGCTTTCTTCGCTATCTATCCTTTCAATTGAGAATGATGTGGCTCGCAAAATAGATCTGTCACGTGCTATATCAGATTTTGCGGCGGCAAAGGCACGAAAATTGAATGGCTGAATGATTTTTTTTTTTATTATGTATAAAATAAATTATTTATAAAATAAAGCTCTTTTACGTGACTCTTTTGTTGAAATAGAGACAGGAAGCGCCGAATACTGAAGTTCGCACAGGCCACAATTTTGCCTAAGGCCGGCCCTGCTCCTTTGGTGTTTATAATAATGACTACAGATATTGATGCAGATATTAATAACAGAATCGTATAGTGTTTTACAGATGTAAGGAAATATGTAAAATATGTAAGGTGACAGAAAAATTACAAAACGACATTGAAACATCATTGAAGTGGGGGGAAGACAACAGTATGAAGTTCAACGAAGAAAAATTCCAACTTATAAACTATGGCAACAACAAGGTGCTACAGAATAATGGTACAAAACATTGCAAGCCAAAGAGATAGCACCAAACTCACAAGTCATGCCATCGAATGTAGAATTCAGAGAGCACATTAAATTCACAACAGCTACAGAAGTATGGAAGAGTCTAGTCCTGTAAATAATGGAGTATTCCTCAGTACTCACAAGGCCAAACAGAAACCGACATATTGCAGACATAGATGCTATGCAAAGGACTTTTACATCTAAGATAGAGGAAACGAAAGATGAAGATTACTGGTCTCGCCTACTCCCTGGAAAGAAGACGCGAGCGGTACATAATAATATACATATGGAAAACACTATAAAGTTGTGTCCCTAACCTTAGAAATTAAAAAACAAAACATAGTGGAATGAAAGAAAAGGCATATTCTCTACTGTTCCAGTTGCGGTGGGACAGGGGGCCATGAAAACGAGTATGGAAAAACCCCTCAGAATACGAGGCCGGAAATATTTTAATGTTCTACCAAATGAACTAAGGAGACTCCATCACACCAACCTGAATAATTTCTAGAACTAGCTGGAGAAGTTCTTGTGCAGCGTCACTGACCAGCCATGCGTAGCTGTCTACGAGGGCAGGAGGAGATTGGAAAACATTTTCCTTCTCCACCAAATCCCGCAAATAAGGCGGGATGTTGCAAAGGGGTCGACCGCAGGTCGATCCTGAACAATCGTTGGAAACCATCATAAGTTTTCATATATATATATATATATATATATATATATATATATATATATATATATATATATATTATATATATTATATATTATATATATATATATTATAAAAGCTTAATACCCTTGTGTTAGTAGATTAAGTTTAAGTGTTTAATTTTGAAGAAAGGTTCTGCCTATACATCCATTCAAGGTACGAACACTCCGCAGTATCATTGCCACGTACAGTATACGGTACTGTATAATTATATACTGTAATAATTACCTTGTCCTTTCGAGTCTTTTTTTTTTAGTTCAAAGTCCATCATTATAATAACCGGATTCTGCGCGTCACGTTTCTCCTGCTGTAATGTAAAAGTTTAATTTTAATACAATTTACTGCAGCAGTAATAGACTGTTCATTCTTTCAACCTTGATGAGTAAAGTTATTGAAACATAAATTTACCGACGTTTTATCCATGGCCATGCTTATACCGAAGGTTGCCAAAATAAAATGATCACACATTTTTTTTATTTAACTTCTACTTAATTTTACTATTTTTTTACTTTAAGTATTTTTTAAAAACATATTACAGTATATATTTTACATAGTATAATAACTTTTATTAATTATGTCTCTTTGTAATTGTATAAAATAGCCCGCCCAATCGCTATTAGCGATGCCAGTGGGCATCGAAACTGTTGTGGAAATAAACTGTCTATTAGAGTGGGTTTTTATTATCATACTTGTCAGTATTATATATATTGCGCTCCTAACCAGATATAAAAACTATTGTATCAATCTGTATGATTAGAATAAAATATTTTACATAACTTACATTCAAATCGACCCGTATCTGTCGGCAGTCTTCCTTGTTTTTGAGCTCCAAAGTTACGTCTGCCTCAGTAGACTCCCCGTAGCTCCTAAAATGAGCTGTAGTTTCGCCATGTACCGACTCTTGAGTTAAACTAATTTGGACAAGAATCTCCGCTATAAGAAAAGTATCATGTTACCACCTATTTTAGGATTGTTTATGATAATCATAATCATTCAGAAGGACCAGAAACTGGCACAGTGCTCAGGCCAGACGAATGCGGCCCATTGTGCTAACTTCTGGGTTATTATTACCAGCACCATCTGGAGACGAACCCTTGACCTCAGTGTCTCCACTTCGCTTATGGAAAATGGTGTTACTCACTGAGCTACAGGCGCTGACAATTGTTTACAATACGTCAGCATCATGGCTTAAAATTAATATACGATATTTGATCATATTTAATTGTATTTTGTGAATACAAAAGAATTTCCTATTACTTATTTTTGAAGGACCTCTCTTTTCTTCTGAAGATATACAAGCAGTGACCATAAAATTGCTTGTATTAAGTGATAGTTTTGGGGTATCCGACGATATTTTTCCCTTTACAATCAAAACTGGTCGTGTTGACATTAATACCGCCTCATCAGACAAAAAACTTCCAACGGCAAAATCTATAGAAATATTAAACACGATTATCGATGGCATTTTCATTTAATTCATAACTTGGCATATATCTGCGTGTCAGGATTAAAAGGCGCTACGTCTATGTCTATCTCGACGTGGCGCTTTTTAATCCTGACATGCAGATATCAAGGACAAAGTGTAATATACTTTCCTGATCGAATTACCAAAAAGTGACGAACTAATCAGTTCGAAACTGTTGGTTCAAATGTGACGCGTTTGCTTTTCGACCGAAAAGATTGGCATGGACTGTTTTGGATTGGTTAAATTAAGATTAGGTCAGATACATTAAGTATCGGTTAGATTATTCGATAGGGTCTGAATAAATATCTCCACATCACAAGATATATAATAAGTAGCTTACCAGGATAAAAGTTACCATCAACATCAACTGGTCTCGAAAAAGAAATTCCGAATCCTCTGAGAGAAGTGCCTGGCGAAACCTCTTCTGGCTTAAGTTTTTGGGAATACTGTTTTTGGATTCCAGTCCTACTTCCCATAAAAATATATACTGCCCCCTCGTTATTCTCGTACGGCGCACCAACCAACAGATCTGTTTCATGCAACGAAGGAAGGCATTTGCATCAAATCCAACCTTTTTTTTTAATGCAGGAAGGAAGGGCCAAGGGCAAATGTAACGAGTAATTTTCCCCATTTCTATATCTTTAAGTAATTTTTTATACGATTATTTTGAATCAGTGGCTAGTAGGTTTTTAACGTAAAACGAACAAAACCCGAAATCGAAAGATAGAAAGATGGTGGGACACTTAAAAGGATCACAAAGAGTACATGATACGAGGGTAATTCAATAAGTATCTGCACTTTTTATTTTCACAATTTTATTTTCACATCTGATAGATTATAACACATCACTTTTCAACATAGTCTCCCTGTTTATCAATACACTTAGTCCAGCGATCTACAAGCTTTCTAATGCCATCACAAAAGAATGTTTTTGGCTGTGTGCGTAGCCAGTCATGCACCGCCTCCTTCAGGTCATCATCGCCTTGGAATCGCTGACCTCTCAAAGCGTCTTTTAGTCCAAACAGGTAAAAATCCGAAGGTGCCAGGTCTGGACTGTAGGCTGGATGGTCGAGAACTTCAAATTTAAGTTCTTGAAGGCATTTTCTAGTCTGTGCAGCGGTATGAGGGCGCGCATTGTCGTGTATCAGAATAACACCTTCCGACAATCTCCCTCTCCGTTTTGTGCAAATTGCTTGCTTTAGCTCATTCCGAAGCATGTCAGAATACGATGCACTTGTTACTGTAGTTCCACGCTCTAGATAATGTTCAAGGATAGGGCCTCGTTTATCCCAAAACAGTGTTAGCATAACTTTACCTGCTGACGGCTGCGCTTTGAACTTCCTTGCAACGGGAGATGTTGGATGCTTCCATTGCATGCTACGACAATGCGCGCCCTCATACCGCTGCACAGACTAGAAAATGCCTTCAAGAACTTAAATATGAAGTTCTCGACCATCCAGCCGACAGTCCAGACCTGGCACCTTCGGATTTTTACCTGTTTGGACTACTAAAAGACACTTTGAGAGGTCAGCGATTCCATGGCAATGATGACCTGAAGGAGGTAGTGCATGACTGGCTACGCACACAGCCAAAAACATTCTTTTGTGATGGCATTAGGAAGCTTGTAGATCGATGGACTAAGTGTATTGAGAAACAGGGAGACTATGTTGAGAAGTGATGTGTTTATAATCTATCAGATGTGAAAATAAAATTGTGAAAATAAAAAGTGCGGATACTTATTGAATTACCCTCGTACTTTGAAATTGCAAAACAATTGAGATAAGCTGAATAACTTAAATAATTTATATTATTATTATAATTTTTTCTTGGTAAAATTAAAGATAAAATATATTACGCTAATTTTTAGGTATTCAAAGTAAATCTTTAAAAATCTTTAACTTAGAATCTATTTATTTTTTATAATGTTGCATTATTCAGATCGCTACACCTTCACTTTAATAATAATGATGAGCTTTATTGGCAGGATATAAATCCCATAAAACGGTCCAATATTCTTGAAGGTATTAAACGAGATGATGACTCAAACAATGATTAATTTTAAAAACTAAAAATTATGACTAAATGAGAAATGAAAATAAGCCACGTAATAAAATGAGTAATAATAAAAACTACCCAAAGCTAAACACTACAAAAGGAAGAAGAAAAAAAGGAAATAAAGATTAAAAGTACACGTAGTGAATATACCAACATATATATATATATATATATATATGGTAATGATAAGGATGATAATGATAGTGACAATGACAATGTTCATTGGCAGGAGACAGATCTCACGAAAAAGGTACAGTATCCATCGAGGTAATCAACGATACAATTAATTAAACAATAAATTTTAAAAACAAAACGGACGTTTTCGGTTAGCGAACATTTGAGAGGCTGAGCATCTTCGCGGTAACTCATGCAGCAGTTTAAAGGATCCGTTGTAAAGCAAATTGCGGCTTCTGCAGGAACCTTTTTTATAAATAACTCAGAATTGCGGCCCATAGATATTAGTGCAGAAAGTACAAAAAAAAAGAAGTGTTTTTAGCTTCACTTGTACAGAATTCGAAGTTCCGTTAATCATGTTTGCCTTAGTACAGTAACTTTGATATTGTTTCCTTATGTCTGAGTCGTCACTTAAGGATCTGGTGATAGTTTAACCCAAATTTAAATTCTTGTACATGCTCTATTGGTTCGTCTCTCATTTTGAAATTAATAGCTGACTACGAATCCATCGGTCCCGGGTTTGAGACCCGGTGACGGCAGGTGGCGCGCAGCAAAACCCAACTGTTCATCCTTCCACACAATAAAGAAAGTGGTTGGTAGATAAATGGGTATCCTGGGTGGCCTAGTGGTTAAGACGCTGGGCTGCTGGTGGGGCGTGGTTCGGATTCCACGTTAAACTGTAGTTCTAAGGTGGAGTGAAAAGCTTGACCTTCGTGAGAATGAACAATTCGGGCGGTAGCTAAACAAAGGTTATATTAAACAGCAGAGGAGAGAGTAAGGAACCTTGTCTAATTCTGCATGAAGCACAAAAACGTTTTATTCGGACAAAAGATTGCCCTATCTAACAGTAAAAGTAAACGTATCTAACAGTGGAACATTCCTGTCTTCTATTTTTTAAAAGAATATTGTGATTCACTCCATCATATGCTTTGCTTATACAAGGTGTCCGGGCTTAAATGGCAATAAAATACATTTATAATGTTTTATTTTGTTGCCATTTAAGCCCGGAAACGCTGTATATAAAAAAAATGAATAGTTGAATTACTGTCAATATATTTAAATACAGTCTCCTTCAAAACATAACTACACAGGTCAGTTGAATGGGACCTTTTAAAACCAAATGATTAGGAGACGTCCATAAATAATCATTTAGTCACCGTAGCAAAAGTTTCTCAAATAATTTTGAGAAGCGGGAGGCAACAGCAATAGGCCTGTAGTTATCGTTGGATAGAATGTCTCCATATTTATTTTTGACAAGGGGTTTGATATAAACCCTCATAAACTCTGCAGGAATATAACTGTAAGCAAGCATGACTGAGAACAGTAATGAAATATGAAGACTGATCACATCATTAGCATACTTTAAATGCTCATTCGATAAGTCATCTATCCCCGGTGAGGTGGCTGTCTTTAGCTCTTTAATCAGGCTCTTAATTTCAGGCACTGAAGTCCCCTATTTTCACTGGCCCCTAATAATAATAATAATAATATAATTATTATGATTATTATTATTATTATTATTATTAGTAGTAGTAGTAGTAGTAGTAGTAGTAGTATTTAGATCTTTTCCAGCCCTCGTAAAGATTCCTTTCTTAATATCCTTTATCCTTTAATCCTTTAAACCTTTAATCCCTTTAGAATTGTTTGAGGTAAAAACACAATTGACGCTCTCACGATATTCATATAAAAATTTCTTTTCCAAGCTTTCGATCGGATACGTCAACCACCGTCAGGGAACTTTAAAGTCTACTTTTGGCTGCAAAATCTAAACTGTTAAACCGAATAGAATAATTTTAATTTTTTGTTGTATGTAAAGAGTCAAAAGTTTGTTACAGTAAATATTTTCGTTAATAAAAAAAAAGCTGTAAATGGGACAGGAAAGTGTTTTCGATTATAAGAAATGCGTTTTAAGTGCAACAACCGTACTTAAATAAAATGAGAGGAGAAAAGGCATTGAAGTTGCAAACTAGAAACTAAGAGGACTCGGAAAAGGGAGCATAGTCAAAAAACGCAACCTTTTAGTGGTAAGGGATTCTGGATGGCGTGATTGGTAACAACGCTGACCCTGAAAGACGAGTCGTTAAGATAAAATATAAGAACTTCACAACTAATTTAATTACAGCTGGGAATGGAAAAGGCAATAAAATGAGAAACTAGGAGTTATTGGGACTCGAACCCACCACGACATCGAGTCCCACTGACGCCTAGTTTCTCATTTTATTGCCTTTTTTCTTCCCAACTGTAATTAAAAAAGTTGTAAAGTCCTTACATTTTATGTAAACCTGTTAAAGCTAAATTTTTTCTTTCAATTTATATATTATATTATATTATATTACTTAATTTATTTAATTAAATTAAATTTAGATAATTTGACTACATTTCAAACAAATAAGATTAATTTGATCACACGATGAAAATTATTCAAATGGACATATTAAAATAGAAATTAGAGCAACATTTCGCATTGATCAATTACAGTTGCATATTGAAAAATCTATTATGTTGTGACACCTATGTTACGCTAGGCTGTAACCGGGTAATGACTTTCGTTTCTTTTCTAAACACTACTGAGTAGTGACTCGGGAAGTTATATGTCATGTTGCGACATATAACTGAAAAGCCGTTATTTTTTTAAATTTCTTTTTTTTGTTAACTGAGAAATCGTTATTTTTTTACATTTTATTTTTTGTTAACAGACAAGCCGGTATTTTTTTTAAATTTCTATTTTTTGTTAACTGAGAAGCCGTTAATTTTTTAAATTTCTATTTTTTTTTAACTCAGAAGCCGTTAATTTTTTAAATTTCTATTTTTTGTTAACTGAGAAGCCGTTAACTTTTTAAATTTCTATTTTTTGTTAACTGAGAAGCCGTTAATTTTTTAAATTTCTATTTTTTGTTAACGGAGAAGCCGTTAATTTTTTTAATTTCTATTTTCTGTTAACTGAGAAGCCGTTAATTTTATAAATTTCCATTTTTTGTTAACTGAGAAGCCGTTAATTTTTTAAATTTCTATTTTTTGTTCACTGAGAAGCCGTTAATGTTTTAAATTTCTATTTTTTGTTAAGTGAAAAGCAATTAATTTTTTAAATTTCTATTTTTTGTTAACCGAGAAGCCGTTAATGTTTTAAATTTCTATTTTTTTTAACTGAAAAGCCGTTAATATTTTTAAATTTCTATTTTTTAACTGAAACGCCGTTAATTTTTTAAATTTCAATTTTTTGTTTACTGAGAAGCCGTTAATGTTTTAAATTTCTATTTTTTGTTTAGTGAAAAGCCGTTAATTTTTTAAATTTCTATTTTTTGTTAACCGAGAGGCCGTTAATTTTTTAAATTTGTATTTTTTTTAAAAGAAAAGCTGTTAATTTTTTAAGTTTCTATTTTTAGTTAACTGAGAAGAGGTTAATTTTTTAAATTTCTACTTTTTGTTAACTGAGAAGCCGTTAATTTTTTAAATTTCTATTTTTTGTTAACTGAGAAGCCGTTAATTTTTTTAAATTTCTATTTTTATTAACTGAGAAGCCGTTAATTTTTTAAATTTCTATTTTTTGTTAACTCATAAGCCGTTAATTTTTTAAATTTCTACTTTTTGTTAACTAAGAAGCCGTTAATTTTTTAAAATTCTATTTTCTGTTAGCTGGGAAGCCGTTAATTTTTTAAATTTATATTTTCTGTTAACTGAGAAGCCGTTAATTTTTTAAATTTCTAGTTTTTGTTAAGTCAGAAGCCGTTAATGTTTTTTTATTTCGATTTTTTGTTCACTGAGAAGCCGTCAATGTTTTAAATTTCTAGTTTTTGTTAAGTGAAAAGCCGTTAATTTTTTTAATTTCTAGTTTTTGTTAACTGAGAAGCCGTTAATTTTTTATATTTCTATTTTTTGTTAAAGGAGAAGCCGTTAATTTTTTAAATTTCTATTTTTTGTTAACTGAGAAGCCGTTAAATTTTTAAATTTCTATTTTTTGTTAACTGAGAAGTAGTTAATTTTTTTAATTTCTATTTGTTGTTAACTGAGAAGCCGTTAATTTTTTTAAATTTCGATTTTCTGTTAACTGAGAAGCCGTTAATTATTAAAATTTCTCTTTTTTGTCAACTGAGAAGCCGTTAATTTTATAAATTTCCATTTTTTGTTAACTGAGAAGCCGTTAATTTTTTAAATTTCTATTTTTTGTTAACTGAAAAGCCGTTAATATTTTTAAATTTCTATTTTTTGTTAACTGAAACGCCGTTAATTTTTTAAATTTCAATTTTTTGTTCACTGAGAAGCCGTTAATGTTTTAAATTTCTATTTTTTGTTAAGTGAAAAGCAATTAATTTTTTAAATTTCTATTTTTTGTTAACCGAGAAGCCGTTAATGTTTTAAATTTCTATTTTTTTTAACTGAAAAGCCGTTAATATTTTTAAATTTCTATTTTTTAACTGAAACGCCGTTAATTTTTTAAATTTCAATTTTTTGTTTACTGAGAAGCCGTTAATGTTTTAAATTTCTATTTTTTGTTAACCGAGAGGCCGTTAATTTTTTAAATTTGTATTTTTTTTAAAAGAGAAGCTGTTAATTTTTTAAGTTTCTATTTTTAGTTAACTGAGAAGAGGTTCATTTTTTAAATTTCTACTTTTTGTTAACTGAGAAGCCGTTAATTTTTAAAATTTCTATTTTTTGTTAACTGAGAAGCCGTTAATTTTTTTAAATTTCTATTTTTGTTAACTGAGAAGCCGTTAATGTTTTAAATTTCTATTTTTTGTAAAGTTAAAAGGCGTTAATTTTTTAAATTTCTATTTTTTGTTAACCGAGAAGCCGTTAATGTTTTAAATTTCTATTTTTTGTTAAGTTAAAAGCCGTTAATTTTTTAAATTTCTATTTTTTGTTAAGTCAGAAGCCGTTAATGTTTTGAATTTCTATTTTTTGTTAACTCAGAAGTCGTTAATTTTTTTAATTTCGATTTTGTGTTAACTGAAAAGCGGTTCATTTTTTAATTTTCAATTTTTTGTTCACTGAGAAGCCGTTAATGTTTTAAATTTCTATTTTTTGTTAAGTGAAAAGCCGTTAATTTTTTAAATTTCTATTTTTTAACGGAAAAGCCGTTAATTTTTTAAATTTCTATTTTTCGTTAACTGAGAACCCGTTCATGTTTTAAATTTTGTTTTTTGTTAACTGAGAAGCCGTTAATTTTTTAAATTTCTATTTTTTAACTCAGAAGCCGGTAATTTTTTAAATTTCTATTTGTTGTTAACTGAGAAGCCGTTAATTTTTTAAATTTCTACTTTTTGTTAACTGAGAAGCAGTTAATGTTTTAAATTTCTATTTTTTGTTAACTGAGAATCCATTGATTTTTTAAATTTCTATTTTCTGTTAACTGAGAAGCCGTTAATTTTTTAAATTTCTATTTTCTGTTAACTGAGGATCCGTTAATTTTTTAAATTTCTATTTTCTGTTAACTGAGAAGCCTTTAATTTTTTAAATTTCGATTTTTTGTTAACTGAGAAGCCGTTATTTTTTTAAATTTCTACTA
This sequence comes from Bathynomus jamesi, assembly GCA_023014485.1. Classification (NCBI taxonomy): domain Eukaryota; kingdom Metazoa; phylum Arthropoda; class Malacostraca; order Isopoda; family Cirolanidae; genus Bathynomus; species Bathynomus jamesi. Next base: position 7,722 of record JAJOZX010002045.1, on the reverse strand, counting down.
TTTGTTAACTGAGAAGCCGTTAATGTTTTAAATTTCTATTTTTTGTTAACTGAGAATCCATTAATTTTTTAAATTTCTATTTTCTGTTAACTGAGAAGCCGTTAATTATTAAAATTTCTCTTTTTTGTCAACTGAGAAGCCGTTAATTTTATAAATTTCCATTTTTTGTTAACTGAGAAGCCGTTAATTTTTTAAATTTCTATTTTTTGTTAACTGAAAAGCCGTTAATATTTTTAAATTTCTATTTTTTGTTAACTGAAACGCCGTTAATTTTTTAAATTTCAATTTTTTGTTCACTGAGAAGCCGTTAATGTTTTAAATTTCTATTTTTTGTTAAGTGAAAAGCAATTAATTTTTTAAATTTCTATTTTTTGTTAACCGAGAAGCCGTTAATGTTTTAAATTTCTATTTTTTTTAACTGAAAAGCCGTTAATATTTTTAAATTTCTATTTTTTAACTGAAACGCCGTTAATTTTTTAAATTTCAATTTTTTGTTTACTGAGAAGCCGTTAATGTTTTAAATTTCTATTTTTTGTTAACCGAGAGGCCGTTAATTTTTTAAATTTGTATTTTTTTTAAAAGAGAAGCTGTTAATTTTTTAAGTTTCTATTTTTAGTTAACTGAGAAGAGGTTCATTTTTTAAATTTCTACTTTTTGTTAACTGAGAAGCCGTTAATTTTTTAAATTTCTATTTTTTGTTAACTGAGAAGCCGTTAATTTTTTTAAATTTCTATTTTTGTTAACTGAGAAGCCGTTAATGTTTTAAATTTCTATTTTTTGTAAAGTTAAAAGGCGTTAATTTTTTAAATTTCTATTTTTTGTTAACCGAGAAGCCGTTAATGTTTTAAATTTCTATTTTTTGTTAAGTTAAAAGCCGTTAATTTTTTAAATTTCTATTTTTTGTTAAGTCAGAAGCCGTTAATGTTTTGAATTTCTATTTTTTGTTAACTCAGAAGTCGTTAATTTTTTTAATTTCGATTTTGTGTTAACTGAAAAGCGGTTCATTTTTTAATTTTCAATTTTTTGTTCACTGAGAAGCCGTTAATGTTTTAAATTTCTATTTTTTGTTAAGTGAAAAGCCGTTAATTTTTTAAATTTCTATTTTTTAACGGAAAAGCCGTTAATTTTTTAAATTTCTATTTTTCGTTAACTGAGAACCCGTTCATGTTTTAAATTTTGTTTTTTTGTTAACTGAGAAGCCGTTAATTTTTTAAATTTCTATTTTTTAACTCAGAAGCCGGTAATTTTTTAAATTTCTATTTGTTGTTAACTGAGAAGCCGTTAATTTTTTAAATTTCTACTTTTTGTTAACTGAGAAGCAGTTAATGTTTTAAATTTCTATTTTTTTGTTGTTAACTGAGAATCCATTGATTTTTTAAATTTCTATTTTCTGTTAACTGAGAAGCCGTTAATTTTTTAAATTTCTATTTTCTGTTAACTGAGGATCCGTTAATTTTTTAAATTTCTATTTTCTGTTAACTGAGAAGCCTTTAATTTTTTAAATTTCGATTTTTTGTTAACTGAGAAGCCGTTATTTTTTTAAATTTCTACTATTTGTTAACTGAGAAGCCGTTAATGTTTTAAATTTCTATTTTTTGTTAACTGAGAAGCCGTTAATTTTTTAAATTTATATTTTCTGTTAACTCCGAAGCCGTTAATATTTTAAATTTCGTTTTTTTGTTAACTGAAAAGTCGTTAATTTTTTAAATTTCTAATTTTTGTTAACTGAGAAGGCGTTAATTTTTTAAATTTCTATTTTTTGTTAACTCAGAAGCCGTTAATTTTTTAAATTTCTACGTTTTAACTGAGAAGCCGTTAATTTTTTAAAATTCTATTTTCTGTTAGCTGAGAAGCCGTTAATTTTTTAAATTTATATTTTCTGTTAACTGAGAAGCCGTTCATTTTTTAAATTTCTAGTTTTTGTTAAGTCAGAAGCCGTTAATTTTTTTAATTTCGATTTTTTGTTAACTGAAAAGCGGTTCATTTTTTAATTTTCAATTTTTTGTTCACTGAGAAGCCGTTAATGTTTTAAATTTCTATTTTTTGTTAAGTGGAAAGCCGTTAATGTTTTAAATTTCTATTTTTTGTTAACAGAAAAGCTGTTAATTTTTTAAATTTCCATTTTTTGTTAACCGAGAGGCCGTTAATTTTTTAAATTTCTACTTTTGGCTAACTGAGAAGCCGTTATTTTTTTTTAATTTCTATTTTTTGTTAACGGAAAAGCCGTTAGTTTTTAAAATTTCAATTTTTTGTTCACTGAGAAGCGGTTAATTTTTTAAATTTCTATTTTTTGTTAACTGAGAAGCCGTTAATATTTTAAATTTCGTTTTTTTGTTACCTGAAAAGTCGTTAATTTTTTAAATTTCTATTTTTTGTTAACTGAGAAGCCGTTAATTTTTTAAATTTCTATTTTTTGTTAACTGAGAAGCCGTTAATATTTTGAATTTCGTTTTTTTGTTACCTGAAAAGTCGTTAATTTTTTAAATTTCTATTTTTTGTTAACTGAGAAGCCGTTAATTTTTTAAATTTCTATTTTTTGTAAACTGAGAAGCCGTTAATTTTTTAAATTTCTTTTTTTCGTTAACAGAGAAGCCGTTAGTTTTTAAATTTCTATTTTTGTTAACTGAAAAGCCGTTAATTTTTTAAAATTTATATTTTTTGTTAACTGAGAAGACGTTAATTTTTTAAGTTTCTATTTTTTGTTAACTGAGAAGCCGTTAGTTTTTCAAATTTCTACTTTTTGTTAACTGAGAAGCCTTTAATGTTTTAAATTTCTAATTTTGTTAACTGAAAAGCATTTAATTTTTTAAATTTCTGTTTTTTGTTAACTGAGAAGCCGTTAATTTCTTAAATTTATATTTTTTGTTAACTGAGAAGTCGTTAATTTTTTAAATTTCTATTTGTTGAACTGAGAAGCCGTTAATTTTTTAAATTTCGATTTTCTGTTAACTTAGAAGCCGTTAGTTTTTAATTTTCTATTTTTTGTTGACACAGAAGCCGTTAATTTTTTAAATTTCTATTTTCTGTTAACTGAAAAGCCGTTAATGTTTTAAATTTCTATTTTTTGTTAACTCAGAAGCCGTTAATTTTTTAAATTTCTATTTTTTGTTAACCGAGAAGCCATTAATTTTTCAAATTTCTATTTTTGTTAACTGAAAAGCCGTTAATTTTTTAAATTTCTATTTTTTGTTAACCGAGAAGCCGTTAATTTTTCAATTTCTATTTTTTAAGTGAACGTTAATTTCTTAAATTTCATTTTTTCACTGAGGAGCCGTTCATTTTTTAAATTTCTATTTTTTGTCAACTGAGGAGCTGTTAATTTTTTAAATTTCTATTTATTTTTTAACTGAGAAGCCGTTAATTTTTTAAATTTCTACTTTTTGTTAACTCAGAAGCCGTTAATGTTTTAAATTTCTATTTTTCGTTAACTGAGAAGCCGTTAATTTTTCAAATTTCTATTTTTTGTTCACGGAGAAGCCGTTAATGTTTTAAATTTCTATTTTTTGCTAAGTGAAAAGCCGTTAATTTTTTAAATTTCTATTATTTGTTTACTGAGAAGCCGTTAATTTTTTAAATTTCTATTTTTTGTTAACTGAGAAGCCGTTAATTTTTTATATTTCTATTTTTTGTTAAAGGAGAAGCCGTTAATTTTTTAAATTTCTATTTTTTGTTAAAGGAGAAGCCGTTAATTTTTAAATTTCTATTTTTTGTTAACTGAGAAGCCGTTAAATTTTTAAATTTCTATTTTTTGTTAACTGAGAAGTAGTTAATTTTTTAAATTTCTATTTGTTGTTAACTGAGAAGCCGTTAATTTTTTAAATTTCTATTTTTTGTTAAAGGAGAAGCCGTTAATTTTTTAAATTTCTATTTTTTGTTAACTGAGAAGCCGTTAATTATTAAAATTTCTCTTTTTTGTCAACTGAGAAGCCGTTAATTTTTTTAATTTCTATTTTTCGTTTACTGAGAACCCGTTCATGTTTTAAATTTTGTTTTTTTGTTAACTGAGAAGCCGTTAATTTTTTAAATTTCTATTTTTTGTTAACTGAGAAGCCGGTAATTTTTTTAATTTCTATTTTTTGTTAACTGAGAAGTCGTTAATTTTTTTAATTTCTATTTGTTGTTAACTGAGAAGCCGTTAATTTTTTTAAATTTCGATTTTCTGTTAACTGAGAAGCCGTTAATTATTAAAATTTCTATTTTTTGTTCACTGAGAAGCCGTTAATGTTTTAAATTTCTATTTTTTGTTAAGTGAAAAGCAATTAATTTTTTAAATTTCTATTTTTTGTTAACCGAGAAGCCGTTAATGTTTTAAATTTCTATTTTTTTTAACTGAAAAGCCGTTAATATTTTTAAATTTCTATTTTTTAACTGAAACGCCGTTAATTTTTTAAATTTCAATTTTTTGTTTACTGAGAAGCCGTTAATGTTTTAAATTTCTATTTTTGTTTTAGTGAAAAGCCGTTAATTTTTTAAATTCTATTTTTTGTTAACCGAGAGGCCGTTAATTTTTTAAATTTGTATTTTTTTTAAAAGAAAAGCTGTTAATTTTTTAAGTTTCTATTTTTAGTTAACTGAGAAGAGGTTAATTTTTTAAATTTCTACTTTTTGTTAACTGAGAAGCCGTTAATTTTTTAATTTCTTTTTTTTAACTGAGAAGCCGTTAATTTTTTTAAATTTCTATTTTTATTAACTGAGAAGCCGTTAATTTTTTAAATTTCTATTTTTTGTTAACTCATAAGCCGTTAATTTTTTAAATTTCTACTTTTTGTTAACTAAGAAGCCGTTAATTTTTTAAAATTCTATTTTCTGTTAGCTGGGAAGCCGTTAATTTTTTAAATTTATATTTTCTGTTAACTGAGAAGCCGTTAATTTTTTAAATTTCTAGTTTTTGTTAAGTCAGAAGCCGTTAATGTTTTTTTATTTCGATTTTTTGTTCACTGAGAAGCCGTCAATGTTTTAAATTTCTAGTTTTTGTTAAGTGAAAAGCCGTTAATTTTTTTAATTTCTAGTTTTTGTTAACTGAGAAGCCGTTAATTTTTTATATTTCTATTTTTTGTTAAAGGAGAAGCCGTTAATTTTTTAAATTTCTATTTTTTGTTAACTGAGAAGCCGTTAAATTTTTAAATTTCTATTTTTTGTTAACTGAGAAGTAGTTAATTTTTTTAATTTCTATTTGTTGTTAACTGAGAAGCCGTTAATTTTTTTAAATTTCGATTTTCTGTTAACTGAGAAGCCGTTAATTATTAAAATTTCTCTTTTTTGTCAACTGAGAAGCCGTTAATTTTATAAATTTCCATTTTTTGTTAACTGAGAAGCCGTTAATTTTTTAAATTTCTATTTTTTGTTAACTGAAGCCGTTAATATTTTTAAATTTTCTATTTTTTGTTAACTGAAACGCCGTTAATTTTTTAAATTTCAATTTTTTGTTCACTGAGAAGCCGTTAATGTTTTAAATTTCTATTTTTTGTTAAGTGAAAAGCAATTAATTTTTAAATTTCTTATTTTTTGTAACCGAGAAGCCGTTAATGTTTAAATTTCTATTTTTTTTAACTGAAAAGCCGTTAATATTTTTAATTTCTATTTTTTAACTGAAACGCCGTTAATTTTTTAAATTTCAATTTTTTGTTACTGAGAAGCCGTTAATGTTTTAATTTCTATTTTTTGTTAACCGAGAGGCCGTTAATTTTTTAAATTTGTATTTTTTTTAAAAGAGAGCTGTTAATTTTTTAAGTTTCTATTTTTAGTTAACTGAGAAGAGGTTCATTTTTTAAATTTCTACTTTTTGTTAACTGAGAAGCCGTTAATTTTTTAAATTTCTATTTTTTGTTAACTGAGAAGCCGTTAATTTTTTTAAATTTCTATTTTTGTTAACTGAGAAGCCGTTAATGTTTTTAAATTTCTATTTTTTGTAAAGTTAAAAGGCGTTAATTTTTTAATTTCTATTTTTTTGTTAACCGAGAAGCCGTTAATGTTTTAAATTTCTATTTTTTGTTAAGTTAAAAGCCGTTAATTTTTTTAAATTTCTATTTTTTGTTAAGTCAGAAGCCGTTAATGTTTTGATTTCTATTTTTTGTTAACTCAGAAGTCGTTAATTTTTTTAATTTCGATTTTGTGTAACTGAAAAGCGGTTCATTTTTAATTTTCAATTTTTTGTTCACTGAGAAGCCGTTAATGTTTTAAATTTCTATTTTTTGTTAAGTGAAAGCCGTTAATTTTTTAAATTTCTATTTTTTACGGAAAAGCCGTTAATATTTTAAATTTCTATTTTTCGTTAACTGAGAACCCTTCATGTTTTTAAATTTTGTTTTTTTGTTAACTGAGAAGCCGTTAATTTTTTTAAATTTCTATTTTTTAACTCAGAAGCCGGTAATTTTTTAAATTTCTATTTGTTGTTAACTGAGAAGCCGTTAATTTTTTAAATTTCTACTTTTTGTTAACTGAGAAGCAGTTAATGTTTTAAATTTCTATTTTTGTTAACTGAGAATCCATTGATTTTTAAATTTCTATTTTCTGTTAACTGAGAAGCCGTTAATTTTTTAATTTCTATTTTCTGTTAACTGAGGATCCGTTAATTTTTTAAATTTCTATTTTCTGTTATGAGAAGCCTTTAATTTTTAAATTTCGATTTTTTTAACTGAGAAGCCGTTATTTTTTTAAATTTCTACTATTTTGTTAACTGAGAACCGTTAATGTTTTAAATTTCTATTTTTTGTTAACTGAGAATCATTAATTTTTTAATTTCTATTTTCTGTTAACTGAGAAGCCGTTAATTTTTTAAATTTCTAGTTTTTTGTTAGTCAGAAGCCGTTAATGTTTTTTTATTTCGATTTTTTGTTCACTGAGAAGCCGTCAATGTTTTAAATTTCTAGTTTTTGTTAAGTGAAAAGCCGTTAATTTTTTTAATTTCTAGTTTTTGTTAACTGAGAAGCCGTTAATTTTTTATATTTCTATTTTTTGTTAAAGGAGAAGCCGTTAATTTTTTAAATTTCTATTTTTTGTTAACTGAGAAGCCGTTAAATTTTAAATTTCTATTTTTTGTTAACTGAGAAGTAGTTATTTTTTAATTTCTATTTGTTGTTAACTGAGAAGCCGTTAATTTTTTTAAATTTCGATTTTCTGTTAACTGAGAAGCCGTTAATTATTAAAATTTCTCTTTTTTGTCAACTGAGAAGCCGTTAATTTTATAAATTTCCATTTTTTGTTAACTGAGAAGCCGTTAATTTTTTAAATTTCTATTTTTTGTTAACTGAAAAGCCGTTAATATTTTTAAATTTCTATTTTTCGTTAACTGAGAAGCCGTTAATTTTTCAAATTTCTATTTTTTGTTCACGGAGAAGCCGTTAATGTTTTAAATTTCTATTTTTTGCTAAGTGAAAAGCCGTTAATTTTTTAAATTTCTATTATTTGTTTACTGAGAAGCCGTTAATTTTTTAAATTTCTATTTTTTGTTAACTGAGAAGCCGTTAATTTTTTAAATTTCTATTTTTTGTTAACCGAGAAGCCGTTAATTTTTCAAATTTCTATTTTTGTTAAGTGAAAAGCCGTTAATTTCTTAAATTTCAATTTTTTCACTGAGGAGCCGTTCATTTTTTAAATTTCTATTTTTTGTCAACTGAGGAGCTGTTAATTTTTTAAATTTCTATTTATTTTTTAACTGAGAAGCCGTTAATTTTTTAAATTTCTACTTTTTGTTAACTCAGAAGCCGTTAATGTTTTAAATTT